>JAVANC010000018.1:34852580-35290080 GCA_033319125.1 Parnassius glacialis
AATGGTCTCACGATGCAGGACTAATTCTGAATGCCACCAAAACAAAATTGATGTACATTTCGTCCAGTCGAAATATCCGTTCCATTAAAACTCATTGCCCACAGCCACCAATGTCTTCATAATACGAGTAACATGTCTAACCAGACTTGTAATTGTAATCATATCGATATAGTAGAACAACAACCTTACCTTGGACTCATAATAGACAGTCGATTTAAATGGACGCACCATATTAATAAAGTGTGTGATAAGTTAAGGGCCATAATTGCTAAATTTTCTATAATTAAATATAAAGTTCCCTATCCTATACTGTTATCCCTTTACAAGGCTCTGGCCGAATCGATAATACATTAAGGTAAGGTAGAACCTGGAAATCGCATCTTTATAGTATCCATAAATTACAGCTTAGAATCATCAAAACAATTGTCCCACCTAAAATCAAACAACAATATAAGGATAACTACAACAAATTATTCAAATTTTGCGGTATTCTGCCTATTGAAGAAAAACTAAAACTTACTTTACTTGTTGAACAGTTCTTTGATACAAAATTGCAAGTCCTACCTATGTATAAACACCAGCTTAGAAGTTTATATAACCCTAAATTAATTATAGCTAAAACACAAAATATGTATGGAGATCATCAAAATAAGATTATTATTCCTAAATTAATTAATAAACTACCTAAAACCTTAAAGGAAGATATCAATCCTAAAAATATTAAAAACAAATTAAAAACGTACTTTATGAATCAACTAATATAATAACTAACATAATATAACTAAAACTAATAGTATATACTATTTGTATACTATATACTATTATACAATATGTATACTGATTGTTATATAATTACTATATTTATATTTCAAAAATATATAATATTTTTTTCTCTGAACAACCTGTATACTACAACTCATCCTCACATTATTGTTATAGAAGCGAGCGAACTACCTACTTACTCTAAATAATATTAAAATGTTTACGCTCGAAAGACGGCGAACTGCAGTGCGCAGAAAAATCTTATATAGGTTTATGTTGCACTGTATTTATGAAGTGTGTATAATATGTATTTTTGTTGTTGTAAAAAAATAAAAATAAAACTCAAAAAAATATATAATAATTTTTTCTCTGAACAACCTGTATACTACAACTCATCCTCACATTATTGTTATAGAAGCGAGCGAACTACCTACTTACTCTAAATAATATTAAAATGTTTACGCTCGAAAGACGGCGAACTGCAGTGTGCAGAAAAATCTTATATAGGTTTATGTTGCACTGTATTTATGAACTGTGTATAATTTGTATTTTTGTTGTTGTAAAAATAATAAAAATAATAATAATAAATATTCATAGTATCTAGAATACTTTTTGTATATCTCAAAATTTATTGAGTGACCTACGTACACCGCCACTACTCAGTTCAAATACAAATCATACAATATGGCAGACAAATCAGTTTTACTTTAAATTCTCCCATTTACACTGATGTCCTTAAGTCAACCAGTTTTTCGACCAGTTGTTACTTTACCCTTCTACAGTTAAGGCCAGATTGGACCAAATATCGTTACTAGACACGACTCTGACGCGCGGGAATCGATACTTCTCCTGTTTCATTTTCCCTCTGGCGCCTTTTACGAAAACCTAGGGACGACCGTTTACTGACGGTGTAAAAATATCAACTACCACATATGAAACCTGTAGTTGCCAACCCGCTTGACAAGCGTGGCAACTATGGCAAAATTCCCTCATGAGGCAATCTATAAGGGAGAACTATGTTCGGCACTGGAAGTTTACACCCTGTAATAGATGGATGGATGAATGAAATAGCATATGTTCGGAAAAATTGTTCAAATAGGTACTAAATAAACTCCTTATTCGAATGTTTTTTTTAAATACTAATTTAATTGCCAGTAAAAACTTTGACGATCGAGTTCTTGTGATTTTAAGCGATAACCATATAATATTTAGGGCATATAATATGAAGGGCATGTTATTGAATTAGATTCTTCATCAACTACATTTTTATTTAGACCCTTTATTTCCTGATAGTAAACAAAAACGTTTCAAATAAAGTAACTTTTTGTCCACCGAATGTCGAATGCTTACTTTGTACTGGACAAATATGCATGTACGAAGGAAGGGAATAAATTCTCCCCTTAAGCTCTTCGTTGATTAGTATCCTAAATTAGGTATTAGCGATATGATATACATATATTATGTATAGATATACATTAATTAACATAAAAATATTTCCGTTTACTACACGGCGAAGTCACGGGCAAAAGTTATGTATACTCGTATTCATACACTAACGATCTTGTCCCTGGCTTAGTTAGTTGGTGGAGTTGTAGATATTCAGAAATCCCGGCTTCGTGATTTCTGAATATCGACAACACCACCAACCAACGGGTCTAGTTCTAATCCATTCTCGAATCAACTTAATCATACACAAAGAATTTCATCAAAATCGATCCAGCCGCCTAGGAGGAGTTCAGTCACATACACACGGACAAAAGAATTATATATATATATATATATAGGTATAATATACTGCCTGAGTTGCCGTGTAGTGGCGGTTAAGAACATCCACTACCCTATATCTTCCCGTGGGTATCGTAAGAGGCGACAGTGGGAAACGGGCAGGAGATGGGCAGCAGC
Source organism: Parnassius glacialis (assembly GCA_033319125.1). Taxonomy (NCBI): domain Eukaryota; kingdom Metazoa; phylum Arthropoda; class Insecta; order Lepidoptera; family Papilionidae; genus Parnassius; species Parnassius glacialis. Next base: position 34,855,245 of record JAVANC010000018.1, read on the forward strand.
GTCTTCCTGATAACAGGAATATCACAATAAAAAACCTGCGGTTGCCAACCCGCTCATCAAGCGTGACAACTATGGCAATATACCCCCCCAATGACTAAAGTTACGAAAAGACGGCCCCCAGTCCGTTTTACACGTGGTAGAGCCATGCTGCATCTATATTAGTACTATAGTTGTAACACGAATGGGCTGGCTCGACCGAGGAATTACCACGCTCTCACAGAATACCAGCGTAAAGTAGCAGCATAACTCTGCTGTGTTTCGTGTTTCGTATGGTGAGCGTAGAGAAACGGAGACCCTTTTTACTGGAAAAGAGGCATTTTTTTATTTACCACCTACGACGACTCGACCTGGCAACTTATACCGTACGTACCCTGAGGACTAATGAGAAGATCCTAGAGCTGGAAGAAGAGATAGATAAGTTGCGCTGGAATATTATAGGATTATCCGAGGTCCGAAAATAGGGGACGGACACGTTAATCCTCGAATCCGACAACTTGTTCTATCACCGGGAGGGCGAACATCTGTCCCAAGGAGGTGTCGAATTTATCGTCCACAATTCTATCGTTAACAACGTACCTTATACTCAGAATTACCAAACGGTATTCGCTGAAAGTCATACAGGATTACGCACCAACCTCAGCACTCCCCGATGAGGAAGTGGAGAAAATGTATGAGGATTTCTATAGAGCCATGCATCCCTCCAAATCCCACCATACGGTGTTAATGGGAGACTTCAATGCAAAACTAGATACAAGAAGGAACGGTGAGCTTAAAGTAGGGAAATTTGGAATAGGGCAACGGAACCCAAGGTGCCAGCAGCTGGCCGACTTCATGGATAAAGAGGACCCTTTGTGATGAACTCTTTCTTCCAGAAGCGGCCCCACAGGAAATTGACCTGGTCGAGCCCCGGCGGTTCGACAAAAAAATGAGATTGACTTCATTATGACGATCAGACGACAACTGTTCAGTGATTTCTCAGTGATCGCGAGGGTGAAAACTGGTAGCGATCACCGAATGTTTAGATGTACACTGAACCTAAAGTTAAGTTGGAGAGGTCTCGTCTAATGAAGTCGCTCCGTCCTCCTCGTGCTCTAGTCCAAAGTCCCGAAACCTTTCAGCTCGAGTTACAAAACCGTTTTCGGTGCCTATAAGGCTGCAATGAAGTGGACGATATGAATGATAAGCTCATGGAAACTGTCAATGCGGTTGGAGCTAAGTTCTGCAAGACCCGCCGGAGAAGAACACAAAAACTTTCCGATCACACTCTTAATCTCATGGCTGTTAGACAGGATATAAAGCTGCAGTCTTTAGTACATTTGACAGCATACAGGCAACTGAACAGACAGATCTGCAAATGCATGCGGCGGGACTTACGCAACTTCAATACAGATTGTATTGAAGAAGCGATCGAGCGGAACCAAGGCTCCAAAGTCTTTGCCAGAGATCTGTCTGCCAGAAATAACCAACTGTCAAAGCTGAAGAGCGTGTGTGGCAGCATCGTTTCCTGGACATCTGAGATTTTGTGTGAAATTGAGAGGTTTAATGGGCAAATGTACACGTCATCGTTGGAGCCACACGCAAGTCTGAGTAACGATCCAAGAGCAAGTCTTATCCGACATTATTCCGAAGATATTCCGGACGTCAATGTGAGCGAGATTAGAATGGCTTTCCAGCACCTTAAAAATGGCAAGTCTCCGGACGAGGATGGAATTACAGCGCAGCTTCTGAATGCGGGTCGGAAACTGGTACTTTAAGTCCTTCAGAAGCTCTTTAATTCCGTCCTCCATGGTGGCACTACTCCGGATGCATGGAGCAGAAGTGCGGTGGTCTTGTTCATCAAGAAAGGCGACAACGCTCTCTTGAAGAACTACAGACCTATTTTCCTTCTGAGCCGCGTCTACGTGCTGTTTTCGAGAGTCATTACGAATCGTCTCGCACGCAGACTTGACGACTTCTAGCCTCCCGAACAAGCTGGTTTCCGAAAAGGTATTATTATTAGTATTAGAGTAAAAGTAGTAGTACCATAGAACACATACACACCCTTCGGCAAATTATACAGAGGACCGAAGAGTATAATCTGCCACTTTACCTTGCGTATGTGGACTATGAGAAAGCCTGATTCTGTCGAAATTTGGGCGGTGCTGCAGTCCCTTCAGCGGTGCCAATTTGACTGTCGGTATATCGAAGTGCTGAAGTGTTTGTACAGTAGGGCTACGATGGCTATCCGAGTACAGAATCAGAGTACCCTGTCTTATACCTCTCTGCATTTGGATAGGTTTCGCTATCCAAATGCAGAGAGGTATAAGACAGGGTGACGTTATGTCCCCGAAACTCTTCACCGCTGCATTGTAAGGCGTTTTCAAGCTACTGGACTGGAAAGATACGGTATTAACTGAATGGCGAGTACATCACTCACCTTCGATTTGCCGAAGATATACTCCTTATGGCAGAATCGCTGGAGGACCTAAGCAATATGCTCAATGACCACAATAGTATCTCCAAACGAATAGGTCTTAAGATGAACATGGACGAAACAAAGATCATGTTTAATGTCCACGTCACAGAAACAGAAACAGAAACAGAAACTTTTTTATTCAATATAGATTATAAATAATGCTTATTTAAAGTCACTCTTTTGTATAATTACCACTGGTTCGAAAAAAAAAACCTCTGTCCTGGGAAGAACCAGCAAGAAACCCAGCGGGACTTTTTTTTTAAAATAACAGCTTACAATCATGTATGTTACACAAATTAACAACACAACAAATTAGAAATAGCTTGGTAGCGATCACCTCATTTCCAGGGGTTATTATCATCTATAAATTCTTTAATACTATAATAAGCCTTTTTATACAAACTTAGTTTAATAAAGTTTTTGAACTTTGAGCAGGTCAAATTTTGTATATTTTCTGGAATTTTGTTGTAAAAGCGTATACATCGCCCCAAAAATGAATCACTGACTCGATGGAGTCGAGCAACTGGTACTACTAGCTTGTGTCTGTTCCTAGTATTTACAGAATGAATATCAGTTATTTTTGTAAAACTACTTTTATTTTTGTGTACGTACATTACATTTTCATAAATGTATTGAGAGGCCAAAGTTAATAAATACATTAATTTCCTTAAATTTTTGTCGCAGAGACTCTTTAGGCTTTAAATCATAAATTGCTCTTATGACCCTCTTCTGTAAAACAAATATAATTTCAGTGTCAGCTGCGTGTCCCCATAGCAAAATACCATACGACATTATGCTATGGAAATAGCTAAAGTAAACTAGTCTAGCTGTTTCAACACTAGTTAGACTTCTAATCTTTTTTACGGCATATGCTGCAGAACTAAGTCTGCTTGCTAGTGTTGATATATGGGGGCTCCATTGAAGCTTCGCGTCTAGTGTGATTCCAAGAAAAATGGTGGTATCTACAAGACTCAGTTTCTCCCCATTTAAAATTACATTAGTATTTAATTGTTTGACATTTGGAGTCATAAATTTTATACATTTCGTTTTAGTGTTATTTAAATGCAAATTATTAACATTGAACCAATTTACTAATTTAGATATAGCATTATTTACTTCGTCATATTTTAGCAATTGTCGACTTAATTTGAAAATTAAAAAAGTGTCAACAGCAAATAATACTATATCATGGTTATCTCCTACTATGTAAGGTAAGTCATTAATGTATACAAGAAACAGAAAGGGGCCTAGAATTGAGCCTTGAGGCACGCCCATCTGTACCATCGACCCGGAAGAACTCATACTGTTAATGACAACTTTTTGCGTTCTCTTACTTAAATATGAAATAATTAATTTAAGAGCATCACTTCTTACACCGTAGTGTTGAAGTTTCCTGATTAATGTTTCATGGTGAACACAATCGAAGGCTTTGGATAGGTCACAAAATATACCCAAAGCATCCTGTGAATTCTCCCATGCATTATATATATATATTTAATCAGTTCAACACCGGCATCAGTTGTCGAGCGACCCCTTGTGAAACCAAATTGATTTTTATGAAGTAAATTATTTATATTAAAGAAATTTAACATTTGATCAAGAATAATTTTTTCAAAAATCTTACTAAGTGTTGGTAGTACAGAAATAGGTCTAAAATTAGCGGGGTCTAATGTACTACCAGATTTAAATAAAGGTATTACTTTACTATACTTCATTAAATCAGGAAACACACCAGATACGATACTAGTATTAAAAATAGTAGCTAAATGAGGCGCGATTGTATCTATTATAGACGCAATAACTTTAACGGTTTTAAAATATTTTACAATATCTTTTGATGATACTTTATGAAATGTAAAATTCTTTGTACATGCATTTACATTTTGTTTAAGTAATGATTCGGCGACCGCAGGAGAAGAATTCAGTGACTTAGTGGTTAATATCGGAATATCATTAAAATATTTCTCAAAAACCATTGCAACGTCCTGATCTGATTCGGTTAATTTGTTATTAACACTTAACTGGTAGTTTGAATTGCGAGAGTTAATCTTACCAGTTTCGCTATTAATTATACTCCATGTCATTTTAATTTTATTAGAAGCCGTCTTAATTTTGTTGCTCAAATGCAAAGACTTGGCTGTGGAGCACACTCTTTTAAATATTTTTGAATATTTTTTTACATATTCCCTAAATTCGACGCTATGATTATATGACCTTTCATGGTAAAGATCATATAACCTATGTCTGCTCTTATGGACTCCTACTGTCGTCCATTCATTAAATGACTTTCGACTGTTCAAGGAGAATGTTTTAGAAGTAAAAGTATTATTAAATTCATTGCAAATAAGCTTAAATAATGTTCCATACAAAAAATTTGGATCATTTTGGTATGTAAGTGATGGAAGTTTTTTCACTATGTTACTTCTGAATTTCTCCAAGCGACGTGCATTTACTGGAACAAACACAACTTTCTTATCTACTTGCTTTTTGTGAACATATGGTAACGAAACTACTTGTCCACAGTGATCAGAACTTAATTTTTGAATTATACATTTATGCAACGGCTTCACATTTGTAAAAATGTTATCTATACATGTTGCACTAGATTGAGCAATACGCGTTGGCTCTAAAAATAAATTAAAAAGACCATATGATTTAAACAATGATCTAAATTTAATATTGATTGAGGAAGCTTCTAGGAGATTGATGTTAAAGTCTCCACATATTACAACAGATTTATTCCGTTTATTAAGCTTAGCAAAAACTTCCTCCATAATTTTTTCAAAAGTATCGTATATAGAACATGGGGGTCTGTAGACGCTCACAACAATGAGGTGCTCAAACTCAACACATGCCATTTCTACAGTTCGCTCAACAGAGAGGCTCACAATATCTTTACGTTCTTTACATGACAATAATTTACTAGCTAATATTAAGGAGCCACCTCTTAAAACCGTTTCTCTATTGAAAGAACTGACCACTTGGTGATTACTGAAGTTAAACATTAAGTTATAAGCTTTTAACCAATGTTCAGTAATACATAAAATATGAATATTGTTGCTATTTAAGAACAACTCAATTTCTAGCTCTTTGCCTACCATGCCTTGTATATTTTGATGCGCCAGGTGTATACAAGTTTCATTATCACTCTGTGGAGTCATACAATTAAAGATTTGTAAGCTACATTCTAAATTATTTAAATTATTACAACTGCTAGAGATTACCTCTATTGTCTCATTTTCTAATTTAAATTACTTGGAACTGATTCCAAATTACATATTAAGTCATTACACTGCTCAAAAGGAGCAGATGTCTGTTTAGCCAAGTCCTTGGCTGAGTTAATATATAAACAATAAGATAGCACATTTGCTATCTGTCTTAAAATATATTTAGATAGGTAATACCTATCATTAGTCAAAAATTCCTTAATTAAATTATTTATGTCTATTAAATTACATTTATTATTATAATTATAACAATTAAATGTCAAGTTTATATTATTATTACATGAAAAGTTATTCATTAATAAATTGAAATCATATCTTATTTTATTTTCCTGCGGCCAACCCTGTATGTAAGGCAATGTAAACAAGATAATTTTATGTACATTTAAATTATTAAGATTATCAATATATTTTAATAATTGATTTTTGTTTAGATTGCCTCTTCTCCCAACAAGAATTATTAATGTGCTATTAGGGCAAAATTTACTAGCTAAAACTTTATTCATTATATGAATAAAGGATGCTCCTGGCATGCAATAATTACTAATCATATGTCCTTCTAAACAGTTATTCAACATCATGCCCAAATTTTTGCCTATGTCATCACAATACATAATAACTTTATTTTTTTTAATATTTACATTGCTTTTTAAGTTTATATCCTTTGTCATGGCACTGTCATAGAGTGTAGGTGAAAATAATGAGTCCTTACTGTCTACTTTGTTATTTACACATATTGTCCCCGATGAACCTGGTATGGAGCGCTGATACTCACTCTGATGTTTTATTAAGGAGTCAAAGCGCTCCTCATTATATTTACATGATTTTACCAGATCATTCATGGCCAATATGTGTTCTTTTATCTCATCTTGAGCCGATGCATATTTATTTGATAAAATTTGTAGGGAGTTTTTAAGGGATAAAATTGTTGAATTTAGACACTCTATATCCTTAATTCGCTTCCATTTCAAAGGTGCCAATATTGGTGTATTCGTTCGATCGTTCCACCATTACGCCAGCGACGTTCAATGCGAACATACGTCACGCACCGGTGTTTTTAATTTTACAAAATTACTGTTTGTGCTGTGAAATCATGTAAAAATTACTCTTGGAAAAAAGATAAGGATAAGAACATCACTTTTCATAAGTAACTATACAATTTTATGGTGTATTTCTTTGTAAAAGAATACGAAAGCTAAATGTCAATACAAGTAATAATACTGCGCAATAATATTCGAGTGTTGCCTAGTCTATGAAATGTTTTTACCATTTTTTATTGTTATGATCAACCGCAAAGGTTATCTGTATAGGGGTTTTAAACTGTCTAGTTTTACAGATTTTACCCAACCTAAATAGTTAAACCGTATTAAGGCTCAGTACTAAGTCTCATAACAGTGATTCATATTTTCCACCTCAATTGAATATATTTTAAGTTTATTAATTAATTGTTGCTTTTCTTTGCATACATTTATATAATTTTTAACATTAATTTTAGTTTTAATTAATTTTTGCATTTTTCTAATACATTTATTGATTTTTATATATTTCTTTAATTTTCTTCTACTGCATGTAGTCCTTGATGCTGTTCTTGATGTGACATAATCATCACCAGTCAAATCAATTGTTGTGGAGGGTTGCAATGCTTTAGAAGATTCACATTCTATGAGCTCGTTGAACAGACTTTGAGTTTGGGACGCTTTCATGTTGTCTATTGTAGTGTTATGCTACTTACATTTCTTTGTACACTATTTCTCCATTCTGTTTTTGATTTTCTGCATTCATGTTTTGCATCACTTTATACTATTTTTCCATTCTGATTTTGATTTTCTGCATTTATATTTTGCATCACCTTTATTTCTATAGGATCCTGTAACGTTTTTACACAATAACATATCATTTTACTTCGTATTTTCACACTATTTAGCACTTTTAAAATAGCTGTCAATGAAGTCTTACCTTTTTCGGTCTTTTATTGAATTCTCTGTAACTCTACAATTTCAGGCTTCGCGCACGCTGCTGTGCATTAGTTTTTCCTATATGAATAATATCTCATTTCTTACTTAAATGTAATAGTTTCTTAAAAACAGTCCTAAAACTAAAAATTGCTCAATTTGACAACCATTGTTTATGTGGTTGTTATGGTAACTTTTATTCAAATTCGTTTCTGGTATGATGTTCTTCCTACATAAATACTCTTTGGCTGTAGGTCATTTACAATAAATTTCGTTTTAATTTAAATAATTTCTCGTTCTCTCTAAAAAGGTATAAAAGCCGAACAATTGGAGAATACAGGACAGTCTCGCTTCAGTTCTCAAACGAGAAACATCTACTAAAGGCCTTATCCCGGGGCCGCTTTGCCCCGGGATCCTGCAAGCCTCCATCTACACGTGAAGTCGTCGGCAGTCTGCTTCAAGCGCGGGGCCACGCTACCTTCGGGCACGCTACGACTGCTTGCTCCAGGCGCCGAGTGCACCTACTGCCCGCGCTACCTACGGGCACGCTACGACTGCTTGCTCCAGGCGCCGAGTGCACCTATTGCCCGCGCTACCTCTGGGCGCGGCGACTACTTCTCCAAGTACTGAGCACGCCTACCCCAGGCGCTACGTGCGCCGGCTTCGGACGCTGCGTGTGCCCAGTCCAGGCGCTGCGTGCCGTCGCCGCTGAAAAACCTCAAGCTCTGCGTGTGCCTATTTCTACAAAAGCAGCGAGGCTCCAGGCTCCACTATAAAACTATATTGTCCTATTCTCCTATCTTTATTTTTTTTAAACCTAATTGTAATCTCATTTCATCCATCATGTTCATATTTCATTTTTTTTTAAATTGTAAATACCCTTTTAAAAACTTAAATATATTATTTTCTTGGTCTACTTTTGTTGTTTTGCTGTTCTTAGGTTAGGTTCTTTCTCTTTTATTTGTCGCTTCACGACAGTTTGGCGCCCAACGTAAAAGTCCTCTTTCTCTCTTAATTCTTCACCTTTACTGCGCCTTGTCCATTCCCTTTTGATTTAATTGCTTTCCCTTTCGTTCTTAACTCATTACTCATCATTCATTTATTCGTACTTTTCATACCTTCAAAATTCTAAAACAAAACTTCTTCTAGTTTTTCAACTTATCTGGATTATATATAGACCTACATATAACACTTCATTTAGATTCATCACTCTAAGTTACATTCATCACTCTAATATTTTTATTCTAGGTAACTTAAAGAGGTACAATTTTCAATAATTTTTTTATTTCTTAAACTTAACTTTACACTTTGCACTTATTATAAATTTGTTTTTGAAAGCTGAAGTGAAACGAACCATAACTTTTCTAAACATTTATTAACTGTTAATTTGTATATATGTATAAATATCTAAACATTTATTAACTATTAATTTGTATATATATATAAATATCCAAACTTTTATTAATTTGTATATTTGTATATATGTATAAACCTTCACTTGGGAGCAACTGACTACTTCCTTAATTTTCTTTATCTTTATCTTCACTTGGGAGCAGCTGACAACTTCCTTAATGTTCTTTATCTTTATCTTCACTTAGGAGCGGTTGACAACTCCTTAAATAAGCCTGAATGTCCTTTCGAAAACACACTTTTAGAGTGGTGTCTCTTCGAATTTTTTTATCTTCACTTAGGAGCGGTTGACAACTCCTTAAATAAGCCTGAATGTCCTTTTGAAAACACACTTTTAGAGTGGTGTCTCTTCGACTAATTTTTTTTTCCACACAGGAGCGGTTGACTACTCCTTATATAAGCCTTAAGGTCGTTTTGAAAACACACTTTTAGAGTGGTAGTCATTGAATGTGAACTCCACCCTTACCTGGATGCAGATGATGAATGTAAGAGATAGTATATCTGATTTTGACTGGTGATGTCTGTTTCTGCAAAGCTGTGTTTTTATGGTTTATTTTAGAATGTACATGTCAAAATTTTTGCTGAGTCAAAAATTTTCCAGGGTCGGGGGGAAAATGTAGTGTTATGCTACTTACATTTCTTTGTACACTATTTCTCCATTCTGTTTTTGATTTTCTGCATTCATGTTTTGCATCACTTTATACTATTTTTCCATTCTGATTTTGATTTTCTGCATTTATATTTTGCATCACCTTTATTTCTATAGGATCCTGTAACGTTTTTACACAATAACATATCATTTTACTTCGTATTTTCACACTATTTAGCACTTTTAAAATAGTTGTCAATGAAGTCTTACCTTTTTCGGTCTTTTATTGAATTCTCTGTAACTCTACAATTTCAGGCTTCGCGCACGCTGCTGTGCATTAGTTTTTCCTATATGAATAATATCTCATTTCTTACTTAAATGTAATAGTTTCTTAATAACAGTCCTAAAACTAAAAATTGCTCAATTTGACAACCATTGTTTATGTGGTTGTTATGGTAACTTTTATTCAAATTCGTTTCTGGTATGATGTTCTTCCTACATAAATACTCTTTGGCTGTAGGTCATTTACAATAGATTTCGTTTTAATTTAAATAATTTCTCGTTCTCTCTAAAAAGGTATAAAAGCCGAACAATTGGAGAATACAGGACAGTCTCGCTTCAGTTCTCAAACGAGAAACATCTACTAAAGGCCTTATCCTGGGGCCGCTTTGCCCCGGGATCCTGCAAGCCTCCATCTACACGTGAAGTCGTCGGCAGTCTGCTTCAAGCGCGGGGCCACGCTACCTTCGGGCACGCTACGACTGCTTGCTCCAGGCGCCGAGTGCACCTACTGCCCGCGCTACCTACGGGCACGCTACGACTGCTTGCTCCAGGCGCCGAGTGCACCTATTGCCCGCGCTACCTCTGGGCGCGGCGACTACTTCTCCAAGTACTGAGCGCGCCTACCCCAGGCGCTACGTGCGCCGGCTCCGGACGCTGCGTGTGCCCAGTCCAGGCGCTGCGTGCCGTCGCCGCTGAGAAACCTCAAGCTCTGCGTGTGCCTATTTCTACAAAAGCAGCGAGGCTCCAGGCTCCACTATAAAACTATATTGTCCTATTCTCCTATCTTTATTTTTTTTAAAACCTAATTGTAATCTCATTTCATCCATCATCTTCATATTTCATTTTTTTATAAAATTGTAAATACTCTTTTAAAAACTTAAATATATTATTTTCTTGGTCTACTTTTGTTGTTTTGCTGTTCTTAGGTTAGGTTCTTTCTCTTTTAATTGTCGCTTCACGACACTATGTAATGTTTTAATTGCACAATCTGCTCATTAGCCTTACTTAACTGTAACTGCAATGCAGCAATTAATCTGAGGGATTCCTCATATTCCTTGCTGCATTGGTCAAACTCATCGACTGTTCTCTGAAGTTGATCCCTTTCTTTTGAAACAAATGTATATTCTGTATGCAACTTAACCATATCACTTTTTAGCTCAGTATTTTTAGCTATTATATTTATTATTTCCTTTTCATTGTCATCCCTTTCTTTACATAACAGCTCACACTGCTCCTATGACGCCTTAAGTTCTTGAAGCGCCATTTGAAGTTGGTTCTCCAATTGGCGCGTTTTGGCGTTGCGTGTATTTATTTTACTATTAAGTGTAAATAGCAAAAGAAAACAAAGAAAGAAAACCAAAGAAGCAGAGTAAGCAAATGACTAGATGTATGGGTTTATTTACAGATCTCAAATTAAATTATCATGTAAATAATTCAAAATGAAATCCAGAACAATACTTACTTAACAGGTAAATCTTAAAATGTTAAAGGGATAACAAGAATTACACTTACAGTAAGTTTAAACGATGTTCGTTACAGCTGTTACTTTTGGTTGGAACTTGGAACACTAAACACAATGTAATTAAAATAGGTACTTCTGAGTTTTACTTATTTCACAAATACAAATAAGTCGTATTTAACAACTGTAACTCAAAATTGAGGTGGATATTATCAATTTACAATATTTAATTTTTAAAAATAGTTGGGAGCAATTATTTTACAACTTGTTACCGGGGTTGCCACAGAAAAAAAAACACCTATGCCGGTAGTTGTTGGGAGCACTAAGCTCGAAGTTGTTGACAAGTATGTTTACCTGGGACAAATAGTCCGACAAGGTAAGTCCAACTTCCACCAAGACCTGACGGCTCCGTGGCGCAGTGGCTTAGCAATCAGTTGTTGCGCTGGGGGCCGCGGGTTCGAATCCCGCACAGAACAAGTATTTGTATGGCCTACAAATAATTGTTCCGGGTCTGGATGTTTGTCCTTGTGTAATTTATGTTTGTAAACTGCCTCCATAACACAGGAGAAAACCCTAGTGTGGGGTTAACGTTTTTTAAAATAGAAGAAAGGAGAAAGAAAGAGGTCTATCGACGGATTCAACTCGATTGGGCAGCGTTCGGGAAATTACGGCACATCTTCTCATCAGATATACCTCAGAACTTGAAAACGAGACTGTACAACCAGTGCGTGTTGCCAGTGATGACCTATGAAACTGAGACGTGGTCCTTCACTGCTGGCCGTATGAGGAAGCTCAAGGTCGCTTAGCGAGCTATGGAGAGGGCTATGCTCGGGGTTTCTCTGCGTGATAAACTTAGAAATGAGGATATCCGCAGTAGAACCAGAGTAACCAAAATAGCCCAACGGATTAGTAAGCTGAAGTGGCAATGGCAATTTTAACAGTGGTAGAGCCACGCGGCAGCTTTTCCTGTCTCACGGATGGGCCGGCTCGAACCGGGGTGGTAACACGACCTCACAGAATACCAGCGTGAAGTAGAGGTTTACCTCTGCGTTTCGCTTGGTGAGTGCAGGTGGCCGGAGGCCCTTTTTACTGGAAATGAGGCAACGGATTAGTAAGCTGAAATGGCAATGGGCCACTTCAGCTCGAAGAACCGACATCCGATGGGGAAACAAGGTTCTCGAGTGGCGGCCTCGTATTGACGGACGAAGTGTAGGGCGTCCCTCCACTGATGGAGTGACGACCTGGTAAGACATGCAAGAAGTCGATGGATGCATCTGACTCAGGACCGTGTTTTGTAGCATTTCTTGGGGGATGCCTATGTTCAGCAGTGGACTTGTGAAGAGCTGTGATGATGATGATAGGTATAATTGTTTATTTATATATATATATATATATATATATGCCCGCGAGTATAACATTGGCTGTGACTTTTCGAAGTGAAATCGTTTCCCGACCTCCAAGCGGCATACGTTATTTATTCAATATTTCAATTTTTACATTCAACTTCAAACACATACGTTTTATAAATAAATTTGAATCCTTATGAATGGAAAAATCTAATCACATAATGCGACGCCGAAGCAACAAATCCTTAATACGCCTACAAAACATTTAACTGTCAAAAACGAAGAATGATAAATGCTAATATCTCTTGGAGCTTTCCATATTTTAGCTTGCAGAAAACTTGTAATATAGAGTATGTAACGGAGAGCTCACTTAGGAAGATCACGCAACGTTTTCATTTGAATAATAATTTTACTATGTGTCTTAAAAGCGAACCATTAAGGTTCGCTTTTAAGATTAGCATCTGACATATAATTTTATAAAACTGAAGAGACTAAAGTACTTCAAGTCCACTTGATGGTAAGTGGCTACTGAAGCCAACGGAGACCTGCAGCTAACTTCAAAAAAAGAAGAGTACAGATGTGTTTCTACCACTGGGGTAAAATTTTGGAATGCCTCACAGCCCGTTATTATGCTGGCTACTGTGTTGCACACAAGATGTCTACCACCTAGTATAATATATACAACTTGAATAGAATTGAATCATTTTCATTCAATATACATTTAATAACATATAAATAAAAATTGAAGTGTCTGTTGTAATATTGAAATAACTGGCTTCTATTAAGTTGAGGGTATTATTTGCAAGCACATAAATAACCATTTATTTAAATTAATATCTGCTTGTCTGGGCTAATATTCGGAATGGCTTAATCGTTTGTGATGAAACTTTACGAACAAATAGAAAGCAATGCCAGGAGGGGTGTTGGCTATATTTTATCTGAAAAATGAAAGTGAGGTTTTTCTATGTGATTTTGATGATTCTTTTTTATTTGAAAGCTGGTGCTTCTCATGTGGTCCCATATAAATTTGATCAAGATCTGACCAGTAGTTTTTGAGTTATCCTTAATAATGCATATTCTATTGACTTTTGCTACATTGATGTTCTCATTTTATTTATATTGAAGTTGGTTCACAAAATTTTTATTTTACCCCTTGTGTTCATTAATCTACTCTTTTGCAAAAAAAACGGGCACCGATACAAAGAACCAATTTTATTGTTACTATTTTTATTGTACAATTTTGTTGCAATTTAATTGTTTTATAATTTATAAATTAATTAGCAAGGACTAGTTTTCGTAAGTTTTATCCTAAATATTTGATAAAATCAATGAAAAGTTTAAAGCGCTAGTAGTGTACCAGCTCGATGGTAAAAAATACTCGTATAATACGTGTTTTGTTTGTTTTTTGTTTAATGAAGTAAAATCACATAACAGTTCAGTATGGAGTGTGGCCTTTTCTTACTGAAATCACAGCTTTAGTTTTTTTTTGGGCATTCTAGGGAGTATATCTCTTAAGGTTTCTTCCGAAATACGTTTCCACTCCGCGGTAATCACATTCTTTAGCCCTCTGATAATCTGCGGACCCGGCTGCCTGATCTCACCTATCGTTTCAGAAGGTCCTAGACATGCTCTATGGGATTTAGGTCGGGACTACGAGCTGGCCAATCCATACGACGAATTCTGACCTCTAGCATATACGATTCCACCAGTTGACGAGCGTCGTCGTCCATAAAAATTGAGTTTTCGCCAAGAGCGGCCAGTGCGGATTGTACATGAGGAATTAAAACTTCAGTTATGTATCGGTGTCCAGTCAGTGTGCTTTTTTCGATGAAGACTTACTCCGTACGACCTAACGAATTTATTCCTGGCCAAAACATAACAGAGTCCCACCAAAAGGTGTGATTTCTTCAAAACATGCCTCTGCAAAGCGGTAGAACATCTTGCACTCGCGGACTTCAGTCTTCACCCAGTCTTCTTGTGTTCATAACATACAATTTGGAGCGAAGCTATAAATGGAAATGCTGTTCTCACGGATTATTTTATAAGTACTTTTCCATCAAGGCGAGTCGACCCGTTCGTGTTGCAACCTATGCAAAATAAATTAAAAAGGTTAACAGTATTTTGTTTCACTTTCTTCCCTAAATTTAATCACCTTTAATGTTAATGAATGCATGCAAATAACCTCTGGAAAGAAGGTGACTGCTTCCAAGCTGTTTCTTAAATGATTTTTATAATAAGTTGTAACACAATGATTTAAAACCCCTAATATTAACAAAATCTCGTTAGGTTTCTTGCTTTCTTGCTGGTTCTTCCCATTACTAAGATTTTTTTGAACCAATGGTAAAGGTAAAACAATGATTTCAAAACTTATATTATTCTTTCTTCATTAATTATATAAAAATGTGCCAACATTTCTTACATGAAGGCATTAATGTGTGGTCATGTAGGGAGGCGCGCGATTTATGCACGCACGTGTTCACGAGGCAACGAAGTGACGCTAATGTGTACATGAATAAAACACCAGGCTGTAGTGGAACATGGAATGTTAACTGCAGCTAAAAATATACATGCATATTTATTATGTAAATTCTGATTTGTGAGAAGGGAATACCATCATGGCATGTTGGTTTTCCAACAACGCTTAACCGTTTAGGGGCAGCGTAAGTGAAACCAATGCCCGACGTTATCCTCGTAGTATATGTATAATGTAGTAAGATGTGACAAAGGAATACCAAAACAGGAGTTGAGCAGTAACCTATTCTTGATAACAACTTATGAATAATAATAAAAACTGCGTATGCTAATGCTGATCCGCCGTCCAAGCGTGGTCATAAGACAATATGAGGGACGCCTATGTTCAACAGTGAACTTTTGATACGCTGTATTGAAAATAAAATGAAATGTATACTATCATTGTTTGCGACAAAATTAGGTTTAAAGACACAAATACACATTTATTATTAAAATTTACTTTTTATAAATACAAATTATATTGCGTCGAAAATGTTTATTTTTGTAATTCTTTTCTCCTGCCGACTGTTTGTGTAAGGAACGTTTGTTACGATTCATTTTCAATAAGTTTCAAAAATTATTTAATTATATAATTTTAATTATATAAATAACTATTATGAATTTCTTATATTTACGCGAACACTACACATTTAAATAAAACTAAGTTTACGGATTTTATCGCGTATTTTAACTTATTTTACATTCCCGACGTTTCAAGCACTTTACAGCACCCATGGTGACGGGGGGGACTGAGGTGTATGATGTCCCAATGTCATAGTTAACCACGGCTACCTCCAGATTAAAAATTATTAATTTTTGATCCGATCTACGCAGTATGAACTTACAGTATCATGAAGTCTGGCAGTTGTATGCTTGGGTTGGGATTTAATTTTATTAATTATGGGATCCCAAGCAGATGGTAATGGTGTTTTAATGGAAGCACGCTTCAAGATGTATCGGATGCAAGTACTTATAAAAAGGTTAAAAATGACCCAACAAATAACACACTCAAAACAACTAGTGATCTCATAAAGAAACACTCCGAAAGATTAAATCTAGACGTAAAATCGATAATACCTACGTGTGCCAAACCACCGAAATTATATGGGTTACCAAAAATACACAAGCCCAATGCTCCACTACGTCCTATAGTGAGCCAAATCGATTCACCAACTAAAAGATCTATAAAAACCCGCGTTTAAGATCACATAGCTGATGTGAAGAATAGACGCTCCGGGAAGTCTGCAGTCTGTGAACACGTACAGGATTGCCCCCGTCACTACATTAGATTTGATAGACCACAAATCCTCGCTAAAGAACACCGATTCCTTCCAAGGATGATTCGCGAGGCTATTGAAATCAAGAAACATCCTAATTTCAATAGAGAAGATGGCTGGGTGCTATCTGCTTGGGATCCCATAATTAATAAAATTAAATCCCAACCCAAGCATACAACTGCAAGACTTCATGATACTGTAAGTTCATACTGCGTAGATCGGATCAAAAATTAGTAATTTTTAATCTGGAGATAGCCGTGGTTAACTATGACATTGGGACATCATACACCTCAGTCCCCCCCCCCCGTGACCATGGGTGCTGTAAAGTGCTTGAAACTATATATTATTTAATATATTTTTATAACTATATATATTTATTTAATATATTTAAGATAAATATATACTCGTACATCCCAGTAAAATATAAAAAAAGTTGCTTTAAAAAATATTTCATAATCTACATTTAATAGAAAGTATTTTATTCTGTTATATTCTTATAATTTAAAAGTAATTAGTAGAAAATAATACAAATAAAAACTAAATAAAACGAATATTCAAACAAGAATTTAATTTTTTCAGTGCATTGAATAAATAACCAAAGCCACAACCGTCGCGACTGCGAGCAATTCTGCAATTGAGAACGTGCCTGACGCTATAATGAGATACTTAAGTCTCAATCCCAGAGAAAGCGACCACAGACCGCGTTAGTTACTTTAATATGTTAAAATTATTTCTAATAGCGTGATCACAATAAAAGGAATTTATTAATTCTCATATTATTTTATATTAATCATGATTAGAATGCGATATAACTTGTGTGTGTTTGTTTGTTTTTATTTTAATTGCTCTGACCTGCCTTTGAAAATTTTGCTAGTACTGTACACTATCACGCTATTACAAATAACATTTTGCCATTAAGTTTGCCTTTGTACTAAACATTGTAGTCAAAAATCTCGATCAAAGGAAGTAAAAACTGTAAGAAAAATTATCAACTTAATTGTACTATTGAGTATTCAATTGAAAAGGTGTACTTAATAAATATAATTGATAGAATTAGGGGTTACTTTGCGGAAATCCATTATAAAGGGGTTGTTATAAATTGATTTGCTTAATTTCGCATAAAGAATGAAAGTCTACTTCACCTGAGGATGCCTCGTGTAGAGGCGAAACACGTGTCGTATTTTCGAGAGTGGTGTGTCGTGCCTAGTGTGGTGGTGCTGGGGTTGGTAGTGCTGGGATTCACGGCGACGGGTATAGTGCGCGCGATTGAGGGAGGGTGGGAGGTCCCCTTAAAAGGAGGGTGGGAGGTCCCCTTAAAACTGGGCAGAAAATGATGTGCATTTTCTTTCTTTACGCATAATTAAACTAATTTATTTATAACAACCCCATACTTAATAAATTTAAATATCTGGATTCAAGTTGTACGTCTTCAAGGTGACATTTGTTAACAAAGGTAAAGTTTGGTTCTTGAAAACGGAGACAACAAAGTCAAGGTGAAAATATACGATTGTAGTACCTACCTTAAGCGGTCTATTGCTTTATTTCTTTATTCAAAGTTGACTTTGCAATAGGCGTTAACTCTTTTTATTTTATTTGAAAAATGTTACCATCTCTCTAGAACTTTTTCTGTATTGTAGTGGTATTTTAATTATATAAGTTGTACATGAATCAAATCAAAACATCCAGACCCGGAAACACCTTACAAAATGTGTTACGTTTTTTTTAAGAATTAAACTGACAAACGAACTTACAGACCGCATGATCGTAAGTACCTACTGCACAACCATTGGACACCTACAGCTAACTTCGAGCAAAGAAGCCAACGTTGTCACTGACTCTCTATTTACTACACTGACTCTCTATTTCCTTCAGACGAGAAAACAGCAGTGCATGCACTGCTGTTCGGCTGCAGAAGTCGCACTCCTAGGAAGAATAAGGGTCCTGTCACCTAGTATATACCAAGTAGTATAGTTCCTACGGGATTTGAACCCCTTAGCGTAGCATTTAAACGCTACGGAGTTCGTACCGATCCTATCGATGTTCAACACATCCTATCTAATCGTAATCTTCCACTTAACTAAAGTTTTCATGGCAATTTCACTCACAAAAATCAACAACGACGACAAATTCTATATTTGAATACAATGTCAATGTATTGCATTTCATTTCATTTATTGCTTTACATTTTTTAAATGTTATAAATTATTTTAAAATAATATACTTTTCTAGTCCGATATTACTCAGAATCATAAAATGAAAGTGTACAACCAGCGAGTGTTGACAGTGATGACTTGGAACCGAAACGTGGTGCTTCACTATTGCCGTATGAGAACACACAAAGGCAATGAGCGTGTAATGGAAAGAACTATGCTCGTAATTACTGTGCGAGATAAAATTTGTAAACGCAGAAAAACAAGAGTAACTGACAAAGCCCAGCGAAGCAGTAAGTTGAAGTGGTAATGGGCCGGTCATAATTCTCGAAGAACCGCCAACCAATGAGGAAGATAGGTTCTCGTGGGCAGGCTCATAGTAGCAAGTGCAGTGTTAGACGACCACCCACTGGATGGAATGACGAACTGATTGAATGTTGAGGTAATCAATGGATGCATGTGCATGTAGCGTACTAGCAATCTTTTTAAGTGGTAGAGCCACGCTGCAGCTAATTAGTAGTATACCACGCTCTCACAGAATACCATCGTAAAATAGCAGCGTAATGCTTATGTGTTTCGTATGGCGAGTGTAGAGAACCGGTGACTCCTCTTACTGGAAACGAGGCATTCCATCTTATTCCTCACGGGTGACAAAGCATCTGCATTTTGATTCGTAGTCGAGGATAAATGTAGATGTCTATGGGCCACAGCAACTACTTACCATCAGGTGCACTGTGTGCTCGTTTGTCACCCTTATCCTATTAAAAAAATATTTAGGGATTCCTATGTTCAGCAGTGGGCTAGGAATATGATGTAATGATGATGATAACGATTTACGGCTAGGTGCTGGCGCTAACTACATATAAATACTATAATCACAAGTTCACTGCTTAGCATATTATGCTTTCTCCATTGATAGAGGCAAAGTCCAGGATTGAGTCACTTCCATAACGGCTCAGTAACGCAGTGGCTGATATTTTGGCAGTAGCGCAGCGAGGCTGCAGGTTGGAATCACCCGTGGAACAGCTATATTTATATGACCTACAAATAATTGTTATAAGTCTATATGTCTGTCCAAGTACAAGTCATGTACATATATGCAACCCGTCGAAATATGTGTGGATCTGTAAAATGTCATACAAAGAGAGTCTGAGGAGAACAGGCGAACACGATGCGGGATTACAGTGCAGCGCGGGAGCAACGCAAATTCAAGCGAGGTCTGAAGATATTCCCAAGGTGTTGTAAAACTTCTTTACAATTCATAAGAAAATCCCAGTGTAGGGTATCAGCATTTTTCAAAAGAAAAAGAAAGAGAAACATAAAGGCTTTCATAATCATTTGCTTCATACATTGAAGGAAAAAGTCGTGTAAACATGATGTCCGAGAAATAAAACATTTGTATGTTGAGAACATGCGAAGTGTGTAAACTGGCACTGAAGCAACAATCTACTCCCCGTAACGCTTTCAAATATAATGAGTGCAGAAGTGCATCAGTGCCCTATGCATATTGTGAACAGATGTTTTTTTTTAATATGAAATTAAATCTACTATTATTTTGTACGAATTCATTTTTACGTTATACAGGGCCGGCAAGCAGGTCTTTGGGTTAAAACTTCATATATAATATGGGATAATTTAATAGACAATCAGTAATTCATTCATGGGGTAATTTATGCTATTATAACAAAGTTCCAGAACATATCCAAGGTCACACTATTACAACCTTAATTTTCTTTATGAAATAAAGTCGTTTTTATAAAATACGACGAACGAGCACACAGTCCACCTAATGGTGAATGGATGCTGTGGCCCATATATGTCATCTACATTTATCCTCAATTAAGAATCAAAATGCAAATGCCTTGTCATCCCTGAGGTCTAAGATGGAATGCCCCGTATCCAGTGAAAAGAGTCTCCGGTTCTCTACATTCACCATACGAAACACAGCAGCATTAAGCTACCATGTTATGCTAGTATTCTTTAATAGCGTGCTCCTACCCTATCCTATTTTGATTCTTAATCCCGGATAAATGTAGAATGTAGATGGGACTCAGCATCCACTTACCATCAGGTGAACTGTGTGCTCGTTTATCACCCCCATCCTAAAAAAAAAGCGTTGCTCTACCACTTCTACCTTTATAAAAAGGGTTATTATAATATAGGTAAATGACAATATGGTACAGTTCGACCGGTGAAAGACAACGGATAAAATGTCCATTTGGATTTCCTGTTGGTTCTTTTCAGGACAGAGGTCCGTTTCGAACCAAAAATAATTTATTTTTTTAGTAATAAACCATATTTTCATTTTACTTAGTGGCAGCATAATAGGATCAACTACCCGTCATTATCCCGACGCCGTTGAAGAGGTAACATAGGGAACACGAGATAGGCAGCAGCATTTTCCTGATAACTACTCCAAATAATAAAAAAACTGCGATTTCCAAGCCTTCTACCAAATGTGGCAACTATGAGAAACAGCCTCGATCGAATACGAGGCAATCTATGGGTGACTTAGTTCAGCAGTAGACGTTTGATAGGCTGTGATGATGATGATGATCAAATAACATTCACAAGAAAATATTCTGATATATCGACTTCTTAAATGAGACAAGATAATATCAACCTTTATTACATTTAGGTTTTCGAAACAAGACCTCGGTTCACGAATTTAACAATCTCAAATTTATTTAAAACAACCACTGGGTCTAATTGTATCTAAAACGCAATAAGTACAAATAGTAATGTAACAAAACTTTATAAGTAATATTTATTTCAAACCAACCATTTACAATCTAAAGGCCTATAACCTAGTATTAGTAATCAAATTAAATTAACAAATTTACTTATTTATTTATAACTTGATCATTTTATTCTTCAATTAAAATATCGTCATTTTACATAGGTCACTCAATAAGTTGTGAGATGCTCGAAATTTAAAAATGTAACGCACCTGTGTTATATGTTTCTAAAAAGCAAATTTATTTTAAAATAGAACTCCATAAGTCAATTGCTCAATGTTTTGGCGGGAACTTGACCAGCGGCGGTTTGCTGCTCCTGTATTATTGTTTAAATAATGGTTTGAAGTGGACTTTGATAAGTAAAAGTGGTGCGATTTTGTGTATTAATTGTCTACGCATGTGAACTATAAGTGAAAACGGTGAAACAAGTGCTCTAATGGTGATGTGATTCTCAAGATAAGGTTGTCTGCATAGGCGCCTTGAGATACCATTGCCAACGGTGTGCTGGCTCAAGTTGCCATCAAAATCTCCCAAGGACTTCATAATGTGACGCATCAACATATTGTGAAGCAGTGTACCTACTACGAAGGATAATTATACATTTGTACTATGAAGGATAATTATACATTGAAAAATGGAAGACATGGAAGACGCACAAACCGTGCAGGCCCAGAAATGGAAGAAAACAAAATATTAAAAAAAACAAAGTTGTATTAATTTTCCAGAAACGCTTCCCGCGCTTTTCATTTAAAACTATGGATCTTAACCGTGAACATTTGCGCGCTATGATCATGCTATGATATATTATGATTTCAAATTTGGTTTAATCGAACAATTAAGTTTACAACGGTTACAATCAGCATTAGGGGACTCAGCTCTATCACGCGCAACAATTTTTAGGTGGTTTACTGAATTCAAAAGGGGTAAAATTAATCTTAAAGATGACCAAAGAACCGGGGCCCCGCAAACAGCAGTAACGGCAGAAAATTTATGGACTACTGAAATGTTAGTGCGAGAAGACTCAGGAATCACATATACGGACATCACATGTAGGCATTAATTCGGGGAGCATTCATACCATCCTACATCAACATCTTGGAGTGAGGAAGCTTTGTTGTCGATGGATCTCTCGTTTGCTCTCCGAAAGCGTCCGACTCGAGTGGATTGGTGCCATGAAATGCGTCTACGTTTTGAAAACGGGGCATCTATATAGGCGTTTCAGAAATCGTCACTGGTGACGATACATCGATCTACCAATATGATCCGGAAAATAAAAAAAATTAACAGTGGTAGAGCCAGGCGGCAACTTTTGCTATCGAATGGATGGGCCGGCTCGACCCGGGGTGGTACCACGAACTCACAGAATACCAGCGTGAAGTAGTGGTTTACCTCTGCGTTTCGCTTGGTGAGTGCAGGTGGCCGGAGGCCCTTTTTACTGGAAATTAGACATTCCATCCTAATCCTCACGGGTGAAAACGCATCTGCATTTTGATCTGTAACAGAGGATAGATGTAGATGTCTATGGGCCGCAGCAACCACTTACCATCAGGTGGACTGTGTGCTCGTTTTTCACCCTTATCCTATAAAAAAGGCAATCATCGGTATAGGTCTACTCAGAAGGACAGTTACCGACAAAACTGCAAAGACCTCGCAACGTCGACAAAAAAAATGATGGCAAGTTTTTTTTTCACGGACCGGACATTTGTCGACGTCAATGCTGGAAAATTGTAGGTCAGTCAACTCTGAATAGTATACTACAGTTGCATTACCCAAAGCTTTTCAAGCTGTACGGGAGAGAAGACCAAAGACCGGGCTTCGAGGAATCATGCTGCATCACGATAACGCCTCTTCACATACCTCCCTAACAAAAGCATTTATTGATGAATCTGGTGTTGAAACTCTAAGTCACCCACCCTACAGCCTTGACTTAGCTTCTTGTGATTTCTTTTTGTTCCCAAGAGTCAAAGAAAAAATATAAGGCAAGTTTTTTCAAGCGCCGAAGAAGTCGTGGCTACCTATGAAGAAGCAATTTCCGACCTGTCAGATCAAGACTAGCAAAAGTATTTTCAGAGTTGGTTTAGGCGAGTGGGACTTTGTATAGAGCATGATGGAGAATATTTTGAAAAGGTGTAAAATAAATATTAATAGTATCTAGAATACTTTTTGTATATCTCAAAACGTATTTAGTGACCTACGTATTTTTTCAGGTACTATCAAATCTGTCCATACACAATCAATCAATTTCAAAGCAAAATCAGAATACTAGCGTAAAATAGCAGCTAAACGCCACTGTGTTTCGTATGGTGAGTGTAGAGAACCGATGACCCTATTTACTGAAAACGAGGAATTCCATCTTAGTCCTCACGGGTGACAACGCTTCTGCATTTTGATTCGTAACCAAGGATAGATATCAATGGGCCACAGCAACCACTTACCATCAAGTGTTCAGGTGAACTTTGTGTTCGTTTGTCACCCTTATCCCAAAAAAAATGTAATTACGACCACACAATAGGGTAGGTAGGGTCCCGGTCAGACGAGCCATTTTGGCTCTAGCGGCTCCGGAAGGAGCACCCATGTTACGCTACTGAACCTCATTACTCAATTGTCAGCAGTTATGATTATTAACGGTCAGATAAAATTTCGAATGCTTTTATATCCAATACATAAATACGTAGATGTAAGAAATATTTATTAATTTATGTATTTAATAACTTTATTGTTTTTACTTAAATGTTACAAAGGCCGGACTTAATGTCAGTTATCATTTTCTGCCAGTCAACCTGGTGTCACAAGCCATGATGAAGTAAAAAAAATGTGGCGCGTGCCCTAAATAACTTAGTTTATTAAACAGAAGTAGATATAACAGATATTATTAAAATTAGGCTTATAAATTACGCAAATACATATAATTATTAACAATAACATATCATCCCGTGGGTGTCGTAAGAGGCAACAGAGGGAAACAAATATGGAGATGGCCAGCAGCGTCTTGCTAAAAACGACAAATAATAAAAAACTGCTGTTGCCGACCCGCTTGCCAATCATGGCAACTATGGCAAATATGAGATGTAATCGTGGCAACTATGTTCAGCAATGGACTTTAATAGGCTGTAACGGTAATAAATTACATTTCTCAATCTGTATTTCCTTTTAAGCTCTTAGGAATCGTGGTATTTTTTAAAGAAAATGTTAACACCCACACAATGATTTTCTCCTTCATCGTAGAGACGTTTTACATATACACATTTTTACAGTGGTAAAGCCACGCGGCAGCTTTTGCTGTCGCACGGATGGGCCGGCTCGAACCGGAATGGTACCACGACCTCACAGAATACCAGCGTGAAGTAGAGGTTTACCTCTGCGTTTCGCTTGGTAAGTGCAGGTGGCCGGAGGCCCTTTTTACTGGAAATGAGGCATTCCATCTTAGTCCTCACGGGTGACAACGCATCTGCATTTTGATTTGTAATAGAGGATAGATGTAGATGTCTATGGGCCGCAGCAACCACTTACCATCAGGTGGTCTGTGTGCTCGTTTGTCACCCTTATCCTATAAAAAAAACACAAATTGCACGTGGACAAACAAAAACATGTTCCATGCGAAATTCGAACACATTTTTATATAGTTTTAATGTAAAATGAAAATGTTAGCTAGCTTTCAATAAAATTATGTTATAAGCTTGTAGATGTAAAACAAGTTTGCCTTTTTTTATTTAATAAAAAAACGTTACCCTCACACAAGAATTTTCATCTGTATCGTGAAAGCAGCTTACATACATACAATCGCACGAGAGCAATCATACAGACCCGGAGCAATAATTTGTAAGCCAAACACTTGTCCTGTGCGGGTTTCGAACCCGCGGCCCTCAAGGCTGCAGCTCAATGCTAAGCTACTGCGTCACGGAGTCCTGCAATGTAGTGATTCGAACAATTTTTATTACGTTTCATTTATTTACGTAAAAGAAAGCCAAAATTGTTTCCGCTGTCTCAACGACTTTGTCAGAGTAGAATAATAAATTTCACCGGAGGCTCTTGTTTTATTCATGTTAATATTAGTGTGATTTTGTTGTATCGTGAACACGTGCGTTCATAAGTGTACGTTTCTCGCATGACGGCACACCGATGATAGCACGTGTAACCTTTGGAATATGAACGTTTTATCTTCATACATTTTTACCGCCACGCAAATATATTTTCCATGGATGTCTTTTACATTGCACTACTTTTTAAGGAAGTGATTTACATTTCTATGAATAAAAATAACTGAACGAAGAAATAAAGTGTTGGAATTCTTTATATAGATTTTCTCAGTTCCGTTTTTAATATATTGTTTTTGTTTTCATGCATGAATTCATTTGATAAAATCAAATTATTGAATATATTATTGCGTAAAATATATAATTTCTTTGTAAAATTATTTTAATTTTATTTTATCCTATATGGTAACGCCAGTTAACAATTTAATTTATAAATCTAAGAAAATACTTGGTACATAGCCTTGACCTCTCCCTTCCATAACCCTTTCCATATGTACGCACAGCCGCTGAAGGTGACAGTCGTCACGCGACGGCGTCCATTTCAATTCGTATAATACCCGCAAACAAAACCGCAAGAGGACATTGAGTCCCCCGACCCCGCTTTAATATTAATTATCACCGGACATTGTGTCCTTGTAATTTCACAATTGTGACGCGTCTTCCGCGATTACAATAAGACGAGAGTAAAGGAGTGTGTGATCCCAGAACTGATCCAGGAGTGTGTGCGCCGACCACGTGTGACCTGCTGCTAGCTGAAACGCCCCGGGAGGAAGGCGAGGCAGTCCCTCACAAGGTTAGTGCGTGCATTCCACTCTCATCCATTTTCCTTGCTCTGCTTGTTGTATGTACCAAATTACAGTCCACAAAGCTTCATCACAAAAACTCAAGTTACTGGCGCGTCCACTATACTTAAGCGAGCTCGTTTTCAAAGTTTCTCTCTTCATAGCCTTCGGCTCTTTAGAGACATTTCCTAACAATTTGGAAAAGCATGTTTCAGATTTGGAATTCAAGACTAGTCTTAAACTCCAAATCTGACAAGGATAAGCTGAGAAATATTTTGAAATAATGGTGTGAAAAAGTTGTCTTAACGTAATAACGCATAAAATAAACGTATAGTATAAAATATGTCGTAAACTGAAAAATAGTAAATGAATTTTATCCACGAAGAAACAAAGAGTATTTTTTCAACAACACGTATAAATAAAATAAATAAATGAATACTTCATTTCATTTCATTAGAAGCATCTATGAATAAACAACCCGACGTTTGATGTTTACGACATATTATTCGACGTAATATTTCGTTAACAATTTAAAAGTGGCGAAGTCATTAGCGTGGATTGAAATTAAAATTTAACGAATTGCGACTTGCTAATACCGCTCGCAAATTTTAAGCTCTTTTGTAGACTGCAGATCGAAAAGCGCTTATAATTTTTCGGTTTTAAAATAGTTTCAAAGCTATTTTACGATGAAATGATGTATTTAAAGAAAAAGCTATAAATATGCTTAGTGATCTTGTAACTTTTGAACGATCTGACTGATTGAGGTCGTATACTCACAATATACGAGTATTTGTTGTGTTGAGACTATGGTTCTTATCTAGGCTAGAATCCGAAAAGTGATGCTATGGTCAAAATATTAGTATTTTTTGTTTACACTATTAAATGTCAGATAGAACAGAACAACGTCTGCCAGGTCACCTAGTTTAACTATAAAAGTTTTAAACATTGACAAAAAATTTATAAGCTGGTATTTTTTTATTTTATAGGATAGGGTTACAAACGAGCACACAGTCCACCCGATGGTAAGTGGTTGCTGTCACCCATAGACATCCACACTTATTCTTAATAAAGAATCAAAATGCAGATGCGTCGCCACCCGTGAGGACTAAGATGGAATGCCTCTTTTCCAGTAAAATGGGTCTCCGGTTTTGTACACTCACCATACGAAACAGCAGCGTTAAACTGCTATTCTACGCTGGTTTTCTGTGAGAGCGTGGTCCTTGCCCGGTCGAGCCGACTCATTCGTACTACAACTATACTGCTAATATAGCTCTATATGGCTCTACCACGTATAAACGGTGTAAGCTTGTCACAAAAATTTGCCGGATGGTGATTTGTATGTGGTCACGATAACTCCCGAAAAAATTGACGTATCGAGACAGAGTTTTTTTTATTAGCTTCAGAATTACATCAACTGGTCCCCTATTTCATATCAATAGCCTAGTACGCGCAGTTTTTTTTATTACTATACTCGTATATAAGGTATAAGATATTATATCTATGTATTCTAATGATATGTACGTATATAATATAATTTAATTAACAAGTTTTGGTAATATATTAACATACACTTTATATGTATATATTTTTATATTATATATATATCATAGTAATATGTATGTATGTAATGTATCTGGGTTCAAAGTTTACGAGAGATGGAAAGTGTGAGAGTTATATCGAAAGAAAAGTGAATGCAGGAAACATGGTGAATGGGGCTTTGCACTCCTTTATGAACAGTCGGAAGGTGTCTAACAAGGCTCGTTTGGCTGTGCATGAGGGGTGTTAGTTCCGACACTCATGTACGGAAGTGAAAGTTGGGTATGGCAGAAGAAACATGAAAGCAGAATAAATGCAGTTGAGATGAGAGCGTTAAGAAGTATGATAGGAGTTAAACTGAGTGACAGGATAAGAAATAGTGAGATCAGGAAACGTTGTGGTCTGAAAGAAGACGTAGTGACAAAAATTGAGAAAGGTATGGTGAGATGGTTTGGCCATGTCGAAAGAATGAATGAAGAACGATTGACGAAAAAGGTGTATAAGGAGAGTGTAAATGAAAGTGTTGGAAGGGGTAGACCTAGGCGGACCTTTCTAGATCAAATCAGGGACGTCTTGAAAAAAGGCCAGGTCAAGAGTACCCTAAACCGAAGAGCATGTATGAAGGGAATTATGAAAGTGGACGAAGCGAAACAAGTATGTAAGGATCGTAGCAAGTGGAAAGAAGTGGTCTTTGCCTACCCCTACGGGAAAAATGCGTGATTATATATATGAATGTAATTGCACCTGCCACAAAATCTCATCACTCCACGAGATGGCTTGCAGAGGAAGCCAGTAGGAATTAAGTTCGCACTTTGTTACTGTTTAAGTTTAGTTTTTTTTTTTAATTTTAGTTGTTTAGTTTATCAATTCATCCATACAGCCTGCATAATTTATTGTCTCTCTCGATAGTTAAATACGTCTTTAACATTATGGATCGACCTGAATGATAATATGATGATCATATGAGCATTATGAGTCATGCAATTTTAGATTTTCCAAATTTTTTTTAAATTGAAGTTTGACATAATTATTGAAAAATTAGAAATATAGTAATAAAAGGTTAATAAGAAGTATAATAATATGCATATTATTATGTTAATAAATCCTGGTAATAAATTTATTTCAAAGTAAAATATTATAAATAACATTTTGTTTTATAAGCCTTTGTTCACGTGCAAGTTGGAATTATACAAAAGCACTGATATTATTTTGTAGAAAATAAACCTTTCTCGCTTTACCAGGACCTTTCTGACATTTGCGTTATTGAGACGCGACACAGTTCATCTAAAATTAAATAAAGCCCATCTTTACGTCAACATCCTTCTCAATTTAGTTGAAATGTCTTGTTTCCTCTATGCTTTCACGAAAAAGAAAAAATTCTATCTATATTAATACATTTATTTTTATATGAGTATTCTATGTATATTTTACTATGTAGTTAGGTTATATTTTCAATTTTGAACGTTCAAAGTGTAATTCAGTAAAACTGAAACCTCATTGAAATACTACAGTGTCTGTCCATTTATTGATCACAGAAGTTTTTGGAAATTTGGCATAGCATTAGCGAGTATAAAATGTGATCAAATATAGACCTGACAAATTCGAACATTTTGCTGTTTTTATTTTTTGCAAAGTGTAAGGGCAGTAAGGGTATTTTTTTTTGTTGTGTATGATATATATCATCGTAAACAAATCCATCAGATCGTAGACATGATTGATATCACGATTGAATCACAATTTAAAAAAAAATTCTGTTCAATTTTATTTAACATATTTAATAATCCTTCAGTTAGGAGGCAGTTGGAGCCGTGTCCGTAACGTATGTGTCGGTTGATATTGATATGAAAATAAAAATTATATTATATACTTAAACAGGAACAACGAATCTAAATCATCTCTACTCAAACGTTTATAAAAATTATAGAATATCCTTTAGTAAGTAAGAAATACTACAATATACTCATCACAACTTACATTAATTCATTAATTACAGCTTAAAAAGTCTACTGGTAAACATTGGCCTCCTCCATAGATTACCTCATAAGGGGGACATTTGGTACAAGGGTTGGTAGCCCCACAGTATTTTTTTTATTGAGTTACTATAAGGAAGCAACATTCTGCTGATTGCAACTCTAAATACAAAAAACTGCGGTTGCACGAACGAATCAACCGATCGAAATGGGCGTCACGGTGTTAGAAAGTCTTCATTAACACTTCAAGCTAATTAGATTTTCAAGTCAATCGGTCGAACCGTTACAAAGATTTTCAAAAAACAAAACCAAAAAGAATCTAAAATTAAATAGATTTTCGAGCGTTGCTCTCGAAAATAAGCAGGAAGTTCCAGGGATGGCTTGCACGGTCTACCGTTTTTCAAATTTTTTGACTAAGATAATGAGATGGTTTTACCGCCATCTATCGGGAGTCATAAAATCTTTCTGGTATATCTGTTAGTCACCTCTTTCGACACCCACTAGCCGAAACGTCTTGATGGATTCTCTTGTGCCGCCATCACATGGCAAATTAAATATTAAAAAAAAAATTATGCATTAAATTGCATACCTATCTACATAATTTTGCTTCCTAGACTCAATTACAGACTGCTCAGAGTTTAAACCGACGCACATGTAAGTGCTCTCAACAATTTTCATCCCTCGCTTGTGTACTTCAAAGCTTCTTCTTATGTCAGTTTACGTAACAACATTATACAAAATAAATTAATACAACTGTAAAAATTTCTGACATACGAGTAATACCTACCTACTATGAAAATAACTTTTTGGAAAAAAAGCCGGCCAAGTGCGAGTCGGAATCGCGCATGAAGGGTTCCGCACCATCGTAATACACGTTTCTAGTGGGGGGAGCCCATTTTGATTTTTAATTAATTTTAATTTTATTATTTGTTTTTGTAGCGGCAATAGAAAAAATACAGCTCGCTGGCAGACGGACGGACGAACGGACGGACAGCGGAAGCTTAGTAATAGGGTCCCGTTGGATACCCTTTGGATACGAAACCCTAAAAATAATTTTGATTGTAAATTTTGTTGGCCACTTGTCGTTTCTGCTAATTACACAATACAATATTGCCATTCTGAATGAAAATTGAGAGTTACTAATATTATTCATGTAGGTATGTAAGAATTTCCGATACATTTTTACATACTTACTACTAAGCTTTTCATTCATAAGACTCATAACATAACATAAACATAAACACTCACGCCTGTCACCCAGAAGGTAGGCTCTTGTCTTCTTTGCAACATCGTAATCATTTTAGACACCTGTCTGTCAGCCTCCAGTTTACCAATGAGCTATACTAATAGAATTCGTTTCGCTTTAAATCAAGAGTGATTAATCGTGGATAAATTAATTATTCAATAATTGTATTTTATTTGACGATTGGTTTAATGTTGAGAGTACCTGTCTACAGGGTCGCAGGATTTGGGTTCGAATTAGAGCCGGAGCCAACATTTGTGTTCGTTTGGGTAAAAATTGGTAAAGTCTTTGATTATGTTAAATCTAACACCACATTAATAGATCCTATCCGGGCGAAGTCGAGGCGGGTTACTAGTATATATAAATAATAAATAATTTTTACGCCGGTAATAACGCAATTTTAATATTGAAACAGAAACTTTTTTATTCAATATAGGGTTTATTATCTATATCTATACATATAATATATCTGTAAAAAAAGTCGTGTCTTTAATTCTAAAATATTCTTTAAAAAAACAAGTCCAGGGAACTAAATAAAGGGTACTGAAGACAAATTAGTGGTTTTTAGAATTTTTGTCTGTCTGTCTGTCTGTCTTTCTGTCTGTATTTTTTCGATTCACACAAAAACTACTGGACCGATTTCCTTGAAATTTTATATGTAGGTAGTTAGTAACCCGGGGCAACTTATAGGCTACTTTTTATCTGATTACGAAACTTAAAAAAAGGTTAAGTATTTTTCTTCCTTTAAATGTTAATTTTCTATTTTCTATTATATATTTTATGTTAGTTATAAGGCGGGATGACGGATGCTTTTTCAACTAAATATTATTATATATCAGCTATAGAATAGCTGATATTACTAGATAGTATAGTTTTGGCTTTCATAATTTTAATGTATAGCGTGAACACGTGTGTTTTTTGTACACAGTACCCAGTACTGCGTACACAAAACTGAGGTTGAGGAGAAGCTCTTTAGAATATATTGGGTGTCTATCGGCATAGCTTTAATTTTACCGACTTTATGCACATGTGCACTGTGAGATTTCATCTTTATTTGATGGAATAGTTCATGGCATCGCTGGGTTTCTAATTATTAGGTAGATATAGTCAACAATCGTGCAAAAGTTTTGTTTCGGTATTTTTGAATTTTTTTTAAACAAATACGAGAGCCGTGTAGCTCGCCGTGAGATTTCATCATGGCACGGGAGCAAAACGTGTACGAGTGTTTTGAGGCCAAATGAAGCTGTTATGGGAAATTTTAGGTGCTGACTTACCATGTATCCGGTGAAGTGGTGAAGAATAACTTTGTGGGAAAACCTAAATATCTGAGCACTTAAAAAAGTCGTGGAAATGTGAAAACCGTTAATAAGCATTACGGCATACTCTTTTCTGCCCACAAAACATTATAGGTAATGAGGGGCCATGTACAGTAGTGAGACGTATGTAAGCTGCTACTTTCCTTTTTATACTTTTAATGAGACTTATAAATCTGTTTTCCATGTAATATTTTTGTATTCTGTGTTTTCATATTATCAGACAAATCAAGATTTTAGAGACAGTCCTGGTTTCATAGCTCACATGAGATATGTAAATGAACAGGCTCTTGCGAAAAAATACTTTAATTATCAAAGATAACAGATTTTACTTAGACAAAGGTTTATTTTATTTTAGTTGTTAAAGACGGTAATCAAACTGATTCGAACGTAAATTTCATAGTACATAAGCATTATTATATATTTTTACATATATGTGAATTGCAATTTGAAGATCAATTTACCACGTTCTCGGTGGTGAAAGAAAACCCACATATCTGAGAAGTTCCTCAGTTGAGATAATCACGCGTTGGTTTCAGCGCAGCGGACAATTTTTTTGGCCAAAAACTCTGTGGCCTGTGCCCAGTAGTGACATGTATGTAAGCTGCTACTTTTTTGTTTTAATGGGGCAATTATGCTGTTTTTACTTCATTCATATTTTACGAGATGTTACTTTTTTGTTTTCACATTACCGTAAATATTAACGGTAGCAAAGATTCGAAGGAATAGAACTCATTATCGTTATCATTACAACCAATTAAAAGTCCTCTGAACTGAACATAGGCCTCCCCTATAAATTATGAGGGGACTGACTTGTTTGACGTCCTGATGTCATAATTTACGAAAACTACTATCAACTTTCAATTAATAATGTTTGGTCCGATCTACGCAGGACGAGCTTAGATCATCTTGAAGTCTTGCAGTAGTATTCTTGGGTTTGGATTTAATTTTATTAATTATGGAATCCCAAGTTCATGGTAGCACCCAGCCATCTTCTTTATTGAAATTGGGATGTTTTTAATTTGAATAACCTCGCAAATCATCCTTGGTAGGAATTGGTGTTCTATTGCGATCATTTGTTATCTATCAGATCTGATATAATGGTTGGGACGATACTGAACATGTTGACATACTGAAGTATATAAGCCTGAAGGCTTCCCGGAGCGTCGATCCTTCATATCAGCAATATGTTTTTTACGCAAATTTTTTAAGGAACTTCCTTCCAAAGATGTGTACAAAAAACCCGCGTAAATAAAGTTAAAATGTAACGGGATTTATTGAAATTTCTTTTATTACATGTGTAGTTAATCATTATAGAACTGAATTTATGCAATGTTGAAGTCTACTCGAACGTAGAAAAAATATCAGCATCTATTTTATGGTGTCAATCAATATTAAATGGGACAAACGATTTCAATCAAATATCGCATATAAGACCATTATTATCAACACCATTATTTTGTTAAAACTAAATGAACTTTAATAATGAATGAATGTAAAGAGTAAAATGTAAATAATGAAAATAAATTTTGATTCCACGACAATTTATCTTTCTTATGGATACAACGGAAGACACGTTCAATATAAAAAATTGTAGATGTTTCTAGACATATGAAAATAACGCAATTCTGAAAAACTTATTTATTCACGTGTTCCTATAGTAAATTATAAATTTATATAGCAAATATCAATCATCTAGGTTCAATAGTCTTTGGGAATTCAAAAAACTTCTATGACAAACTGACATAGAGACCCAGACACTGAAGTGACTCTAAAAGTGATCGAATTTTGCGAAATTTGGCACGGAATAGCATTTGATGATCTTTCTAAATTAAAGACCACGCGAGCGAAGCCGCGGGTAAAAAGCTAGTAAATAATATATACTTATTGAAAGTCAGGTTTTTTTATTTACCGCTTATTTTTTCTTAATCACGCAAATGGTATATACGTATGTTGATATCCGATAAGCCACTTATACGTAAATGATTAACATAACTCAACGCTTCATCGTATAAATTAGATATTAGATTATGAAATATTTGTAATTTTTTTCTTTGTTTAGGAAATAAGGTCAGAGACAGCAGTTTTGAAGTAGATTCTAACAAAAAATTTAAAGTACTAATTGAGTTAAATGTGTATTAACACAAGATGATCACAGTTTTATTTACTCCATAATATAAAGGATTTCACCATCAAACATATCCAATAAGTATGTTCCATTTTTAAGTATATGGAGCACTAAAAACTATTAATTTATATTTTTATCTTTGTAATGCTATACTAATCTTCCTTATCAGCTGTCTTAAAAGATTGTTACGTACTAGAGATTGTAAGAATATACTCATATACTAGGACTTTCCGATGCAGACTTTGAGAGCAATATTATCATAGAGTGGGATATCCTAGTAAAATTCATACTCATTAATACACCAGTTGGAAGTTAGCGTAGAACATTATTTTTTTTAACTAAACTGTATGCCAATTAATTGCTCCATAAATGCTCCAGCAGAATCCGAAATTGCTCCAGCTCTATTGTTATTAGTTAATTTATAATTAATTTAAAAAAAATTAAGTATCAAAAATTTAATTTTGCAATCAAGTATAAAATATTTACTTTTTTAAATTAAACTGTATGCCAATTAATTGCTCCTTAAATGCTCCAGCAGAATCCGAAATTGCTCCAGCTCTATTGTTATTAGTTAATTTAAAATTAATTTTTAAAAAATTTAAGTATCGGCAATTCAATGTTTTTAAAACCATAAAATATCTACGTTTTAAAATTAAACTGTATGCCAATTATTTGCTCCTTAAATGCTCCAGCAGAATCCGAATTTGCTCCACCTCTATTGCTATTAGTTAATTTATAAATAATTTAAAAAAAATGTAAGTATCGAAAATTTAATTTTGCTATAAAACAGAAAATATATAGTTTTTAAAATTAAACTGTATGCCAATTATTTGCTCTTTAAATGCTCCATCTAAATCAAAAATTGCTATACCTCTAATGCTATTAGTTAATTTATAATTAATTTTAAAAAATTAACCAGAAGGAGGATTAGGGGGTCACTGTAGAAGCGTGCTCGTCGCGACCCCTGCCAGCCCTTTTCAGGGCTGCAATTCTACTTAGCTGCGCACCCATGTCAACGAGGGTTAGGGCGTCCCCCCAAGGCGACGCACACCAGCTCGTCCCCGTTGGTGTGGAATGCAGCGCGCAAAGCGGCGATGGGGACCGCCACCCGTCACGCACAGCCCGACACGGCGGAAGGTGGAGGACAGAGTGCAGAGTTGGCACGTGGTATGATAGAGGAGGCATGAGAGATAAGACGAATGAGTTGATCGAAATAATGAAAGAAAGAGAATTAGATGTCGTGTGTATGTCGGAGACCAAACGGAAGGGCAGTGGTACTGAAGAGCTCCCTGGCGGGGCGTTAGCTCTATGGTCCGGAGTCCCGGAGAGCGAGAGCGCCCGCCAGGGAGTGGGGGTGCTGCTGTCGTCTCGGTTGGTCGATGTTATGACTGAATATAAGGTTGTGAACTCAAGACTTCTCTGGGTTCGCTTTAAATTGGGACTGACGAAGTTATTCCTTTTGGCTGTTTATGCGCCGGTAGCTTCGTCGTCCAGGGCTGAGCTGGAGGAGTTTTGGGAAAATGTAAGAGAAGTTCTAGATTTGGCTAGGGGAAACGAAAGAATTGTTGTATGTGGTGATTTGAATGGATGGGTTGGTACCGCTCGACCAGGGTACGAGTCGGTGCTTGGAAAGTTTGGCGATAAAAGGGTTAATGATGCTGGCAAGCTTATACTGGCGGTATGCAAGGAAAAGGGTCTTCTTGTGACTAACACTATGTTTAATCACAAGAAGATCCATATGTATACTAGAGAAAGTAAGAATGAGAGAAGTATGATCGATTTGTTCCTGGTGGATGACCGACTGCGAAAACAGGTGATGGATACGCGAGTGTTCAGGGGTGCTGACCTGGGAACAGATCACTATCTAGTGATTACTAGATTTAGGGGTCTGTTCGCGGGTTGGCGCTACCGGACGGCAGTAACAGAACCACAGTCGGTCTGTCGCATCCGAAGCTGGAAGCTTCAGGAAGCGGATACTAGGGACAAATATCATGCGAGGGTAGCCGAAAAGCTTGACAACATCGATGGCAGAAAAGAATGTGTTGAAAGAACATGGCAGAACCTTAGGGATGGAATGGTAAGTGCAGCGGAAGAAGTGTGTGGAACGATTAAAAGAGGCAGTAGTAAAAGAAGAGATGCATGGTGGAATGATGAAGTGAAAGAAGCTGTAAAGAAGAAGAAGAAAGCATGGTTAGACTACTTGGCCTCTAGTAATGATAAGGATATGAGAGAGAAGATGAAAGAAAGATATAAGCTGCAGAAAGTTCACACGAAAGCATTGATTGAGGAAGTGCGTGAAAGGTGTAGAATGGAAGCGGACGAAAGGTTGTCGCACAACTTTAAGGAGAACTCCAAACTCTTCTGGAAAGAGGTTGGAAGGACCCGAAGTGGTGCGACGGCCTTAAGAATGAACAAAGTGCTTTCGAGAACTAATGACGTCCTCTCAGAAAAATCGGACGTCATGCAGCGATGGAGCGAATTTTATAGAGAAATGTATGCGTGTGATGATCTTAGTGAGGGATCCGGGGATGACGCCGAGACTGGTACGCCAGACCCGGACCTCGATGACACCGAGGTCATCAGTATGAAAGAGATTGAACGTGCGATTCGAAGTTTGAAATGTGGTAAGGCTGCGGGACTAGACAGAGTTACTGCTGAAATGGTCAAGTATGGTGGGCCTCGCGTCTGGGACAGCTTTCATCTGCTGTGCAATTAGTGCTGGCGGACGGGGGATGTCCCGGATGATTGGCGATCCGCAGTCATTGTGCCTTTATATAAAGATAAAGGTTCACATTTTGACTGCGGGTGCTATCGGGCGATCAGCTTGACCAGTTTAGCAAGTAAAGTTTACTCGAAGGTTTTGACACGTAGGATGCAAGAGAAATCGGAAAGATTTCTATGGGAGGGACAATGCGGATTTAGACCTGGAAGAGGATGCACGGATCAAATGTTTTCTCTCCGCATGATCACGGAAAAGCTTCTGGCTGCTAACCAGAGGATTTTCTGTGCTTTTGTGGATCTTGAGAAAGCATTTGATAAGGTTGTAAGGAAGAAAATGTGGGAACTGTTGCCGGGGTATGGTGTGGATGGTCGATTGCTAAGGGCTGTGCAGTCACTTTACTGTGACTGTAAAGCCTGTGTGCGGGTAGGGCATGACCTGTCACCCATGTTTAGCGTCCAAACGGGCGTAAAACAGGGTTGTGTCATGTCTTCCTGGCTGTTCATACTGTATCT
This sequence comes from Parnassius glacialis, assembly GCA_033319125.1. Lineage (NCBI taxonomy): Eukaryota > Metazoa > Arthropoda > Insecta > Lepidoptera > Papilionidae > Parnassius > Parnassius glacialis. The sequence continues at coordinate 34,892,878 of JAVANC010000018.1, forward strand.
CGACAGCTGTTTACAGAAACTGAAAGATAGCTGTTTGGGTGTGAAATTGGGTGACATTAAAGTAAATTGTCTGCTGTATGCTGATGATGCAGTGCTTATTGCACCATCAGAGGCAGAACTGCAGGCATTAGTCACGTGTATGAAAGAGGAATGTGAAATTAAAGGTCTCCGCTTGAATGCAAATAAAACTAAGGTTCTGGTATTTGAAAGGGACGAAGAGAGAACGAAGTGTGAAATATGGGTAAATCAGGAATGTCTAGAACAGGTAAATGAAATTGTATACTTGGGGAGTGCTTTTAGCCGGGATGGAAGATGTGATTTAGATGTGGACAGGCGTGTCGCTGCCGGGAACAAAGTCAATGGTGCCCTGACTGCGTTAGTCAAAAGGCAAGGCGTAGCGAAGAGTGCACGCCTTGCAATACATAACGCAGTGTTGGTACCGACTTTGTTATATGGCAGCGAAATCTGGGTATGCCAGAAGAAGCATAAAAGCAAGTTGAATGCAGTGGAGATGCGATCTCTTCGTAAAATGTGCGGCGTCACCATGGCTGACCGAAAGCGAAACGAAGAGATTCGCAATATGGCAGGTTTGAAAGATGACCTTATCACAAAAATTGATAAGGGCGTGCTTCGATGGTTTGGGCACGTTGAGCGAATGAGTGAAGACCGAATGGTGAAGAAAATATATAGCGCGAAAGTTAATATTAAAAGGTGTCGAGGTAGACCGAGACTAACTTTCGAAGACCATGTGAGCAAATTGCTCGAAGAGGGGAGGGTCAAGAGTACTCGGATACCTAGACGTGCATGTATGAAGAAGATGATGAATCTGAAAGAAGCGAAAGAGGTATGTAAGGATCGTGACACTTGGCGATCTGTTCTCTCTGGCTACCCCGTCAGGGATTGTGCGTGACGATAAGTAAGTAAGTAAGAAAGTAACCAGAAGGAAGTTAGCGTAGAACATATTTTTTTTAAATTAAATTGTATGCCAATTAATTGCTCCTTAAATGCTCCAGCAGAATTCGAAATTGCTCCAGCTCTATTGTTATTAGTTAATTCATAATTAATTTTTAAAAAATTTACCAGAAGGAAGTTAGCGTAGAACATTATTTTTTTTAATTAAATTGTATGCTAATTAATTGCTCCTTAAATGCTCCAGCAGAATTTGAAATTGCTCCACCTCTATTGTAATTACTTAATTTATAATTAATTTAAAAAAAAATTAAGTATCGAAAACTTAATTTTGCTGTAAAACAGAAAATATCTACTTTTCAAAATTAAACTGTATGCCAATTAATTGCTCCTTAAATGCTCCAGCAGAATCCGGAATTGCTCCACCTCTATTGTTATTAGCTAATTTATAATTAATTTTGAGATAGTGATCCCTTTTGAGTACTAGCGCCATCATAAATAGAATGAAGTAACATTCTATGGTTAAAGTCATTTTATCGAACAAAAATTGATTGACTCTCAAGGTGGTACGTAGAATAGATACTAAATGGCATAAACCCAAAAAAATAATATTAACCGGTGAGTTTTGAAATTATGGATTCTTATGAATGAATTGGGCAAACATGTTAATAGTATTTTTGTGTTTAAGCCATCTAGCGTCTTTTTTGCGTACCACCTAATATAATTGCTCCCTATTAATTAATTAATTTATAATTGTTATTTTTTGTTTAAAGAATTGCTCTATTACTACTTTTATTACTACCTTTAAACGAGCAATTCTTGTATATATATATATATATATATATATATATATATATATATATATATATATATATATATATATATATATATATATATATATATATATATATATATATATATATATATATATATATATAACTAAGAATGTATAAAATAGAACAAATCAAAAACTTAAGCTTTAATCTAAGTTTTTGACGTTTAACTAACTAACGTTTAACGTGATTTATTGACTATTAGAACTTGCCAAGTTTGAACGTTCACTATTGTAAAATATACACAGTGGTGTATTCACCACACTGTGTATATTTTGACCGTACAATGTTTGTTGTATTATGCTTTTATTTCCCGAACTTTACTGATACACTGCCTCATCATCATCATCATCATTACAGCCCTTCACTACTAAATTTATTATATATATATATATATTAGTTATATAGTTATAAAGAATTGCTCTATTACTACTTTTATTACTACCTTTAAACGAGCAATTCTTGTATATATATATATATTTGGGTACTCTGAATTAACACCTACATTTTATCCCAGAAAATTAAATAAATCCCGCGGGAATTAAAAAACTTAGTCCACGTGGACGAAGTTGCAGGCATCATTTAGTTAACAGATAAAATATTTTATGAATTTATTTTATCTAAGGATAGAAATTGTTTATGTACATTTTTATTTTAATACAAGTAAAAGGCCAGTTACGTAGGCTTAGACCACTCAGGACATGTTATCTTTAAAATCACTGGTCAAAGACCTTTAGATTGATATAAAATAATAAGCAAAAAGTCCAAAGTCCAAAAGCCGCATTTCAGCTACTCAGCTGTCATTGTCAATTATGTTTAGACTAAGTAACCGAATCTACTCAATAATGTTCTTCTTTAGTTGAGTGATTAAATTTTGATGCTTTTTCAATGAGTAATAAAAAAAATATCGATATCGATCAGTAATCACATTACAAATCAATTTTGGAAAAACCTAAAAGTTAACCCTACAGGGGTCGGGTGGATTATAATATTTAAATTTTCAGAAAAGTCACTTAAAAATGAATCTTTTGACATGTCAAGTATTAAAAGTTGAAAAGTAGGAGGTCGTGCTCAGTGCAGCATGTGCATGTGTATTTATTTATGATTTATTTTTAGATAGTAACTTGCTGGTCGAAGAGTGTATCAACGAATAGAGGAAACACTAGCGATCACATTATTATACACAGCAAACAATAATTTGTGATCTCACTTTGAAATATATGTGTCATTTTCATATATTAATATGTAAAAGTTCTTTCATTATTATTATTTGAATAAAAAGGAGGTATAAATGTTTTTTTTATTTAATATAATTAACCGTTGACTAAATGTTACCTTGTTTAATTTAAAATAGAGTATGTATTAGGTAAAGTTGATATTTTACGGCTTTCTTATTATTTTAGATTGGACTACATATGAAATCCATGTGACCACTTCTTGTTTTTATAAGGCGCGACAGCTACAGTGTTAAGAAATAGTCTTGTACATTATTTTACTTAGCTGTCATGTTGCCTATTCGTTTATTCGAATTTCCACCTTAGCTTTATATTTATATATTTTTATCAATTTTCTCAGTGTTAAATTTAAAAAAGTATAAATTATATTAATACTTATATATATTATGTAAGTTATTTATATGTATAACTTATATAAATATATTACAAAAGCGTCGTGAAGACACACGACAGAAGTGAAACTTTTGTATTACAGGGAAACATTTCAATTATTCATCAATGATTTTTGAATAACATGGATGGTGTGTATCATTCATTTATTTACATAAAATTATATACATATGTGTCACAGTGCATCATCTTCTTCGATCTTAAGAAGAGACATATCTGTTTTGTTTGTTAATTGGGTAATTACTATCTATTATATACGTAATTTTTTTTAATAGCACCATCTATTTCTTTCTTTCTATAAGTAGTCATTTTATCAAATCAAAATTGATTAACTCTCATGGTGGTACGTAGAAAAGATGCTAGACGGCACAAACACAAAAAAATTATTAAGATGGTTGTCTAATCCATTCATAAGAATCCATAATTTCAAAACTCACCCATGAATATTATTTTTTTGGCTTTATACCATTTAGCATCTATTAAACGCACCACTTTTGAGACTCAATCAATTTTTATTCGATGAAATGACTTTTACTATAGAATGTTACTACATTCTATTGACGATGGCACTATTACTCAAATGGGATCACTCTATCTCAAAACTAATTATAAATTAACGAAAAGCAAAAGAGGTGGAGCAATTTTGGATTCTACTGGAGCATTTAAGGAACAATTAATTGGCATTTAGTTTAATTTTAAAAAGCAGATATTTTATGTTTTATAGCAAAATTAAATTTTCGATCCTTTTTTTTCTTAAATTAATTATAAATCAACTAATAGCATTGAGTTATATGTACTACGTACTAGAGAAGCCATTCCGAACATTGACTATGTTCAACTGAACTGTAGTGCAGTCCCTACAGTCCATACAAACTAAATATTGTGTAAAATGAAGATTTGTTTATTCCATAAAATAATTATTATTACATTTTATTTAGAAATATGTTTGTTTAGATTAAATGAAGATATTTTATAATAAATTCTTATATTTATTTTATATCAATATCTTATTTTATATCAAATTAAAGTCTTCGCTCATGCGCGACTACTACTACCGCGCATGCGCGAAGACATAGAGTAGGACACAATTTTTGTTTGGAATGGCTTCTCTAGTACGTAGTACATATAACTCAATGACTAATAGCAATAGAGATGGAGAAATATCGGATTCAGCTGGAGCATTTAAGGAGCAATTAATTGGCATTTAGTTTAATTTTAAAAAGCAGATATTTTATGTTTTATAGCAAAATTAAATTTTCAATACTTATTTTTTTTTAAATAATTATAAATCAACTAATAGCAATAGAGGTATAGCAATTCTGGATTCTGCTGGAACATTTAAGGCGAAATTAATTGCCATATAGTTTAATTTTAAAAATTAGATATTTTATGTTATATAGCAAAATAAAATTTTCGATACTTAACTTTTTTTAAATTAATTAAAAATAACTAATAGCAATAGAGGTATAGCAATTTCAGATTCATTGGAGCATTTAAGGGGCAAATAATTGACGTACAGTTTTATTTTAATAAGTACATATTTTCTGTTTTATAGCAAAATTAAATTTTCGATACTTATTTTTTCTTAAAAATTAATTATAAATTAACTAATAACAATATAGGTAGAGCCGGATTCTGCTGTAGCATTAAAGGAGCAAATAATTGGCATACAATTTAATTTAAAAAAATAATGTTCTACGCTAACTTCCTTCTGGTTATTTTTTTAAAACTAATTATAAATTAACTAATGGCAATAGAGGTATAGCAATTTCGGATTCAGTTGGAGCATTTAAAGAGCAAATAATTGGCATACAGTTTAATTTTAAAAACTATATATTTACTGTTTTATAGCAAAATTAAATTTTCGATACTTACATTTTTTTTTAATTATTTATAAATTAACTAATAGCAATAAAGGTGGAGCGAATTCGGATTCTGCTGGAGCATTTAAGGAGCAAATAATTGGCATACAGTTTAGTTTTAAAACATAGATATTTTATGGTTTTTAATAAAAATGGAATTGGCGATACTTAAATTTTTTAAAAATTAATTATTAATTAACTAATAACAATATAGCTGAAGCAATTTCGGATTCTGCTGGAGCATTTAAGGAGCAATTAATTGGCATACAGTTTAATTAAAAAAAGTAGATATTTTATACTTTATTGCAAAATTAAATTTTTGATACTTAATTTTTTTTAATTAATTATAAATTAACTAATAACAATAGAGCTGGAGCAATTTCGGATTCTGCTGGAGCATTTATGGAGCAACTAATTGGCATACAGTTTAGTTAAAAAAAAGAATGTTCTACGCTAACTTCCATCTGGTCATTAATACTATCAATTTCCCTGTCGCAACTGATCCATCAATGTCCTAAAACATTCCGTTAAAAAAGCAGTTACGTGTTAAAGTATTCTTGCAGCGTTTAAAACCCATTACATTCTGTTAGGATACGTACTGTGGCTTATTTTGTTACATAACAAAATAGAAATATTTTTTTAATAAAATTACAATATTCAATGGCGGCTTTGCAGCAGGGTGATATGGGCCCTACGCCGTCCCAACCCATGAATGTACCTGATATTATAGCCAATAAGAGTTATAATCCAGGACTACATACAAGTGGAATTATAGCCAAGCACTGGATTATTAAATAAATGGAGGAACGTAAAGGTAAATTCGGCTCTGAGGATATACATATAATGCCAAATGTAAAATACTCAGATAAACGACTGGCAGAAATAATAGAAGTTCGCTGGTACTATGATTGCCAATCCTCAGTGTGGAAATTAAGGCAAATCCTACCTAAAGGTAAGGCATAAATACTTACTGGCCGACTGAAATGAAACAGAAAACTAAAGACAAGAGCGAAGAAAATATTAAATGAATGACAAACACTTCGGATGGTGTACACATTAATTACATAATAAAAATCCTTCTTACGCCCCTTTCCACATTTCATTATACTACTCTAATACTTTGTCACAAAGAGTAGAACGCTTGTGATGCTCACTTAATGTGACGTCTTTAAAATCGGTCAAGCCATTTAGGACATACAGCAACATGGGCTAACGGCGGACTGGAGGGGAGCTTTTTCCTGATAAAGAACTGTCTGTCATTTTTTGCATCTGTCACTACGAAACACACGCATAACAACAATGATATTCTAACAATGTCACTATTATAAACACGTAAATACATTATGGCAGTACCGCTCGGTGACAGCGACAACTCGAATACAGACTCGGATCTGTCGCTCGATCAATCCGCATATTGTATGCGTGTTGGTAAACAAATCCAAAACAACACGACCGTAATTACTGTAATTTTAAAAAAAAAATTAAATAGCAATAAAGTGATTAAAATTACTTATATATATATGTGTAAGGTAACGCCATCTTTTTGTAAATTTGACGTGGCAGATTAGTTTTTGCAGCAAAAACTAAGCGATTCAATATTTTTATTTGATGACTCAGCCACGAAACTAGATTTAGTCTAGTGAGCAGTGCGGCTGCAACTAGTTTTATTGTACGCATAGGACCGCGTGGACATACACTTTGACAGAGGGAAACGCCTGCGTATGGCTACTCCCCTCCGGTCCTCCGATGGCCCGGGTGGTTCTATGGTTTAGGAGGAGAAGAATTACTAACCCACGCACACTGGAATTTTATATATATATATAAAGATATCTAATCAGACTCATTAAATACTTACAAGAAAAGCCTTTTCCCTTAAAACGTGTTTTGCTATTAAATATTTAAATTTTGTGCGGCGCCGTCTGGTCTTCTAATTTATTATAATTAAGTTGGTACTTTATTGAAAACTTGATTTTTAAAGTTACATAGTAAGTAACTTTAAGTTTGCATGGACAAGACAAAAGTCGTTTAAAATCCTGAAAAATAATTTGGTCTGAACGATATTATTGTTTTTAACTTTTATTCCGTCCATTCTTTGATCTTACAGTGTATATGATTCAATAAAATATTAATAAACGTTAAAATCTAAAAGTAAAAAATAAAAACATATTTGTAGAAGTTGCAATTTAGTAATACGAGTACATGCAACAGCAATGTTGTTTGATTGCTTTTGACGCTGATTGAAAATGTTGCAGCAATTTTTCAAGAGTATTTCACTACCCGCACTCGCCATAAATGTCGTTTTGAAATTCTGTAAATTAAAAATTGTATTTAAATTTAAATTTGGTTTCAACACCTCATGCATTTAATATTAAGTTTATCACATAACAACCATGCACCAATGGATATACTCGTACCTTGCACTTGTACTTGAAACTGTGTCGTGAAGCGACAATTAAAAGAGAAGGAAAACCTAACCTACGATCAGCAAAACAACCAAATAGACCAAGACAATAATATATTTAAGATTCGAAAATATTTACAATTTTATATATCAAAAATGGAGTATGAATATGAGGATGGATGATGTGATTTACAAATTATATTTAAAAAAAAAAAAAAGGTAATAAAAAAAAGATTTATGTCGTAGCTGAGTCCGAAGATCCCAAGCGTGCTCTCAGCGCCTGGAACGAGCACGCACGGCGTAGGTGGGTAGGCGTGGGCGTCTCTAGGCGACGACCTCAGGTGAATGCGGCGATTGCAGGATCGGCGACTTCAGCCCAGACAGGAGCTTGCAGGATCCTCAGCGACTTCAGACAGCGCAGTGGCCTGCAGGATCCGGTGACTGCAGGCGGGACAGAGGTTTGTAGGTTCCGGTGATTTCGGGCGGAACAGAGGTTTGTAGGTTCCGGCGACTCCAGGTAGAGTAGAGACTTGTGGGATCTCGGCGACTTCAGGCAGAGCAACGTTTTGTAGGATCCGGCGACTTCAGGCAGAGCAACGGATCGTAGAGTCCAGTGGCTTCAGGCAGGATAGAGGCTTGCAGGATCCCGGGGCTGAGCGGCCCCGGGATAAGGCCTTTAGAAGATGCTTCCGATACGAGAACTGAAGCAAGACTGAATTTCTTCACCGATTGTTCGGTTTTTATATCTTTCTAGAGAGAACGGAAAAATTATTTAAATTAAACGCAAATTTTTTGTAAATGGTCAAGAGGAAAAAGTATTTATGTGGAATTATCGAAATAGAAACTACAGACCGGTAACAAATTTGAATATAATTTCCATGGAGACCAAATAAACATCAGTAATAGAACATGTCAAATTTTAGTTTTAGGCTTGTTATAAGAAAATGGAAAGATTTAAGTGGAAAAGGAGATATTATTAAAATAGGAAAAAAGGTAACGCAACTACCCACACAAAGCCCGAAATTGTAGAGTTACGGAAAACTAACTAAAAGATCGAAAAAAGGTAGACTTCATTGACACCAATTTAGAAGTGCTGATAATGTGGAAATACGAAGTAGAAATGATTTGTGATTGTGTTCTTATGGTTTGAAATCGTTACAGGATCCTATGGAAATAAAGGTGATGTAAAATATCCCGATTTGAAGTGAATGCAGAGAATTGAAACAGAATGGAAAAATGGATTTAAATTAATGTAAAATGATAAGTAAGTAGCATAACACTACATTTTCCCCCCGACCCTGGAAAATTTTTGACTCAGCAAAAATTTTGATATATACATTCTAAAATAAACCATAAAAACACAGCTTTGCAGAAACAGACATCACCAGTCAAAATCAGATATACTATCTCTTACATTCATCATCTGCATTCAGGTAAGGGTGGAGTTCACATTCAATGACTACCACTCTAAAAGTGTGTTTTCAAAATGACATTAAGGCTTATTTAAGGAGTAGTCAACCGCTCCTGTGTGGAAAAAAAAATTAGTCGAAGAAACACCACTTTAAAAGTGTGTTTCCGAGAGGACATTCAGGCTTATTTAAGGAGTTGTCAACCGCTCCTAAGTGAAGATAAAGATAAGGAACGTTAAGGAAGTAGTCAGCTACTCCCAAGTGAAGATAAAGATAAAGAAAATTAAGGGAGTAGTTAACTGCTCCCAAGTGAAGATAAAGATAAAGAAATACCTCAAGTAAGCTTTAGTCGCTATGACTTAAGTAAAGATTAAGAACGGCCAGAGCGGTAGGGCTCAAAGCCAGAGATCAGCAACATCACCAACGAGATGTGTCTGAAATAAAAATAAAAAGTGACGATTAACCAACGAAAGTTCGAGGTCCTAAAGCAAGATGTGTTGAAGAACACTGGATCATCAAACAAACAAACAAATTAAAAGAAATAAAAATAATAAGGTGAAAATGATGGTGATATTTATACATATATACAAATTAATAGTAAATAAAAGTTAAGAAAATTTATGATTTTACATCTTTAATGTGCCACTTGCCTCTAATTCCATTAGGGTCTTCAAGCACATAGACTAGTGGTGACAGTTTAGCTATCACTTTGCACTTGATGAACTTAGGGGCAAGTTTAGCATTAAAGTATGCGCCGGCATCGCTTAAAACATGGTTTTTACGCCAAACAGTGTCTCCCACATTGAATTCTTTAAAAGACCGACGAAGATCATAGCGAGCGCTATTTTTAGCGTGAGCTATGTGAAGTTTAGTTTGAACTTTGTGAAATATAGATGAGAGGAGACCAGCATTAGACGCGTAAATATCACGAGGCATAAATACCAATTCCTCGAGGTTCTGAGTTGGAGTATAGAAGGAACCACAAGGTATTGTTTCCCTACCAAAGACTAAAAAATTTGGAGTAAAACCAGTAGCTACATTTGTAGCGCTGTTCATTGCGTACTGAATCTTAGCAAGATGGTTGTCCCAGGATCTATGATCGTCTCCTACTAGAGATGCTAGAGCTGTAATAATTGTGCTATTAAACTTCTCCGTAGGATTAACCTGAGGACAATATAAAGCTGTGTGAAAAATACAAGGAACATTATAAGAATTTAAAAATGAGTGGAATTCTCGCGACTGAAATTGAACAGCGTTGTCCATTATAATAGTTTGAGGAATGCCATGAACTAGAAAAACTGAATTTTCCAAAACATTAATAATATTAGCTGAAGTAGCACGTTTAAGGGGAAAAATCATAGTATATTTAGTAAAATTGCAGTTAATCACTAGAATATACTGATTTCGTCTTCGAGTCATTGGCAGTGGACCCATAAGATCTAAGGATATAGTTTGAAAAGGTCTGGAGCAAAGTTTGGGTTTACCCATAAGACCATAGGGAGAATGATTAGGGTGTTTGTAGGTTAAGCAGGTTTCACAAGTCGGGATTAATTCAGCAATGTCCTTAAACATACCAGGCCAATAGTATTTTAATGATATTTTCTTGAATGTTTTGAAGATACCAAGATGGAGTTCTGAAGGGGAACCATGGTTAGCTTCAATAAGTGCCTGTCTATCTTGAGGTAGTGGAACTTCTTTCCAAATAAAGTCATCGTTTAGACGATCGGGAGAATGGATACAGCGGTAAAGTTTGTTATCCCTGATAGTGTAGTTGGGATATGCGTCTGGATTGTTGGAACATCCGAGAAAAATTTTGTTGTAGTGTTCAAGTCTACGATCAGGTGGTTCTTCAATCGTAATGGGATGTACGCCTTGAGGTGAAGTTTCTCGTGTATTAGGACGTTCTTGATTTTTATGTCTTGATAATAAATCTGGAACAACGTTATCCTTTCCTTTTTTATGTTTTATGACAAAGTTAAAGCATGATAAGCGTAAAGTCCAGCGAGCAAGTCTTCCTGATGGGTTTGATAAATTCTGAAACCATTTAAGCGCAGCATGATCAGTATATATTGTAAATTCTTTACCATTGTCTAGGTAACATCGCCAATGTTCTAATGCAGTTATTACAGCCAATGTTTCTCTTTCAGTAGTTGAGTAGTTCCGTTGATTTTTATTTAGTGCTTTACTCATGTAAGCAATCACGACTTCTTTATCATCTTGTTGTTGGGTAAGCATTGCTCCTATGCCATAATTTGATGCATCACAATGTACAGAGAAGGGTAGTTCGAAGTTAGGGCAAGCAAGGACAGGAGCAGTTACCAAGGCTTCTTTAAGTTTCTGGAAAGCAGCTGCAGCTTGTGAATTCCATAAAAATTTAGGAGCGTTCTTCCCGGAACAGGTTAGTTGGTTGAGTGGAGAGGCAATAGTGCTAAAGTTTGGAATGAATCTTCTGAACCAGCTGCAGGTGCCTATGAATCTTCGTACTTCTTTTCTGCAAGTAGGTACAGGATATTCTAAAATAGCTTTTATTTTATCTGGATCTGCACGTAAACCATACTCGTCCACAAGAAAACCAAGGTATTTCAGTTCTTTCTTGAAGAATTGACTCTTCTCAAAGTTAATAGTTAGATTGGCATATGATAGTTTTTCATGAACTTTCATGAGAAGCGATATGTGTTCATCAAAAGTCTCACTAATAATAACAATGTCGTCCAGATAGCAAAATACCTTGTTCTCAAATTCAGGTGTAAACAGCCTATCCATTAATCTTTGTAAAGTTGCAGGTGAGTTGGTGAGGCCAAAAGGCATTACTTTAAATCTAAACATACCTCTTCCAGGTACATAAAAGGCAGTTTTATCTTTATCCGCAGGATTCAAGGGAATTTCCCAAAATGCTTTTGCAATGTCAATGCTTGATAAGTATTTGGCATTCTTCAGGTTGTCCAAAATTTCACTTATTAGTGGCAACTTATAAGTATCACGACGTGTAATTGAGTTAAGCTTCCTGCTGTCAACACAGCCATTCACCATTCTTCTTCGGAGTGATGAGAACTGGAGATAACCAAGGACTTTCGCATTGTTCAATGACCTTCCATCCCAGCATCTTGTCAACTTCATTAATTAACGCCTTTTGTTTTTCAGGAGACAGTCTATAACATCTTTGTTTGATTGGAAGAGAATCACCAGTATCAATCTTGTAGGTGATTAAATGTGTGCTTCCCAGGATACCTTTTTCCTCAAAAGAAATTGTTTTGAAGCGTTGGATGATGTCGTTAGCGATGTTCTTTTGGTTAGGAGTTAAATGCTCATAAGGTAAAACTTTAGTATCTTTAGTTTCGATAGCAGAACATTTAGATTCTGTAAAGTTAAGAAAAGATAAAACACTAGGTAAAAGATTAAATTTTCTCCAAAAGTCAATACCTAATATTAGCGAAGGAAATATTTCAGGGAAAACATAAGCTTTAATTAAATGAGTTTGATTATTAAAATGAACAGGTAAGTCAAAATAACCCAAGGAATTAATTTTTTGATTATTAGCAGTAGAGACAGTAATAAGATCTGACTTGAAAAGTTTGCAGCCCAGTTTAAGAATTTCCAAATGAGAATTATTACCCAGAATAGTTACTGAACTGCCAGAATCTAGTAAACCAGATAAAGTTAAGTTATAAATTTTGACATTAACGAATGGACGATTAAGATCTTGTTCCTTGGAGTAGAGTGTAGAAGAGATTTTGTAACAAGAAAAGAAGTTTTGAATTGTTTTAATCCAATTAGTCCAATCGTCGTTATCAAAGTTTAAGTTACTTTTCAAGTCAGTAGTTAGTTTTTTGAACTAGTATTAGGTTTGGGAGAACAAGTAGGGCAATCTGCAGTTTTAAAACCTTTAAGACCACATTTGAAACAAATCACGAATCGTGGTTGAGTACAGGTGTTTAAAGAATGACCTTGTTTACGACAGCGAACACAAAAGGAGCTTTCTTGAGGAGCTTTGGTTTGAGAGAGACTATTAACTTGCCTAGAAGGGTATTTGTAGGATGAAGTGAATTTATTCATGAGGGGAGGAGAAGGTCTTGAGTTATTAGAAAAATCTGAAGAGTCAACTGAACTTGAAGTGGAATGCTTGTAGTTGAATTCAGAAATAAGAGGACTTTGTTGTACATTTGGTTCTTTAAATTGTTTGTCTCTGTCTAGAAATTTTTCATAGTTTTGGCAAGTAGCCAAAAGAGAGTCGATAGAGTCAATGTCTTTTAGAGCTACGAAGACAGAATAACATGGGCGAATATTCCTCAAAATAATCTCCAATTGTTCTGTTTCAGAAAGTTTCTTCGAAAGACGAGAAAACATTCCAGACATGATGGAAATATAGATGACAATAGGTTCATCTCGACCTTGAGTTCGATTCCTAATCGCTTCTAAAAGTTTGTGATCATAATCAAAACCACCAAAGTCTTTGATTAATAATGAAGAAAGTTCGTTCCACGTTAAGTTTGGATTCTGATTATATTTAAATCTGAACCAATGAAGAGCATTGTCAGTGAAAATTTCAAACGCTTGTGAAATCAACAAGTCTTTGGACAAGCCACGAGCTATACAGTATTCTTCCAGTTTTTGAAGAAAGGATCTTGGACAGCTTTTACCATTGAAGGTGTGTCTTTTCAGATCTTTGAAGACGTTGGATGGAGAAAAAGATTGAGGTGGTGGTGGAGGATACGGGGTATGGACCTGAATAGAAGTTTGAGAAACAAGAGGGAGTTCCGTGATAGTCGGGTCAACCGTAACAGTCGGGTCAACAGGAGGGTCAAGTGATGGAACGTCATTTTCAGTTGAAGGTGGAGTCAAGGATTGGAATTGTTTAGCCATAGCGTCATATTTCATCTTCAAAGTCTCGAAATTAGCTTTAAAGTCTGGATATAAGTCAGTATCTATTCGCTCTAATCTGTAAAAAACATGGTTAATAAAAGTTTCTATTAGTCGTAAATATTTGGTTTCACCTTGTAAAAATTTTTTAATTTTACAGTCCAGATAGGTCAATGTAGAATCAATTTGAGACAAGTCATCCTCGATCGGAATTGGAGAAGTCAGAATATCTTCAGGGTGAGAATTCGCAACTAAACGTAAAACTTGTTTTTTTAGAAGCAAAATAGTATTAGCTGGTTCCTCACATCTAATCTTCACTTCGTATTCAAGTTCGGCCTTGTTAAGGAATTCGTACTTAATAACCCTTTTCATTGTTATAATTACGTGTAAAGTTAAGTTTAAGAAATAAAAATATTATTAAAAATCGTACCTCTAAGTTATCTAGAATAAAAAATATTATAGTGATGAATGTAACTTAGAGTGATGAATGTAAATGAAGTGTTATTTGTAGGCCTAAATATAATCCAAATAAGTTGAAAAACTAGAAGAAGTTTTGTTTTAGAATTTTGAAGGTATGAAAAGGATGTGTAAGTGAATGATGAATAGTAAGTTAAGAACAAAAGGGAAAGCAATTAAATCAAAAGGAACTAGACAAGGCGCAGTAAAGGTGAAGAATTAAGAGAGAAAGAGGACTTTTACGTTGGGCGCCAAACTGTCGTGAAGCGACAATTAAAAGAGAAGGAAAACCTAACCTACGATCAGCAAAACAACCAAATAGACCAAGACAATAATATATTTAAGATTCGAAAATATTTACAATTTTATATATCAAAAATGGAGTATGAATATGAGGATGGATGATGTGATTTACAAATTATATTTAAAAAAAAAAAAGGTAATAAAAAAAAGATTTATGTCGTAGCTGAGTCCGAAGATCCCAAGCGTGCTCTCAGCGCCTGGAACGAGCACGCACGGCGTAGGTGGGTAGGCGTGGGCGTCTCTAGGCGACGACCTCAGGTGAATGCGGCGATTGCAGGATCGGCGACTTCAGCCCAGACAGGAGCTTGCAGGATCCTCAGCGACTTCAGACAGCGCAGTGGCCTGCAGGATCCGGTGACTGCAGGCGGGACAGAGGTTTGTAGGTTCCGGTGATTTCGGGCGGAACAGAGGTTTGTAGGTTCCGGCGACTCCAGGTAGAGTAGAGACTTGTGGGATCTCGGCGACTTCAGGCAGAGCAACGTTTTGTAGGATCCGGCGACTTCAGGCAGAGCAACGGATCGTAGAGTCCAGTGGCTTCAGGCAGGATAGAGGCTTGCAGGATCCCGGGGCTGAGCGGCCCCGGGATAAGGCCTTTAGAAGATGCTTCCGATACGAGAACTGAAGCAAGACTGAATTTCTTCACCGATTGTTCGGTTTTTATATCTTTCTAGAGAGAACGGAAAAATTATTTAAATTAAACGCAAATTTTTTGTAAATGGTCAAGAGGAAAAAGTATTTATGTGGAATTATCGAAATAGAAACTACAGACCGGTAACAAATTTGAATATAATTTCCATGGAGACCAAATAAACATCAGTAATAGAACATGTCAAATTTTAGTTTTAGGCTTGTTATAAGAAAATGGAAAGATTTAAGTGGAAAAGGAGATATTATTAAAATAGGAAAAAAGGTAACGCAACTACCCACACAAAGCCCGAAATTGTAGAGTTACGGAAAACTAACTAAAAGATCGAAAAAAGGTAGACTTCATTGACACCAATTTAGAAGTGCTGATAATGTGGAAATACGAAGTAGAAATGATTTGTAATTCTGTTCTTATGGTTTGAAATCGTTACAGGATCCTATGGAAATAAAGGTGATGTAAAATATCCCGATTTGAAGTGAATGCAGAGAATTGAAACAGAATGGAAAAATGGATTTAAATTAATGTAAAATGATAAGTATAAACCGTGCCACGAAAGATGAGACTTGACACATCACGTGGTTTGAGTTGCGCATTAGTCGATTTATCGGTCTCTTTAGCGGTATGAAGTCTGAGGCGGGAAGGGACCGGGCGTCATCGGCGCCGCTCATTCATATTAGTTGCCTCCCGCTCTCCGCGCCCCGTGCACTTACCGCTTGACTCCGCAAGTACAGACAAGTGCAACTTGTGTTTATAAATTTCTACTTTGTTTAGAGTTGTGTTGTTCTATACGAGTGAAACTTTGTGAAATCTTGATTATGCCTCGAGGTAAAACATTAAGACGACAAAGTAGGAAGATGGTTTACGACGTGTACACCTATATGTCAAAAGAAGCAAAGGAAGGTGTACAAAATTTGAAGCAGGTACAAATGCGTACAGCGGCCGCAACTAGAACATCATTAATTACAGTAAAAAGAATTGTGAAGGAAGGAAACAGTTCCGAGTTACTACCAATTTTCCGCACTCCCGGAAAAAAAAGGTCAAGACCTAAACTTTGAACCGACATAGATGACTTTGACAAAGGAGTGATAAAAAGATGTGTTCACAACTTCCATGTTACGAACAAGGAACTGCCGACCCTTAATAAAATTTTAGCAAAGTTGCGTGATGATATTGCCTTTCGAGGTTCGAAAACAAGTCTACGCCGCATTTTGAAAGACCTTGGTTTTCGATGGAGGAGGACCGAAAATAATCGAAAAATTCTTATAGAAAAATCCAATATCAGACTGAAAAGAATTGAATATTTAAAAAAAGTCAGAAAATATCGCCAAGAAGGCCGTCCTATTGTATATACTGACGAGTCTTACGTGCATTCCACGCATAGTACCTCCAAATCTTGGTCTGATAATTCAGATAAAGGGCTCAAAAAACCAATATCTAAAGGTCAGCGCGTAGTTATTGTACATGCTGGATCTGAAAGTGGTTTCATACCAAACGCTTTACTGACTTTTAAATCGGGGTCAAAAACGGGTGATTACCACGACGACATGAATTACGAAAATTATCAGAAATGGCTTCGAACCCAGCTAATACCCAATCTTCCACCAAATGCCGTCGTGGTAGTTGATAATGCCCCGTATCACAATAAGGAGTATGAATCTGCACCAAGCTCAAATACCAAGAAAGCTGATATGCAATCTTGGCTAACCCAAAAAGGAATTCCCTACACTCCAGATATGCTTAAACCACAATTGTATAAATTGATAAAAATACATAAAGAACAATATAAGACATTCAGCATTGACAAAATACTATCTGAACACGGTCATGACGTACTGCGATTACCTCCATACCACCCAGATTTAAATCCAATCGAAATGGCTTGGGCTTCAATAAAAGGTTATGTGAGTAGTAAGAATGTGCAATGGAACCTCAAACGTGTGATAGAGTTAGTAACAGAAAAGGCAAGCCAAATGGGACCAAATGAATGGAAAGCTCTATGTGATAAAACAAAAAAAATTGAAGACTTTTACATAGAAAGTGATCACATAATAGACAATTTGACGGATACGGAGATAATTATCAGACTAGGAGAAGATTCCTCTGACAGCGACTCAGGGGACTCAGGTAGTTCCTCATCGTCATCTGACGAAAACGATAATCTGTTAACTCCTGGAACAAGTAGTGTATTTTCTAGAGTTAATGTACCTGGTTGCAGCCGCGTTACAAACGATAATCTTCCCGCTGGTGTATCATTTATTGACAGTGACAGTGACTAGGATAATCAGCCATTTTTATCTTTAAATTTATTATTTCGTAATAAATATTTTTCAGAATTTTGTTACGTTGTGTTAATTTCAAATGTCGTCGAAAAATCCCTGAATAGATATACAAATTAGGGATAATATTTCGTACACGACAGTACCTGCGCAAGCTCCCCACTACTGACGCTCGCCAAGTCTCATCTTTCGTGGCACGGTCCGTAAGTAGCATAACACTACAACTGGCAAATTGTGCAATATAAGCAGATTGCGATCACCAAGAAGCCTCTTAGTACGCCTTGTTATTGAATCAGAGCTTGCTAGGTGGCATTTTTCAACACCAACCTATATATGGCAGCAATACTACTTACACGACTGCTGGCCGTATGAGGAAGCTCAAGGTCGCACAGCAAACTATGGAGAGGGCTATGCTCGGAGTTTCTCTGCGTGATAAACTTAGAAATGAGGATATCCGCAGTAGAACCAGAGTAACCGACATAGCCCAACGGATTAGCAAGCTGAAGTGGCAGTGAGCCGGCCATATAGCTCGAAGAACCGACAACCGATGGTTCTTGAGTGGCAGCCTCGTACCGGTAGGCGAAGTGTAGTGTGACCCCCCACGAGATGGAGTGACGACCTGATAAGACATGCAGGAAGTCGATGGATGCAGGTGGCTCAGGACCGTGCTTTGTGACATTCCTTGGGGGAGGCCTATGTTCAGCAGTGGACTTATGAAAGGCTGTAATGATGATAATGATGATCTCTTAAAGAACTTTAAGCAAATTCGCCGTGGCGCCCTAAGTAAATTCATAACAATATCTTATTTCTTGAGTTTCATGAAATCCAATGAGAAAATTCGCCGTAAATTTCATATTGAGCTAGCAACTCGTGTTTGAACCCCGCTGGCACCAATAAAAATATTAATTGGAGGTTTAAGTGCTGATTAAACTTGTAGAAAAACACTGTGAGGTGAAGTGAGAAATAGGTTATGCAAAGTTCACCAACAAGCACAGGATCTGCTCGGCGAACTGACTACTTCATAACCCTCCCAGAAATTTCTTGTTCAGGCTTGTGCTTAGCAACGGTATAAATATATGATGCTCAGTATTTTGTTGCTTCGAATGATCTTTATTAATACTAATTAACATTAATACTACTCTAATTCATTGCTATTAATTTTCTACAAATAAAATATGATGATGACATTTCTACGAGTTTGTACAAGAGTTTGAGTAAATTAATGAACAATAAATAAAGCTTTATTAGGTCAAACATTTTATAGAATATCGACACGATACAATGATAGTTTTTAAACATAAAAAGAAAAAACATATCAGAATTAACCAAATTTCAAGCAATCCTCAATAAATATTTAAAACAAAACCCCTTCTACTCAGTGGAGGAGTATTTAGATAAAAAATAACACTATTATGTATTTTTATATTTTTTGTAACTTCTAAATATATTTTATGAATATAAGCAGTGTCCTCGTTAAATTTGCAGTGCCTGAAAAGGGCGTCTAAGTTGTAAGCACATCTTTATTTAAGACCTAAGATGGACACTTGGATTGCAAATAAATGATTTGATTCGATTTGATTTGAAAAACTTTCTACGTTTTCAAAATTGTTTGTAACCCATATGTAATAGAGAATGAAATTGATTATAAAGTGATGGTCTTTAAAATTTGTACAAAAAAATGTAACAATACGCCATTACAGTTACTAGGAAAGAAACACACAGTAGGACTGATAATAATTAATCGCACCAGGCACTTATTGCAAATGTGATTTCTGAAATTACGCCATTCTTGACTAGAAGGGACATGCGTATGTCTTTTACTTAGGTGTTCCCTTAAGTAGTAACATTAATTACTATATTACGTAAATGCACATTAACCTAAAGGATATAGTGGTAATTTTATTATTATCATTCCATTACGTAATTTAAACTCTCATTATATCCAAATCAAAATTAAAACATGATTACATACGCGAGCAATTCTTTCATGGTGGTAGTAAAATATATGCTTAAACAACAAAATCAAGTACTTATTCTTACAAAATAATAAAGCTGTCATATACATATAATATAAAGGATTTGTACATGATTGATAATTGATGATGATTGTTTTCAAATATTATTTTTTAATTACACAAGAATCAAAACGGAATTCTAATGATAGTTTTGTACAAAGTGAATATGGAGCCGTCAGTCATTTTTACGTCGCTTCATAAGTTATTGGTTACCGCACTATTGTCACGTTCACCAACCAACATATCTTTTGACCATCTATGTCTATGCTTCAGACAGACTGCGTACGCTGTCAAATACAGAATTCGAAGCCAACCTATAAGGAAACAACTAATATTATCGCGTGAATTCAAGATTCCTGCAAGAACTCTGTCGTAAATTAATTATTAAAGAAGACCTTAAGGTGCTCACCTACACACATGTACAAGATATGCCCTAACAGTCAATTCAAAAAAGTTTTTTTTAATAAATGTGTAAATGTAAGTGCTTAGACTTTGACAAATATATAAACATAAGTTTATTATTATTTCTATGTGTAATGGTATATAAGTACATAGATAAGATAAAAGGACCACGCTCTCACAGAATACCAACGTAAAATAGCAGCTTAATACTGCTGTGTTTCGTACGGAGACCCGTTTTTACTGGAAAAGAGACATTCCATCTTAGTCCTCACGGCTGACAACGCATTTGCATTTTGATTCGCAAACGGGGATAGATGTAGATGTCTATGGGCCACAGCAACCACTTACCATCAGGTGGACTATGTGCTCGCTTGTCACACTTATCCTATAAAAAAAGAAAAAAGGGATAAACTCACTGTTCAGTGGTTTAAAATCCTGACTCAAAGTAACATAATCCATACCGTAACAGCCTATTAAAGTCCACCGCTGAACATAGCCCTCCACATAGATTGCCTAATAGGGAGGATATATGCCACAGTTGCCCCGCTTGGCAAGCGGGTTGGCATCAGCCAGTTTTTTTTACTTTTGTCGTTATCAGGAAGACGTTGCTGCCAATCTCCTGATTTGTTTCCGTCTGTCGGAATGATATGGGGTAGTGGATATTTTTACACCGCCCCTACACTGTAAATATAATCCATAAAAAATTATAATTTTTAATTATGTCGGTTATGAATGACTTATTAATGAAAAACTTATTCTGTAAAAAAAACTACTTTTAAATGTGTATAACAGAGTTTATAACCATACTAGGTGTCATATATTTAATACAAATTATTCTATTCTATTGAATTACTGGCTTAATGTAAATACAATGTACAATTGCACGATATACAATTACACATTACAATGTTAAATTTGAATAATTATACTTCCCGCAGTTAGCTATACGTGGGGCACACTGAAATGATCAGGAATAAGAAAAACCACATGCACGATATAGCTAAATTGTATTTTATTGTTTTTCGGAGTATTCTCTGTTCAACTTAATGCACTTTTCCATTCGTGCAAACCAATCATTAAAACAGTAATTCCAGTCTGAAGTTGATGTTGACAAAATAGCTGATTTGTACGCTTCCACAGCAGCTTCGGAGTCTTCAAACCAAGATTTATTACGAGGTTAACGTAATAAATCTTTCATCCTAGGGAATATAAAGAAATAATTTGGGCTCAGATCAGGACGGTATGGAGGATGGCTCATCAGCTCAACATTTTCCTTTTTCAAAAAATCATTTGTCTTCCGAGCCGTGTGGGAGCTCGCATTATCGTGATGTAAGATGATGCAACATTTCGGGTTATTTTTTCGGAGTTCGGCTATCATTTCTGGCAAACAATCCGTGATATACCACTCAGCGGTAAGCGTTCTGCGTTCCTGTAAGGGAATTGTAGCAACATGCCCCTTTTTCGAGACAAACATAGCGACCATTTTCTTTGACATGCTGCGGGAGCGAACTACTTTCGTTGGTTTGACCTCGTCTTCGAAGACCCAAACTGCTGACAGATGTTTTCTTTCGGGTTCGTATGAATAAATCCATGATTCGTCACCTAAGACGATATTATAAACGGCATTTGACTTCCCTCCCTTGAAGTGTTGCAGAGTATTCCGGCACCAATCTACAAGAGCCACCTTTTGCTCTTCGAACAAATTGTGAGGAACCCAGCGGCAAACTAGCTTTCTTACTCACAGCTCATTATGTAATATCGACTGAATTGCAGTCATTCCGATACTGATAACAGCCCAAATCTGCTCGTATGTCACATGACAGTCATCTAATATAATAGTTCGCACAGCTGCGATGTTTTCAGGCGTGACCGCTGTTCTTGGTCGACCTGCAGAAGAAACAGAGCGACATACGACCGCGTCGGAACTCGGCATACCAGCGGTATATTGTCGTTTGACTCGGTGCTTCAACATCATAAATCGAAACAAGTTCGCTGAGACATTTATCTTGAGATAAAAATTGTGATAAATTATGGCACAGAAATGTTCACGCGTGAGCCCCATTTCTGTTAACGACGTGTCAATTTTAAACCAACATAGTTTTTGTTTTTAAACATTTTTTTTAATTGTTTGAATGTCATTAAGATTCTAAGAGGCCAGTATTCAAATTTTAAAAAAGGTTTCATTGTAACTCAATCCGAAATATTCTATTCGCGATCATTTCAGTGTGCCCCTCCATATTCACAAAGTTTTGAACTAAGTGCACACGTAATAATATTCCAGTTTCTGAACTCAAGCATAAACTTAAACAATTGTTTTCATATCAAACGAACAGGTCACTAGTTTTAAAATAAATGTACAATGTAATTTACTTTTTTATTAATTTTACGTACATGTGTTGATAATTCTTTAATTTCAAAGCTTTTGCTTTTTTATAGAATAAGAAGTAACAAGCACACAGTCCAGCTGATGGCGATTGGATGCTGTGCCCCATTGACATCTACATTAGTCATCGATTGAGAATCAAAATACAGATGCGTTATTTATACCTGAGAACTAAGATTGAATGCCTCATTTACTCTACATGTTCTCTACACAATATGAAACACAGCAGCATTAAGCTGCAATATTCTGTGAGTTGTGAAACGTTCGATGATGATGAAATAATTTACATAATTATTTATATTCCTCCAAGAATTCAACAGTGACTAATTGATATATTTCTTTGTGTATGAAATCGGCCTACATATTTTTATAGAATAAAATAATAATACGTAAAAACAATATTAAACCCACGTAAACAAAAAAGTCTGTAAGCATTACGTCGGAAATATTGAACGTATTTATCATTTTCGAGAAATATCGCAACATGACTTGACAAGATAAAAATACCATTTCCGTTTTACTAATAGAAAAAACTTAATTTTTACCTGGCTGCAGCAGAGCTTAAAAATAGGCTAATAATTTCGGTTTTCGTATACGTATATATGTTATGGACCAAGTGATTAATTGAGCATTATTCATAATGCCGGTTGGCGTGTAAAAAAGAAAAATGGCCTGTCAGATGAGGGGTTATACCTAGTCAGGTCATAAATTCTGTCACATGTTTAATATAAAATAATTGAAACAAGTTTATTCATTATGTAACCATTTATATACCAAAATGAACTTAACAAAACATAGATTCTTATGACACTATTATGTACTATTATTTATACTGTATTCAAAATGACCTCCGTGATTTTGAATACAGGCCTTCAATCTGCGCGGCCAGTCGTCTATCGCAGCACGAACGAGGTTCATATCAATATCGGCGGCTGCCTTAATCAAGGATGTCTTGAGTGGCTCCAAATTGGGATGAGGCTTTGAGCACGCCTTTTCCTCCAAGTGTTGCCATATTTTGTAATCTAACGGATACAAATCTGCACTGGAGGAGGGCCAGTCTTCGTGCCGGATGAAGTCGATTTCACGCGCCGCCAGCCAGTCTTGTGTACTCTTCGCTCTATGAGCTGGCGCCGAATCTTGTTGGAATACCCAGTGCCTGTTATTGAACATGGTATGAGAAACAGGTTCCACAAGGTTCGTCAGGACTGTATTTTGATACACAACTGCTTTCGTTTTTACACCTTTCTCACAAAAATGTACCTTTGTTAAGCCCCAATAAGAAACTCCCAACCATACCATGAGCGAGGATGGAAAATGACCTCGTTGGACACGCGGAATACGGTTGCTCGCTTCTTCACTACTGTGTGCGTACACTTTATCATTTTGTTTGTTGTAGCTCTCTTCTACGGTAAAATTTAAAAAAAAAACAAAGCGCGGCATCTCTTCAGTCTCAGGTCCATTAGACGAGCATTCAAACGATGTCCTGTTTTTCTTCGATATGCCCAAAGCCTGGAAGGTTCTGCTTAACCCCATCTGAAGGGCCAACAGTTTCTGCTTACGTTTGGGATTTCTTTGAATTCGCGCCTTCACAGCTTTTATCACTGCTGGAGTCCTAACAGACCGAGGGCGACCACTTCTTGACCTGTCATCTACACTAGAGTCTTCATTGTATCGTTTGATGGTACGATAAACGAATCTTTTGGTTATATTCAAATTTTTCAGTATGTCAAAAATTTGAATTGGCGCGTAACCGCAACGATGCAACGCAATAACTGCAACACGGTCTTATTTAAGCATCCACTCCATATTTAAAAATGAGTAAAATTCTAAAAAGTATACAGTTTTATTTTCATGAACAATTCGAAATTCGAATTCAATAAACTTTTTTGTGGCCAGCATTCTAAAAGAAAAGTTTTTACTGTGTGACAATACTTATGACCTGACTGTGTATATTTATATACTCTGATACTTACTCGTATGATTAGGCTATTTGCGTCTAATAAATCATTACACCAATCTTGAAATATCAGTGATAGTAGCTTAAGGTGCGACTGAGGTGGCCCTTGGGCCACCCTAAAGCCATGTACATCATAATGATAATATAATCGTTAAGCATAACTAAATTAAAATATAATGTTAAGATTGAAAATTGTCGGGCTTATGTATTATTTTTAATCATACAATCATCGTACGATTAGCAAATTAATTTATTACCTTATTGTCCTAAATAAATAATAATAATAATAAATAATTGTGCGTGTTGCCAGTGATGACTTACGGAACTGAGACGTGGTCCTTCACTGCTGGCCGTATGAGGAAGCTCAAGATCGCTCAGCGAGCTATGGAGAGGGCTATGCTCGGAGTTTCTCTGCGTGATAAACTTAGGAATGAGTATATCCGCAGTAGAACCAGAGTAACCGACATAGCCCAACGGATTAGTAAGCTGAAGTGGCAGTGGGCCGGCCATATAGCTCGAAGAACCGACAACCGATGGGGAAGAAAGGTTCTCGAGTGGCAGCCTCGTACCGGTAGGCGAAGTGTAGGGCGTCCCCCCACGAGATGGAGTGACGACCTGGTAAGACATGCAGGAAGTCGATGGGTGCAGGTGGCTCAGGACAATGCTTTGTGGCATTCTTTGGGGGAGGCCTATGTTCAGCAGTGGACTTGTGAAGGGCTGTAATGATGATAATGATGATTGTCCTAAAAGTGATTAAAATGGCTAGGTTTGGTTATGTTAAGTTATATCAAATTGCCCAATAGTTACGTAGCAATAGTTATAATGACCAGAGAATGTGATAAAAATGAAGTTTAAATCAGTATTAATATAATTTATTAATTTCATTACATAATATACAATATTTTATAATATACAATGTTAAAAACTATATAATATATATTATAGTAACTTAATTATCATAGAGTCCTACTCCCCGCTGTATTGTGCCAAGAACGCTGGCTGCGTTTCCCCGCTGAATGACTAATACTTAGCCTTTGAGCGAGAAAAGACATTAAAAAAAATATTAAAAATTAAATATCCCGATTTTAATTTTCATTATTCATATTGTCTGGACATTATAAATAGTGTCCTAATTAATCACTTGGCCCATAATATATATATATATATATATATATATATATATATATATATATATATATATATATATTTAAGGATGTATGTGCGATTATACGAGTATATGTCCGCACGTAACTCTAAACTAGTCTTCGGACTTGGTCAAGTAATATCTCAATCTATGTAATAATCGCAAGGATAACAAATACTAAATGACGTCATCATCATCAAATATGAGCCGGTAAAAGGAGCGGAGAATAGCCGAGCGTTTGGTTGCCCGATGGTGGAAGGGAGAGGGAGGAATTCACTCATGAAATTCAAACCTAAAATGTGGTTTCTTTGCGCCTATGCTCCAGATATTAACTAGGCACTGTCTTATTAAATTAAATTATACATGACAGAGAGAGCAACTCTCTGTCATGTATAATTTAATGTAGCTCAGTAATCATGCAATTTTGGGACGAACACCGAGTGCCGACCGAATAATTCGGTGATTCATAGCAAGTGAACTAGTTCATTAGCATCTTTTGTTCGCAAACTCTCCATTGTCTACATAAAAGGTTTTTATCATATTGTATATTATGTATAAACTAAATATTTGGGAGAAGTACAAAAATTTTATGGCATTGTACAATAAATGCTCATTTATAATATTAATATAAATAAAAACACTAACTAGTGACCGATCGAAAGTGCGGTTTCGGTTTTGGTTTCGGCAAGTTTCGCCAAAATAATCCAGTTTCGGTAATAGTTTCGGTTTCGGCAAAAAATCTGCCGAACCTTCGGCGGCGATGAAACTCGGTGTTCGTGCGTCGTTCGGAAGAGTTCATGACTCGTGTATTATAGAATAGTTTGTTTCTGTAGCTGATACAGAAACAGAATTTTTTTTATTTAATATAGATTATAAGTAATACTTATTGAAAGTCACTCTTTTTTTACTACCACTGGTTCGAAAAAACCTCTGTCCTTGGGAGAACCAGCAAGAAACCCACCGGGATTTTTTTTATATAACAGCTTACAATCAGAGGCGTAACGTGGACTAATATAAACGTGAGCGAAGTTACATCAGCGAGGCCCCTTTTCTTTCGTTCCAAAGATCTACCGATTAGATCTATCCCACCAATATTACTCATATCTATTAATTCCTGACAAGTCTCGTATTCCGTCAATGTAACAATCGCGGTCTCTGAAGGTAGTTACAACGGCCTCGCAGTCGCACTTAAGAGGGGCTTCTTGCGAGGCCCCATACAAACACACTTAAATTTGTGACTTTCTTTTTCGAGCGTAAAAGTGATCAAATTAATTAGTCATCTGTGGTAAAGTCTGGGAGCATCGCATTTTAGGTACTTTAAGTGCGAGGTCTTGAGAGAGGGCCCACTTCGCCCACGCTTAGCTATGCCACTGTTTACAATCATGTATGTAACACAATTAACAACACAAAACAAATTAGAAATAGCTTGGCAGTGATCACCTCATTCCCAGGGGTTATTATCATCCATAAATTCCTTAATATTATAATAACCCTTTTTATACAAACTTAGTTTATTAAAGATTTTGAACTTTGAGCAGGTTTTGTATATTTTCTGGGATTTTTTATGTGTATATTGTGTGTATGTGTGAGTGTGATATTTTAAGTTAATGCTCTCACTGAATAATATTAACAATATTGTGAACACAATAACATATGTTCTCAATTAGCGAGTAACTTTTTATGGATGTAAATGTTGATTTTTTTACAAAATTGACTTAAAGAGAGAGTATTTTAACGTTAACTTGTTGATTTTTACTTTAAAATAAATAAATATATTGCTACATGACTATTACAATGACTGTTGTTTATTAAAATGCATTACCTATCTGTATATACGTATAAAAAATATACTGGATTTCAGTATACAATAAAAAAAATTAACATGTCTAAATAAATTTCGGTTTCGGTTTCGGTTTCGGCCGAAACCGACACCCAGACCGAAGGTTTGCTTTCGGTTTCGGTTTCGGTTGAAAATCCTGTTTCGGTCGGACACTACTAAATACGTATAATAATATTATGGTTTAGGTTATTTCTTTTAATGTCTCAAACATTTATGAAATTTTCGTGAAAACCCTAATTATTAACTAACTCTAAATGTTATTAAAAAAAGAGTCATTAAGAATCGTGAACTTTGAGAGAGTTCAGATTAAATCAAAATTATCAAATGTTGTATTTCATTTCATTTATTGAACAATTTATTAGACACAAAATATTGAGAAGAAAAAACATAATTTATCCGATATGATTGTTCTAAATCGTTCTGTTTAAAAGTAAACATGTATATACTAAAACATTTGAGTACATACTTAATTATCGAGGGAGAGAAGAAAGAATGAGAACCCCCACTGGCATTACTAAACTTGTTAGTCATAATTTTAGGTACTGGTTTACTATATTCTCGTAAAGGTAAGAAACATCGAGAGGAAACTCTCATTCCAATTTAAAAATTTATACAATGACTGTGTAGTTATGGTGTTAAATTCATAATACCAATTTGTCCCGAAGATATCGAAAGAGAGAAGAGTGGAAAAAGCCAGCAGACGTCGGTGACCTCTGCTATCAGAGGCCATGATTATGCGAGATGTATAATATACTATATGTAATCGTATAATATACTAGATGTAAATACTCAGACTGTAGACGGATATCAGCATCAAAAGGCGATATACCTGTTACTGCGATCGCCAATCCACTTGCAAAGCGTAGTGATTAGAACAAATCTCTACACTGGGAAAAGCCCATGTCCCACAATGAACTGCTGAGGGCTGATGATGTTATTTTTTCAGATCCTCTCTTATAATAAATTAATGTGATAACGCATATAATTTTCTGAGTTATCAAAATCAGATGAATTTACGTGCAGAATACTAAGTAAATTTTCGCATAAAAAATTAATGCTCGTATCGTTTGATAAATAAATAAGAATCAGTTGAGTATTGATTCGTTTATAGTAGGATTCTGTATCTATGCCTGTAAAAAAAACTCAAAACTATGTGACACATGACCATACACTTTTGATTTAAAAAATGAACACACAGTCGAATTGGATTGCTGTAACCTATAGACACTTTTATATTTTCTCGTTTAAGTAACCTCACACCTCAGAGGACTAAGATGGAATACTTCGTTACGTGAGATTCAGCGGCTATTTAAAGCTATTTATGCAGCTATTTTAAGCCGGTATACTGTGTGGGCGTGGTCCTTTTCCGAGCCGTAATGCGACATGGTTCTGCCACATATATTATTTACTTATTATTATACTTTCTGTTATCCTACATTAACAAGTTTACAAAGCTCCAAGCTTGAATTTGAAACTTTATTTTTTTAAACTTATATGATTTTCCTAGTACATAATATTCTCCTGGCCGGTATCGATCAAAGCATATGACACGACAACTTAAACGAATAGATGAATATTATCGAAAGCCTACGCAAGAAGACAATCTACACATCATGCAGACCCAAAAATCGACAATTCGGTTTGTCGACAATTATGTATTTTAATATATTATAATCTTTTATAGGTTTGTTTCTAGGTAAGGGTCCATCCAAACTAAGTATGAACTCATTTTCTATCAGCTATCATGTATATCAAATCCCTCTTTTTTATTTAATATAAACCAGTACTTGACTAAAATCCCACCTAGTGGTTTGGAATTATTAAAATATATAAATATAACTGGTAATAAAAAAGTTTTTAAAACTATGAAGGAAACCTCATATAACAGAATCAACAGACGCTTACTCTGACAACTAAGATGCAGAAAAACGGACTGACGGATCGACAGAAATAACGATTCTACCATGTCTTATACACTACGGAATACTAAAACGACTATCGACATTCTGGGGTCGAAGTCACGTAACAATTATCGTTCAGGGTGCGATCCGCGTGGTATAGTGGTTCTTTATGTAGCCATGAAACGTGACGGTTAGATTTTATCATTTTATATTCTTCTAAGTTTAAAAAATATACTTGGCAAAGATTTAATATATATTAAGTAACACAGTGAAGTAAAAACGATCAAAAGGAAGACACCGCCGACATTAAATACTTCTATAAAAAAACTAATGTAAGATTAATTTTGTAGCCGGTGGAAGGAAAAGGAGAGATCTCCCGCCGGGCAAGGTGTTCTGCCGAGGTGAAGGTGTGGTAGTTCGGAGCTATTCTATATATACTGCTTTAACTTCGGAACTTTGTTAGCGCGATTTAGGCTTCGATATGTTTCGCTTGTGACGCGACGACAGCACCGCCACAGTTTAATTAATTAATACATTAATTAAATTCAAAACAATAAAAAAATTAATAAAAATTAAATACTTAGTACGTTGTAGAACCACGCTGCTGCGATTATGGATGCATTACGAATGCAAAAACACGAGCACAAAATAGCAAAATTAATCTACTTTGAGTCGTGTGGTGAGTGTAGAGAATTGAAATCCCTTTTTACTAGTTACGATTCATTCCATCAGGGATGAAAACGCATTTGAATTTAGAAGTGACGAGATTATTGGCTAGATACATATAATTATAGATTACAACAATCTTAAATACATGAATACTTACTTCTTTCAAAACCTCTCAATTCTATTTTCATAGCATAAGCCCATATTATATATGAGTCTATGCATTTAACATTGAAAGTATAATTCAGTATTTATTACACATATGCTATGATCATGTAGTATGATACAAAAGTGTTGTCATTTTTTTCGGCAATGGCCTTGTTTCCTGTTCTGAGGAAAAGCGATATAATATATCATTTTACATTGCCAAAATATGTTCTACATGATAAGATAAAAATATAACTAGCGATTGGGAGAACAATTTTGTTCATAGTTCTTTTAATTTGAATAATACAGCTATTTATTAAGCAAACATTTCTGTTTCTTCTTCTTTCTATAAACCTTTAAATTTTAACAATAATAAGATCTTTTACATGATGGTATGAGTTCTTGAATTATTTTGCGGACATCAATCACTACACCTTGTTGATTAGACATTTGTGCTTTTATTCTTTGATATCAGAATTTATAAATGTTATACTCGTAAAATCAAATAAATATTTACTCAGTTTATTTTTATCAAAATCAAATAAGTCTTTGCAGCTCAGGAGCTGGATGGAAGTTACGGCTTAGATACATTCCACGGCAGCAGGGCTAGCATGGGCAGGAGACAATTTTATCCCCGGGGAAAGGAGAAAATGTTTATCCCCTCGCTGAGTTTTATCCACTCTTCGAGCATGGGTACACCGGTGGATATAATATCCAAAGTAGATAAAATGGGAGATATATTTAGACTTAGAAGTCAGGGGGTTTCCATGCTGGTCTACCTTTCCGGTGATCCTGTTATGGAATACGGGTACGCGACCCCGGCTCCCCGAGCTACTGTTATTCTCATACCTTTCCTGCCGAGATAACAGTATCCTTACACCTATGCTCCTACCCCCAAACTTCTTTTTCCTTTTCCCAAAATGGTAGCTTCCTCTACCAACAATAGCATACCCAAAGAGGGTTGGTGTCAGGCAGGCGGCCGACTGTAAAACTTCTGCCAAATCCCATGCAGTAAATGAATAGTACGAGTTGTGGGATATATGACAGGGCTAGGGCGTACCCCGCAGGCGACGCGCAGGGGAAGCACCCGGCTCCTGTGGGAAGTGGGCAAGGGTTGTCGCACCTTACGGAGCGGGTGCGACGTAAGAGACGAGCCCGGAGAGAGAATAATGTCAGAGTGAGGTTTGCAAGCTGGAATATAGGTACGATGACTGGAAGAGGAAGAGAGTTAGCAGATGTTTTGAAACGACGAAGAGTGAATGTTGCCTGTTTGCAGGAAACAAAATGGAAGGGCAATAAAGCAAGAGAGATTGGGGAGGGATACAAGTTTTATTATTGTGGAAGTGATGGGAAGCGAAATGGAGTAGGAGTTGTGTTAGATAGTGGAATGAAAGAACGAGTGACAGATGTGAAAAGAGTAAATGACAGAATGATAGTTGTTAAATTAATGATTGAAAACAAAGTAGTGAATGTTGTAAGTGTGTATGCTCCGCAAACAGGCTGTGAAGAGAGTGTGAAAGAGAAGTTTTGGGAGGAATTTGATTGTATGATGATGGGAATACCTGAGCGTGAGGATTTTTATATGGGAGGAGATTTTAATGGACATGTAGGGAGAGTGAATGACGGGTATGAAAGAGTACACGGTGGATGGGGATACGGAATGCGGAACCGTGAGGGGGAAGTTCTTCTGCAAGCAGCATGTGCTTTCGACCTGGCTGTAGTAAACACGTGGTTCCAAAAACGAGATCAGCATCTTGTTACTTATAAAAGTGGCCACCATGCGACACAGATTGACTATCTTCTGATAAGACGTAACCAAATCAAGAGTGTAAAGAACTGCAAAGTGCTTCCAGGTGAAGACTTAGTATCCCAGCACCGAATTCTGCTGGCTGACATCTGCTTAACTGTTCGCCTCAACAAACATAAGGATCGTCCCCCACCCAAAATAAAGTGGCATTTGTTGCATAAGGAGGGGTATGCAAGTGAATTTAGAGAGCTAGTTGTAAACAAGATGATAGAGATGGGTGATATGGAAGGAATGAGTGTGAATGAGTGCTGGAAGGAAATGGCTGATTGTATCCGAAGTGTGGCAAGGAAGGTGTTAGGAGAAACAAAAGGGAAGCGTATGATAGATAAGGATGGGTGGTGGTGGAGTGAAAGTATTAGAGAAGTTTTGAGAGAAAAGAAAAATGCCTTTAAAGAATGGCAGAGCGTAGAAGACCAGAATGAATCCATAAAAGAAAGTAAGAGAGGGGCGTATAAAGAATGTAAGAAGAGAGCGAAGAAGGAAGTTGCTATTTGTAGGGCAGAGGCGCAAGATAAATTATATCGGTCCCTTGAAAGCCCCGAAGGTCAAAAACGACTTTTTCAAATTGCAAGAGCGAGAGAAAGGAATGGAAGAGATGTTTCACATGTAAAATGTATAAAAGATGATTCTGGAAGGATTTTGACTGACGATGAAAGTATAAAGAAGCGATGGAAGGAGTATTTTGAGAAATTGATGAATGAGGAGAATGAATGGAATGGTATACTTGAAAACCCACCAGTGAATATGGGCTTAGTGAGAGAAATTAGTGTGGAAGAAGTAAAAATGGCTGTTAGGAATATGAAGAATGGGAAGGCGGTCGGCCCAGATGGAATACCAGTAGAAGTGTGGAAGTTGCTGAGGGCGGATGGATGGAAGTGGTTGAGTTTATTTTTCGGTAAATTGTTGCAGGAAGAACAAATACCTGAGGAATGGTGCAGTAGTATACTGGTCCCCATTTTTAAAAACAAAGGAGACGTCCAAAACTGCAGCAGTTACCGGGGAATAAAACTCATGTCACATACGATGAAAGTCTGGGAAAGAATAATAGAGAGAAGAATGAGAGAAGAGTGTGAGATAACACAAAACCAGTTCGGATTCATGCCCGGTCGAGGTACGACAGATGCCATTTTCGCGTTACGCCAATTGTGCGAAAAGTACAAGCGCGTGCATAAAGATCTGCACATGGTTTTTGTCGACCTTGAAAAGGCGTATGATCGGGTTCCCCGTGAGGTTTTGTGGTGGGCGTTAAAGATGAAAGGTATGCCTGGGAAGTATGTGAGGTTAGTCCGTGCTATGTACAGAGCATCCCGTACATGTGTACGATCTGCCGCGGGAACTACGGGCAGTATCGATGTGGCGGTAGGGCTGCACCAAGGGTCGGCATTGAGCCCTTACCTCTTCCTACTGATTATGGACGCTTTGACGTCGGACCTGCAGGATGAGGCACCCTGGTGCATGCTCTTTGCCGATGACATCGTGCTTGTCGGGGAAGAAGGCATCGAGGTACAGAGCAGACTGACGGGGTGGCAACGGAGGCTGGAAAGTGTTGGCTTGAAGATCAGCAGATCCAAAACCGAATATCTGTGCTGTGATTTCGGCGGTCTTTCCAGTCCTGTACCCATGTCGTTGGATGGCGCTATACTGCCTATCTGCTCAGATGTCAAGTACCTCGGTTCCCTCATTCAAGGCGACGGCGGAATAGATAGAGCTGTGCAGCATAGGATTAACGCAGGGTGGATGAAATGGCGACAGGTCACAGCCACAACGTGCGATCCCCGAATGCCAATAAGGCTGAAGGGGAAAATTTACAAATCGATCATCCGACCTGTCGTCATGTATGGAAGTGAATGCTGGGCCGTCAAGAAGAAGGATGAAAATAGACTGCATGCGAATGAAATGAGAATGTTACGATGGATGTGTGGTGTGACAAGGATGGATAAGATAAGGAATGAGTATATAAGAGGAAGCCTGAAAGTAGCGCCAGTGGTAGAAAAGGTGAGAGGAAGCAGATTGGCATGGTTTGGGCATGTGATGCGGAGGAATGAAAGTCATGTCACAAAACGAGTGTTGAATATGAATGTGGAGGGACACACGGGCAGAGGAAGGCCGAATAAAAGATGGATCGATTGTGTGAAGAGTGATATGAGAATGAAAGGAGTAAGTATGGAAATGACGGCTGATAGAGAGGAATGGAACAAAAAGATTTACTGCGCCGACCCCAGATAATGGGAAATGGTTTAGAGAATGATGATTTAGACTTAGATAGATTTTTTGTATGAATATAAACTTAAACCCACGTTCAATGGACTAGGATTAAATTGTCCCTTTCAAATGTCAATAAAGCATAATGTTTTACCTTTCATTTGGCTCCATGCTACGGACGGCAGATATATGTCTACTCGTTACGTCAAACGGGGATATACTTCTCCCCGTTGCCGTGCTTCGGCATAGGGACAAGATAATTTTATCTCTTGTCAGTGGATATAATCGGGGGATAAAATTTTTGTCCCCAGCCCATGTTAGCCGTGCTGGACAAGCCTCCTCTCATTTCTAAGAGGTATTTATTATATTCAATATTAAAGGAAGCCTCCAATAATCTTTATTAAAATAAAACCACCTTTATTAAATTCCAAAAAGGTATCCCTAAAAGGTCGTACTTTTATTTAGTCAAATGAAAGCAGTTTTATTAATTTGGTATTTTAATAAATATTTTTATATAAATATAATATCATTACTTAACCAGTAACTTTAAAATAATAAAGTAACAACCTCTAAAAGGCTTCTCTTAATTCTCACATATTGTAAAACAGAATATTACTTTCTTCTGGTGTGAGTAGGCGGAC
Organism: Parnassius glacialis; assembly: GCA_033319125.1. Classification (NCBI taxonomy): domain Eukaryota; kingdom Metazoa; phylum Arthropoda; class Insecta; order Lepidoptera; family Papilionidae; genus Parnassius; species Parnassius glacialis. The sequence continues at coordinate 34,927,560 of JAVANC010000018.1, forward strand.
TTCACATACCACATTTTTACGTGGTAGAGCCATGCTGCAGCTTTTTTAGTAGTATAGTTGTAGCACGAATGGGTCGGCTCGGACGGGGAAGGACTACGCTCTCACAGAATAACAACGTGAAATAGCAGCTTAACGCTGCTGTGTTTCATATGGCGAGTGTAGAGAACTGGAGACCCTTTTTACAAGAAATGAGGCATTCCTTCTTAGTCCTCACGGGTGACAATGCATCTGCATTTTAATATGTAATGGAGGACATATGTAGATGTCTATGGGCCGTAGCAACCACTTACCATCAGGTCGACTGTGTGCACGTTTGTCACCCTCACCCTATAAAAAAAAGTCCTTAAAATATATTTCAAACTATTTTAAAATAGTCAAAGACCTGGTTTTATAAATTTTACGTTTTTCAAAAAAAATTTATAACTCAGATAAAATATAGCCTAGATTCCTTCTGACATTGCTCTCTTATAAGTTTCATCACAATCACAATTATTCCGGACAGACAAACAAGAAAACAGATTAAAAAAATTAAAATGGTTAATTATGTCTTAATAGCTTTCAAATAAAGATGAGCTTAATAGAAACCAGTTATTTCAATATTACAGACCAGACCAGTTATTTATCAAAGATCTCCAACCTCGTTCCCACGGGTAATAATCAACTATTTTATTGTATAGACAAACTTAAAAGTAAGAACATGGCTTATTCATCGGCAAGGAATATAATTACAGTATTAAAGTCAAGCTTGATAGATGAGCACTTAGCTCTCGGAGTAAATAAAACGCTTCTTTACTTCTGAAAGATGGGGGATTAGCTTTCAGAAGACTATGTTATATTTTTATTTACTGTGATCCATTCTCTACATTCATTACGTTCTTGGCTGTGATTCATGTCTAGTAATACAATAAATAATAAAATGTTGTGAACACAATATACTAAGATAATTTATCTCTTCAAATAATGCGTGTGGATGATAGAGATGGGTTACATATCGTTGCACAGCCGAATTACGATGAAAATAAATGTTTGTCATATTCTTTTTAAGCCCCAAGTCTACTGCTATATTTGGCCTCTATCAGTGGGAAGATTTGAGATAGTCGCCACGCTTGGCAATGTGGATTAACTATCACAGTACCAGACTTGTCGCATCTTTGTTGCCTGCTGCCTGTCAACAGTCCAGGTATTTTATATCTGACGTTTACAGAATGCTTATACCGACTCCCATCGAATCTTTCAAGAATTTCCATCACATCATAATCACTTCTTATATCATCTATGATACGAAATGAGAGATGATACGGCAATATGCGTTTTACAAAGAAATTACTACCATGCACGACTACATTGTGAAAGTTCCTTGATATTGACATCCGACGGTGTTCACTTACCATAAAGTAAGCTGCATGCTCGATGACCTCACCTTCTATAAGATCACAAAACAAATATCTTTCATACATTATAACATTACAAATACCTCAACTGTTTACTCATATAACCTTACCAACTTTTTCTTTTACGCGTGAGGATAGGCTGGTGCTGTAAAATGCCACCTAGCAGCTTTAGACTCAATTGAAAAGCGTGCTCTGAAATCTCAGTCGAATTAAATTAACGTTACCAGTCGCGAGCACAGGCGCAAATTGGTTAGCCTTTCTATGATCTACAGACTATACATATTTTGGAGTGTGTGCACAGAAATTGCATGACTTAACTCTCTTTCCCTTTCACTATTGACGAACTAGACGCTCAGCTGGTTTCCACTTTTCCTAACACATCACTTATTTGAACCAAACGGTTTATTTCATTGTTCGTAATGAATACCCTTCGCTGTATGTCGAATATTTTGTCAACATCTGTCTTTCCGTCCGATTACAATGTGGTCGTTTTAAAGGCAAATAGGTTAATAGGTTTCGGATAAGCTAATTCAGTGCACTTCACCATCTTCGGCTGTATCACCACTTTTCATCAGGTTGGAAATTAGTCAAACATTGGCTTATATAAAAAAACTGGACAAGTGCGAGTCTGACACATGCACCGAGGGTTCCGTACAAACTCGTATGTGCTTATGATATTGATAGTTCATCCTTTATGGGAACCGAATCTCGATTATTCCGAATTTGTTTTAAATTTCTCTCTGAAATAACTACAATATTGGTATCTTAAACGCAAGCCAGAGTTGCATTTACAGGTTCGGTGTGCTCCGTTTTCAGTGTTATTATACGGAAACGTTCACCAAAATAATAAAAATTACCTACTGAAGTTCATAAACCGATAGCACCGAACATTTCTCTGACTAAAAGATGTTCTTCCACACATCGATATATTTCATGGACAATTCCCCAACTGCAAATGTAAGTTTGTAATCGTTAAAAAATATTTTGAAGTGATAAACTAAAAATTAACAATTTCGGACTTTTTGCTTTACTTGTGCTGTTCTTGCCAAATTTTATGATTCGGGATCAACGGCAAGTGGGTATCGGTTTTTATTTATTAACAAGAATCAAATTATGTCGCATAAATGGCCGTATTTTTTATTGCATTGACTTAAAAGCTTGATTTTTTTTAGAGTTCCAAGGTACTCTAGACCTACCACGTATTTGAAATTAATTTCAACTTGATACCTTCACGTTTCTGAGAGGTTCCATTTTTATCTTTTTAGGTACGGAATCTTGCCTTTAAAAAGTAAAAAAGTGTCACACATCAAAGAAACAACGATGTAGGTAAATATTTTTTTTGTATATATTTTAATTCAAACTAAAATTTTACTGTCCGAGCTATAACTTAACGCAAATATTACCACAATCGTTGTTTATTCATGCAGCCGCTTCTCTCGTTACGGCACTTTATTGTCATGTGTGTGCACAAATTTTACTTCAAATTTACCAAAAATGTCGGAAACGTGCTACGTGGCAGTTACACTTGATATTAACAACATAAGCTTATTTTAAAAACCATATTTCTGTTAACATATATTCAAGCCAGTGGACTATCTGAAAACGCAAAACTGACAAAATGAAGAACACTTGAGTACAATAATATCTGGCATAGGCCCAATGCAGCAAAACATCGAGTGTTTAATCTGTGTTAGCGCGTATTAACTCGTATGGTTTATCTGTCTCTCCGACATAATCCGAAAAATCGGAATCGCCTCACGCCTATTCTGATGGACATTTATGTTACATTACGAAGAAGAGAAGGTGTATTTTATTTTACCTTCTTCAAGAGAGAACTTTTTGGGACTAATTTTATATGTCTTGTTAACCGACTTCAAAACAGACGAAGGTAATCAAATTCACCTGTTCTTATGTTATGTTACTATTCTATGTTAACCCATTTCTGTTTTTATGTATTTTTACAGTGGTCTCATGAATTTCCAATAAACCTGATATTAATTACAGTCGTTTTCAAATAACTCAATTTAAATAGAAATGATTGAACTATTTTATATTATGTCACTAATTAATCATATATACATTACATAATATTTCAGTAGGTTAAATTTTAGGTAAAATGTATCATTAAGAGACAAAGTAGTATTGCGACTTTTTAAGATGAGAGACTCTTTGAGCACTCTCCTACGAGGGCTAATGAAACGCTCCTTAAGCGAAGAATCAGAGTTGAAAACATTTTTCAACCTTTGCTAAATTACATGTTTCTATAGTATTTATTTTGTTTAATCAAATATGAAAATTATGCATTTAATAAAACATGAAACACAAATACAACATATAATTTAATTATTCTATTCTATATTCATGGCCGTACCCAGCTTCTTGTCCGGATTGGTGAGGGTGTTAAAAGTGTTTCTTACTCATCCTAAAGGAAAAATAAGCAAAAAAAGGTATAGACCGCATAAAAACGATTGCCATTTAAAATTTTACAATTTTGTGTACCAATTAATAAAACTTAATTATATTAAAATAATTAATTACTTATTTATAACAGGTACATGTTGGTAACTCTTTATTAAGTCCTAGAGTGGTGTGTAATTGTTTAAGACGCCCATTACACGGTAGGTTTTGCTGTCTGTTTTACAACAATCACGGTTGTGATTGACGAATAACCTACCGTGTAATGCGGTGATTGACGGTTGCATGAAATTGATTGACAAATATCTGGATATTTTAATTTTTACGTCAATCAACTATCAGTTCCGAATTTTGATTGAACGTATAATGGCAATTAGTCAATCACGCGTCAGTCAACGCTTAGACAGCGATGGAGGCGGACGCAGAATATATTGAAGAGGCGGCTTCCACGCGCTCGTGAAGCCCGTCGCCACTCCCGCCAAACGTGCTTCAGCCAGAAAAGATTTTATTTAAAATTTTGAGGCTATCCCCGAATTGTGGGACACGAAAAACCCCGGGTAGGGGGGATGCCCCTAATTCAAGCCTTTCCGCCTTTTTACTTCGTAAATAAGATTTCTAGTAGTCTTAACTACAAATATTGTCGGCTAATAAATTCTTCGTAACCAGGGGAAAGTATGTTTCAAATATTACCTCACAGTTTTAAACCTAACAGTGCGATACCTAAATCAGCCAACTCCATATGTCAAAATTTTACAGGAGACAGTTAAAACTTTCTAACTTCATTACTAATTAAAAATTAAAAAAAATTAAAATACCGTTGGTGTATTATGTTATTAGCTACTAAATTTCATTGTCTGTTTTATTTAAAATATTGTCATTACTAAAATATAGAAGTTTTTTTGAGATATCCGCTTTTCCTACTAAATAAAAGTATGGAATATGGAGTTAGCTAGTTTTACTTAGTATGAAGGTAAAATGAACACAATATTAATTTGTATTAGGTTATTTAATATTCGTGGTGGTGGTTTTATATAAATTTTGGTAGTTTTTTTTTACAGGATAGGGTGACAACAAGCACACAGTCCACCTAATGTAAGTGGTGGCTGTGGCCCATAGACCTCTACATCTATCCTCGTTTGCGAATCAAAATGCAGATGCGTTGTCACCCGTGAGGACTAAGATGGAATGCCTCTTTTCCAGTAAAAAGGGTCTCTGGTTCTCTCCACTCACCATACGAAGCACAGCAGTGTTAAGCTGCTATTCAACGCTGGTATTCTGTGAGAGCGTGGTCCTTCCCCGGTCGAGCCGACCCATTCGTGCTACAACTATACTACTAATATAGCTGCAGCATGGCTCTACCACGTATCAGTAGTCCTCAGACATGGTATTTTTTATTTCTTGTATATCTTAATACGTTTTATTTTTTATTTTTCTGCGTTGGTCGTACATTTGCGGTAAATTTTCAAATGGAGTTTGATCCATATTCTTATTTCTGCGATTGTTCAACAATTTATATTGGTCAGAGAATCTGAGTTTGTAATAAAGTCTTCCGGAAGGATCGTACTTGAGAAACCTTATGTCGGTTACCTGAAACAAGATCAACATTATCATAGCTATAACTACACCAAAGCCACGAAGGTACGCTTCTTGATCGTATAAATAGGAGAAAAAGTTTTAAAGAAGATGTAAAGGATCCATGAAAATGATAGTCTATATATAATATATAGGTCGAATGTTGAATGTAATTAAGAACTTTAAACGACTTGTCATGTGTGAGCAAAGCGAAAGTTATGGGTAAGATAGATGTGCCAGGATAATGAAAAATTAAGACCTTTAATCTCTGCCCATGATGACTGGGAGACAGACCTGATGCTAATGTATGTATATGTGTAGGTAAGGGTGTAAGTATGTATGTGTGTGTTTGGATATATGTTATTTATATGTGTATTATTTAGACACTAGACAATAGCTTGGACTGCTTAGTGATCAGTACCTTCGGATCTCCTTTCATTTTTCCTGGTCTGATAGATTTGTAAAAGCTCAGGTTCTGGAAATTCTTAAAGTAGCCATAGTTTAAATATTTGACTTGATATGGTTTGCTGTTTCTAGCTTTCCGACAAATTTAGGACAAACATCTAACCCACATGAAACAAAAAAGCAAATAAGCACAAAATCGTACCTACTAAAACAAAACTTGAATTAAGTTAACACTGCCTGCAAACTATGACGATGAGATTAAATTAGATTAACTCACAATACGTTCCCAGAAAAGTAAAAGAAAACCGGCTAGCACCATTCTTAGAATAAAAACACCATAATACCTTATAAAAACTGAATGTAATGCTAAAAAATGCCAAATAAACATACCTTGATTAAATGGAGAACTAATGAAATAGGATTTGGTATCTTCTCGACGTTAGTTTTTTTTAACTTCGAAAAACCGGAGCAGCACGCGTGTTTCTCTGCAACGCCATACAAAATGGTCGATGTCCGGGAGTTAGCTGTCAAAAGCGTGGCATTCTAATACGCGTGGAGTTAGCTGGTTTATATAGATTATATAGATTTATTCAAAAAGTAGCGATAAAAATGGAGTTGTTGTTTTTTCAAATCATCCGTCAGTCATACAGGCTGACGACTGCATTAAAAAAGTATTTTGCAAAAAAGTGGAGTTGGCTGGTTTGCGGATTAAGGTATCGCAGTGTTAATTTAAAAATCAAAACACGTACGCAACGAAAAACGCTCATTTTCCTAATTTTTTGACAAGTTATGGTCCCGATACAATTAAGCATATTATACATTAGCTAATCTTTAGGCTTTTTGATTTGTATGAATGTGACTATAGACATAGTAATCCAGCTATTTTTGTTTAAACCTATAAGTTTTTTTTTAGTGGAAATTAATGGGGCTGTAATTAGATATACGAAATGTATGGAGTGCTTAATATCAGCTGCCCGGCTGTTAGACGTATTTGGTTACATGTAGTTTAACGTACATAATAAGAAGTACCTAATTTCAGCCACGTAATATAAATCAGGGCTGTCATAAACTGGAACAAATACCATTAATTAGAACATAACTTATTTTATAGTTAAGGAGTTATGATCAATTCGTCTATATTTTAAAATTGGTTTTTGATTTAAAAGTTTAGCAAATGATACGTACTTGCTTTTCAGTCATTTGGTATATGTTAAGAACACCATACAATATTTAATTATTTTTGAGAAAGAAAAAAACAAGCAATAAATGTAATTAACTACAACTTGTAATACTAATTTTACTATAACTTAAGAACATAAATGAAAAAGTCATAACAAGGAAAGTGGTTCAGGACCATGCTTTGCGGCAGTCTATGGAGGATGATGTTCTGTAGGGGACTTCTGAAGGGCTGAAATGTGATGAAGATTCAAAAACTTTGATGATTAAATTATAAGAAATTGATATACTATAATACATAATTTTTATTATAATTTTGTTTTAATTGATTGTTTAGTGTTAAAAGAAAAATGGAACTGCTTAAAACTAAACCACAGTAAGGTAAGAAGTAAAACATTAAAATAAAGTAATTGTTGTCGTCTATCTAAATACATATTCCATGCTTGTGACATGCATGATTTAAAATTAGAAGTTGTTATGAATTTATTTCAGTGCCCCTAAAACTTACCTACAATAGGTACCTACCGAAAACTCAAAAGGCATAGCCCTATGTTATGCTGGCATTAGGTACACAAAAGGAAATTGAAATTGGCACTAAAAAGCTGGTGATAGGGGCATCCAACCTATACGAATAAATATAAAAGTTAAGCTTATTTTTCGTCCATAAATGCGTTTCAAATAAAGCCTCGTATCGATTATGCGCTCCAAGATTACGTGGTAGAGCCATGCTGCTGTTATATGACTGGTATAGTTGCAGCATGAATGGGTCGGCTCGACCGGGGAAGGACTATTTTATCTTTATATATAAAAAGTACGTGTCACGTTGTTTGTCCGCGATGGACTCCTAAACTACTGAACTGATTTCAATGAAATTTTGCACGCTGTGTGCATTTTGGTTCAACTTGAAAGATAGGATAGTTTTTGTACCGATAAATCACCCTCAATTTTTTTTTATTGCGAATTTAAGAATTTTTATAGGAAGGCTAATTGGAAAGGGCAGAACAACGTCTGCCTGGCGAGCTAGTAGTTTATAAAATATAATTCTATTAGGCCCAAAAAATACAAACAGATACTAACAAATGTTCTAAGTGGACGAAGTCACAGGTACAGCTAAATAAATTAAATGAATATATTATAATAATAAAATAAATTTGGAGGAAATAGACTGTCATAAATTTTAACGATCTTAAGAATATTAATGAGCAATTATGTCGATATTACATGAAATGAATTATGAGTATTGAGTACTCATAATTAGAGTATATACAATATATTTAGAGAAGACACTGCAGTCGTCATCGTTTCAATGTCGAAAAAGGCTTTATTTCAAGAACCAAGTACACCAAGTAACACGTACGAAAATAAAACATAAATAAATGAGAGTTATCATATAATTTCATGAAAAACTTACTGGTCAAATCCGTCAAATCTTTTGTCACGTACATACACTTAAATGCCCATGATTTTTTCGCCTAAAAACAGTGAGTACGGCGTATGATACCGTGACGGCGTACTATAATTTATTATGAATAAAAAAGCAGTTTCTAACAATACACTAATGCCTGGAACTTAAATTAAGTTTCCTTGTACACAATATTCTGTGATAATTATGTTATAAGAGCATAAATGTGTACATGGGGATCCTCTTACTCACAAGCACGCAATTTACAACGCAGAATTAACCGTGAGAAAAGCACCATATTTACAAATTAATATCTATAGTCCCTTGCGTCCGCTATACGACATTTTAATGATCATTGAAGCAAATCGCTAGAGGGAATTGCATGCGCTTAATTTAAAAAAAAACCGGCCAAGTGTGAGTCGGACTCGCGCACCGAAGGTTCCGAACAAATCCGTAGGTATATTAGTTTAAAATTATTAATAATATTTTTATTATATGATGTAACTAAAAAAATTGCTTTTCTCAATTTTTCCTTTATCTGTGCTATAATACGTTACTTCTGAGTTCACGGGAAGTACCCTGTAGGTTTTGATTCCCTTGCGAATGTCGAAAATTTGAAAAAATAAATAAATGGCTGTATCTTTTGATTGTGTAGGCTTAGAAGTTTGATTTTGTCACAGATCCAAGGGACAGTAGAATTGAGTATTTGATATGAATTTCAGCTTGATACCTCCACGCGTTCCTGAGAAAAAGGGTCTTGACAGACTGACAGACAGACAACAAAGTGATCCTATAAGGGTTCCGTTTTTTCCTTTTGAGGTACGGAACCCTAAAAAGAAGTGAAATAGATTAGTGTTACTCTGGGGATGAATATTTCCTCCTCACAACTATAACTAAATTCGTGGCTTTGAGATTGACCTTAGATCATTGCACTTATATTTTGTCGCAACAAATATCTGTTCATATTAAATTAGATGTAGCAACTCGTTACTTCATTTAGGCGAGTTTCTTTAATAATTGGACGTAGTTATGCAAAAAGGATCCAACCCGCGATAAGTTAATTTGAGTTTATGATATTTGAAGTATGGATACTTCAAATATCATAAACTCAAATTAACGGAATGGTTTCTATCTGTTTGTAATTTTTCTTCTTATTTGTGTTACGTTTGCTAAAATTGTTACATCACATAATAGTATAGACCACAAACATTATTCTTCAAGTTAATATTTTTGACACAAACTCGGGTTGGATCCTTTTTGCATAACCACGTCCAATTGATCATGTGAGAATGTTTGCCATAGTTTCCTAGCTGCAGATTTTTATTATTATCTTTATATATAAAAATTACGTGTCACGTTGTTTGTCCGCGATGGACTCCTAAAGAACTGAACTGATTTCAATGAAATATTGCACACTGTGTGCATTTTGGTCCAACTCGAGAGATAGGATAGTTTTTATCCCGATAAATGAACCTCAAAATTTTTTATTGCGAATTTAAGGATTTCTATAGGAAGGGTCGTTGGAAAGGGCAGTACATAGTCTACCTGGCGAGGTAGTATTATTATATATTTCATTTATTTTATGATGAAGAGCCACGTGATGATATTCGTTACTAGATTATTTTACATCACATATATTATAACATCATCATCATCACCTACACTACAGCCTTCACAATTTCAATGTCTAACATAGGCCTCTCCTCTAACACTACAAATCACGGTCCTGAGCCACCTGCATATGACATTCTGATCTAGTATTTAGTAGTATTATTGTATCTAGTACTTAGTATATTTGAGAAGCATTCTTCCACATCGATTGTCAGTTCTTCGAACTATATGTATAGCCCATATACATTTCAGCTTACTAATCCTTTCCTTTTATAGGATAATGGTGACAGACAAGCACACAGTCCACCACTTGTGCTTTGGCCCATAGACATCTACATCTATCCTCGATTGACAATCAAAATGAAGATGCGTTGCCAACACTGAGGACAAAAATGGAATACCTCGTTTCCAGTCATAAAAATCTTCGGTTCTCTACACTTATCATACAAAACACAGTAGCATTAAGCTGCTATTTTACGATGGTATTCTGTAAGAGCGTAGTCCTTCCCCTTTCGAGCCGATCCATTTGTGCCACAACCATAATATAGCTACAGCATGACTCTATCACGTATGATCCGTTGGGTTAAATCAATCACTCTGATTCTACTGCGGATGTCTTTATTACAAACGCAGAGACTCAAGGAATAGCAAGTGACTGGCAGGAGATGTACCCGCAGCTAAAATATGACGTTACTTAGAATTTTATTTAGTAGCAAATGAATGAGAAGAAATTTTCATAATTTTGAATTATACTTTTCTAATTGCTTACTCAGACCAATAAAGTAACAAAAATGGAGCGCTACATTTCAAGAGACGCAAATACAAAGCAAAGGCCATGTTCAACTTATTGTAACAACAGGCACCTACGTACGTCGTTGTTGCATATGCGTGCATCCACGAGTGAACGTTTACGAGTTGTTAAAAGAAACAAGTGATAAAATTGTAAAAAATGTAGTCGAAGTCAATTAAACACGCATTATTAAGGATAACCCAAAAAACTACTGTCTTGATCAAATCTATAAGGTACCACATGAAAAGCACCAGCTTTCAAATAAAAAAGAGGCGCTAAAATCGGTTCACCTAGAAAAAAGTTCTGAGGTAACACACATAAAAAATACAGTGGAATTGAGAACCTCCTCCTTTTTTTAAAGTCGGTTAAAGAAGAATAAAGATGTGGGCGTGGGAACGTGTCAAGAAGTTGAGCATGATTTCGACATCACTTAAAATGTACGCGTCGCTGTGTCTATCTTTCTTTGTTGATCTGAGATGACTTAAAACAAAACCACAAATTTAATAAAAGTTTTTAATGAAATGAAAGCACTACGGGACAAACGAATCTCAAACTTAATTACTTTCTTAAACATTCTAATCAGAAATTACTTGCAATACAATCTGTATTTTATTTAGCAAAATGGACGGCATTATGAATTCGTTTTATAAATCGATTAGTATAATCAATAGCTTTGAACTCAAATTAAAACTTTTGATTACGAAATTTTACCCTTATGTGATAATTGAGAATTGAAAAACCATCATATAGTTTTTTAATCTTTATTAAAAGGCCTTAACAGTGGTTGAAATGCCTAAATCTTGGATATTTAAGTAAAAAAATCTCAATAACTGTTCATTTAATACACAAAGAAAAAATACAGGGTAACAGAAGAGGATTTGGTAAATGTTTTTAATTGAACAAAATTGTATTTTTGTCAACTCCTTATTAGAATAAAAATCCCCAAAGAGTACCTATCTTTGTCATATTTTGCAAAATTTCTCCAAAACGGCACAAGCTTTTTAAATAGTTCTTACACTAAAAAGAAGCTCTTAAAAATATCAATATTTTTAATTGAGAGTTTTATTTTTATTCCCCGTTTTATAAGAGAATATATCATTTTTCCCTGAAATTGAATATATTTACGCGAGCGCGCATGCTCCGTCGCCCTGTCAGCCTGTCACAGTCCGTTTTCGGACATCGTAGAGAGTGGACCGCGCGTCGATGTTGGGGCAACTTCGTTCAATTATATATTACTTTTTTAAAAGTTTATACACAATTATAAATATTTTTATGACTAGAAATACTTAATTTAGTTAATATCTGTACACTGGTCACTGTAAATATAATTTTCTAAACAAATTAATTTTGAAAGTGCCCAAAAAAAAGAAATTTTCGCGGCGACGTTGATTAGTTAAATTGAAAAATGCATTTTTATATAATTTCAATGAGGAACGACCAACATGCTCTCGTTACTTAGATTTCGATAATTTTTAATACCAATGTAATTTTATTGTTGCATATTTTTATTAATTAGTTGATACTGAATTTTATAATTATGTATTACAATAAAACGCTGTTTTTATGAGTATGACTTTGTAAAATATTATTGGGGAGGGAAATATAGATACAGATACTTACAATTAGGTACACTGTTATCAAATTAAATCAAACAATTTAAATAAATAAAAAAATGGTGCTTCCCTAAGTATAAATAACTATATAAAGACATTCTTGGGTTTTGGTTTTTTTTTAATGTTAGACAAACTATCACCTAAAAAATGTAAAAATTTTAAATTGGAGAGGGGTTTCTCTACGTGATAAAGTTAGAAATGAAGATATTCGCAGTAGAACTAGAGAGAAACTGACATAGCCCAACGGAATATTACAGTGAAATGGCAATGGGCTTGCTATATAACTTGGAAAACAGATAAAAAATAGGAAGGTTCTCGAGTGGCAACCTCGTATAGGTAAGCGAAGTAGTACTCAACTTTTATTCCTCTTCACGTATTCTCATACGCTTTTCTTCACACACACACACACACACACACACACACACACACACACACACACACACACACACACACACACACACACGCGCGCGCGCGCGCACACACACACACACACACACGCACACACACACACACACGCACATACGCACACACACGTGCACACACACACACACAAATAGGTCGCAAATAATATTTACCTACAAGGCAAGAGTGAATAGGTTTTTGTTAAGTCAGTGCAATTCACTATTACCACTACATATACGTAATGTATATACAGGCTACATAACCACTTACCGATGAGATTGTAGTTGCTTTACTACTTGCTGGGTAAAAATAGTAAAAAAAAATTTACCCTGTGAAAGTTTGCATTTAGATATAATTTTTCTAACCAACCATAAAAATATGATGAGAATATGTATATAAGTATAAAGGTTGCCTCACACGGGACAGTAATATAATATTATATCTTCCATTATCTACGCATGAAAACTTTTAAAATCTCTGAATGCCGAAGTATGTTCATATTAAGAGGCTGAATAGAGCCACATTGATATGCATGGGGATCGTTTTGTAATTTCACATCGTTATCGAAAAAACATTGTACGTATTTCAGGTGGCGGTTTGCAAAACACGATTCCACAAAAATTCACTCAATAGAAAATAATTGCAAAGTTGCTTCTGAAAATACTAAAATTTTCAACGTCAATTTTTTCTTACGTGGTAGAGCCATGCTGCAGCTATATTAGTAGTAGGTATAGTGGTAGCACGAATGGGTCGGCTCGACAGGGGAAGGGCCACACTCTCACGGAATATCATGTAAAATAGCAGTTTAACCCTGCTGTGTTTCGTATGGTATATGTAGAGAACCGGAGAAACTTTTAACTGGAAACGAGGCATTACATCTTAGTCCTCACGGGTGACAACGCTTCTACATTTTGATACGTAATCGAGAATGGATGTAGATGTCTATGGAACGTAGCAACCACTTACCATCAGGTGAACAGTGTGCTCGTTTGTCACCCTTATTCTATTAAAAGAAACTTTCTGCGATTTCAGTAAAATAATGTTAAGTATTGTAAGCACTCGTACAATTATATATCTCATGTTAATAAAGCTATTGGGCTATTTTGATTTTTAATAAAGTGATTTTACTTTATAGGTTAAATAATTTATTTACCCTTCTATATCAAGAACCGTTTTTCAGTCACTCCTATTGAGTTTGACAGTGCTTGCTGAAATTTAGCATCTTTAGATGGATCAGAATCGCCCGCTGATCCGGCTGTTAGGTATTGCAAAACTAATCGAAAATATTTATTTTTACTTTACTGCCGAAGATTAACTTGTTTTATTTTATTACGGTTAAATAATATTTTTTAGATTATAAAGCAAGTATTTACAAATATTTTCATTGTTTTGTTATTCTATTGTTTACAGTTTTTATCACGTCTTAGCTTTACACCAAGAATTACATTAGAAATTCTTGATGGGATGCGATGTAACGCGCATACTTTATTTTCATCAAGAACTATTATATATATATATATATTTGATTTTTTTACCAGTAGAGTTTCAACACAATCTTAAAAATGTTCAATTAATTAAAAAAATGCCGATAATTATATAATTTCAAGTCAGTGTTTTACATTTAAAGATCAGTTATAAAGAGAATTCTTATATTCATTTCGATTAATTTAATTCGAGAATACAATAAATGTTAAAGGGCTTTTATCTGCAATAATAATTTACATCAAAAATAACATAGACTTATAAAAGTCATATACACGGTCAATCATACTGAAGATTATCAATTGTACTACAAAATATTTAAAAGACTATTTCCAGTATAATGACCCGAATATCATCATTAATGTTTGACTGGCACACTTAAAAGTTTTATCACATGGCTAAATGATTGACTATTATATTATGATAAGGTCATGCTTTTCTATAAAAAGTTGCAAGAAATTTTAAATCACGGCACCTATTGGTTTGTTTTACTTTTCACTTAATTAGTGAAAAACAAGATGGACTGATCTAAAAGGTTACTTTCTTTTGTAAAAAGTGCTATTTAGAATGTTATGCATATAAATGATAATTAAAGTTTCTATGTAAATAAGTGTAACATGGCGGGTATTATATTCAATGGTAGCCGCCATCCATATTTGCAAAGCCAGCATCATTTTCTGTACAGAAACCGGCAAAGTGTTGCTCAACAAGGCACTATAAACAAAGCAGCTGATAAAATGTTATACTCATAACTGTTAACAAAAACTGTTTCTGCAAATGGTCTTATAGATAATAATAACTATTCCGCCATGTTAGGTGCTAATAATAGCTCCATTAGAAGGAAAAGAGGTAAAATTTTGTTTTAGAAATGCGCAATCAATATTGTTTTGTTTGCAATTGAGCATAAAATAAAAAATAACTTCAGCCAAAGAGCATAACTAGCATTATACTCAGGCCCATCAATTGGTATGGAAAAAATAATTTTACCAGGTTTCAAAAAATCAATCAAAATTCAAAAAAACATAAATATTAAAATAAAAAAATGTATATATTATCTATGTCTATACATACATATAATGATTTATGGCCGCTTAGTAACTGACGGTGACTCAGTATAACATCCTACAGTCACGCCGAAACTAAGAGGAGAGAATCACTGTAGAAAAGGTAATAATTTTTTGCGGTAAAATTTGTGATAAAACACACTTATCCAAGTTAATCTAACTTAGTCTAACTTATCCTTATGCGTTACAAAAAAAAACAAATAATAAAATAGTGATATGGCGTCAGTTTTTAAGAAGATATAACAAAAATAAACAAAAAAGTTCAGTATTTAATTGATTATATACCGCTGACACTTAATCACGCTTTTCGAAACCACGCCAGTTGTAAACAATACTTGTGTGAAAAGACAAAATCTTCTTTTCAAATTTCCGCAGAGTTGTTAGTAGAAAGCCAAATAGGTCATGTGTCAATTTTAATTAAATATATTTTATATGAAGTGATCTTGACTACGTTTCATCAATTAACCATTGGTAAAAATTAAAACAGGAATTTTACAATTGTGTTTACAAGAAACATTATTAGTTGAACCTTGCAGCTTGTTCATTGTTTTTATTTTAAATACCTACAAATATTATTAATAAATAGTTCCCATAATATTTTGGATTATTTTTTATTTTGCCCTATCTGCAATGTTCTACGCTCTATAGAAAATGTGGCGTATAACATGATTGACAATCTTTCGAACGTTTTATCTAGGTACAAAGATGTTTTACGATTTCGTCGCCTCCACGTGATATTTTTGTCAGCATAAGGTACTCTTCTGTATCTAATATAACATAATATAAATAATATAAATATTGCTATAAAGTAAAGTAAAAGGCTATACAAGTCCCTCTACTGGGCACAGAACTCTTTTTTTATTTCTGAGAGGGTTTTAGGGCAAGGAAATGCCCGCCGAACTGCCCCAATGCATGTTGACGAAAATTGCAATTACAAATAGCATTCGTGCTGTCGGGGATCAAACCCGGGAAAAATTTACAGCGAACGCTTTGACCCAAATCTACTAATACGATACAAATAAATACGATTTAACATATATAATAAAAAACTCTTACGTACTTGAAACTTGAACACTTGATAGCTCGTGACGCCTACCGGACAAAGCTACAGCACAATGTAATTGAAGATGCGTAACTACGACATAATTCTCAGTGATGCGCAAGCATAACAGGCAGTATGTCACTTTTATAATTGTCATCTCTGCAGTCTATTAATCTTTGCACTTTTATAAGTAATACAGAACGTAGTCGCTAGACGGTGTTGACGTTGGCTAAAATCTCTGCGATAGCCGTTTCGTCAAGGTCATTCAGGCTTGTTAAAGCCTTAAATAGGTTTTATAAACATTTACGAAGTTTTCTCAGCATTACAAAGAAAGTCAAATATAATTAACGATTAGTTATTGTCCTAAGCATTTCATTATTTAATCGTTATATAAACGTTCATGGATTACTTACATAGATTTAGTATAAACTGATATATAATTTAATATAAACAGACTATTAGTAAAAAAGTTAATAGTCAATTTAATTGGGTCATTAAGAATCATACTAATTGTTCGCTAATTCATCTATTTTAATTCCAATAAGTAGAACTTTTGAAGTGAAACTTCTTTATCGACGTAGTGGAGATTATTTGTAGTGTTATGCTACTTACATATCATTTTACACTATTTTTCCATTCTATTTTTGATTTTCTGCATTTATATTTTGCATCACCTTTATTTCCATAGGATCCTGTAACGTTTTTACACAATAACAAATCATTTTTACTTCGTATTTTCACGCTATCAGCACTTTCTAAATCGCTGTCAATGGAGTCTTACCTTTTTCGATCTTTTATATAGTTCTCCGTAACTCTGCAATTTCGGGTTTTGTGCGCGCTACTGCACTATTTTTTTTCCTATATCAATATTATCTTATTTCTTACTTAAATGTTACTGTTTTTCAATTATATGCCTAAAACCAAAAATTTATATTTTTGACAACCGTTATTTATTTCGTTGTCATGGCAATTTTTATTCATATTCGTTACCGGTATGATGTTTTATCTCGATATTTCCACATAAATACTCTTTTGCTCTAGGTCATTTACCAAAAATTTCCTTTTAATTGAAATAATTTCTCGTTCTCTCTAAAAAGGTATAAAAGCTGAACAGGGAGTCTCGCTTCAGTTTTCAAACGTGAAGCATCTACTAAAGGCCTTATCCCGGGGCCACACTGCCCCGGGATCCTGCAGGCCAGGCGCTGCTGACGTTGAAAAGATCCTCAGCTCTGTGGGTATTGAGGCAAACTTCGAGAAACTGAAGAAGGTCATCTCGGAACTCAATGGCAAGATTGTTGAAGAACTGATCGCGCAGGGTCGTGAGAAGTTGTCGTCCATACCCGTCGGTGGAGCAGCGCCCGTGGCCGCGGTCGCCGCTGCTGCAGCGCCGGCAGCTAAGGAGAAGAAGGAAGAGAAAGAGACCAAGAAGGAAGAATCTAGTCTGACTATGAAGATATGGGCTTCGGTCTCTTCGACTAAAGCTTGCTTAAATTAATTTTTTTTTCTCTTTTCTTCACCTTTACTGCGCCTTGTCCATTCCCTTTTGATTTAATTGCTTTCTCTTTCGTTCTTAACTCATTCATCATTCATTTTTTTCATATAAAATTGTTTTTGAAAGCTGAAACGAGACGAATCATAACTTTTCTAAACATTTATTAACTGTTAATTTGTATATATACCTTATTATTTTTATTTCTTTTAATTTCTTTGTTTGTTTGGTGTTCCAGTGTTCTTCAACGTCATAGCGACTAATGCTTGCTTAAGATTAAGTTCTTTATCTTTACCTTCACTTGGGAGCGGCTGACTACTCCCTTAATTTTCTTTACCTTTATCTTCACTTGGGAGCGGCTGACTACTTCCTTAATTTTTTTTCTCCACGCAGGAGCGGATGACAACTCCTTAAATAAGCCTGAATTTCCTTTCGAAAACACACTTTTAGAGTGGTGTCTCTTCGACTAATTTATTTTTTTTTCTTTCCACGCAGGAGCGGATGACTACTCCTTAAATAAGCCTGAATGTCATTTTGAAAACACACTTTTAGAGTGGTAGTCATTAAATGTGAACTCCACCCTTACCTGAATGCAGATGATGAATGTAAGAGATAGTATATCTGATTTTGCCTGCTGATGTCTGTTTCTGCAAAGCTGTGTTTTTATGGTTTATTTTAGAATGTACATGTCAAAATTTTATTTACCATTTAATGTCCAGGCGCTGCGTGCCGTCGCCGCCAAGAAACTACAAGCTCCGCGTGTGCCTACTTCTACAAGCGCAACGTGTGTCACTTCGACCTTTAGGCTCCACTACAATATTGTCATATCTTTATTTTTTTTAACTAATTGTAATTTCACGTCATCCATCACCATCATCATATTTCATTTTTTATATAAAATTGTAAATACCTTTTAAAAATTTAAATATATTATTTTCTTGTTCTACTTTTGTTGTTTTGTTGTTCTTAGGTTAGGCTTTTTTTTTTAATTGTCGCTTTACGACATATTTAAATACAAAAACGTCACGTGTTCTTGTAACTTTCACCGCGGGGGTTGCATAAGTATACCTACTATTAACTGCATAAGTACTAATAAGTACTACTGCATAAGTATACCTACTAAAGTAAAATATGAAATAAAAGAAGAATAATATGTTGTAAAGAAGTTTCACTTCGTACGTGTGTACACAATTACGCGCACAATTTTGTTTTAAATTCAGTACCAGTGAGTACCTTAAATGCACATAAAGAAGAGTAAAACATAAATATTACTTCCACCTCAAGAATTATGAATACATTTTTATTATTTCTTGTTCACTTGTCTAATGATCGTGATTAATTACAACAATGGTCTTCCCCTTATCGCATTCGACCCCGGTAACAATTCCCCAATAATTAATAGAATCAAACACGTTTCGGAAACTCATTGAATTACAGGTGGAAAAACTCATTTGTACAACTTTAATTTTTTAACAATAGACATATTGTCTATGGTCTTAGAACTACCCTTAGGTACTCATTTTAGGTACTCTTAGGTATTCTTAGAGGCCACAGAGCGAAATGAAGCAGAACATGAGCAGCAAAATGTTTCTGATAACAAATCACAATAATAAAAACCTTCGGTTGCCTGTCTGCTTGCAAAGCGTGATAGCTATGATAACTAATATAAAAATAAAAATACGTGAATAAATACGTGAAAAATATCTGATAACTAATTTCTCTCTATGAAGCAATCTAAAGGAGAGACCAATGTTCAGCAGTGGATGGTCTTTACATTATAACGAATAAATTAGTAAAACTAAACAATTTACTGACATTTTTTTTTAATAATCATAAAGCTGGTATTTAGGTTACATAAGCAAATAATCCAGTTTTAACGTAGAGTTATAGAAAGTAAATGCTGGGACTCATAGACAATGAGGGCATCCACTTTTTCTACCACCAGGGCGGCGCCACTTTACAGTGAGTTAAAATATTTGACAGATTTCATTGCGGGGATGATAATTTCTTACGATAATGTAATTTTTAAGGTTTCTTTCTGTATTATTAGTTATATTTTATATTAATTACATTAGAAATGAATAAACCAAACTATAAAATATAACTAAAAGCCCATTTTTTTTAAAAAGAGTTATAAAGTGCAAAAAATTAAAAAGCAAACCACTGACGCATTGTGTTGTGTATTAATATAATATTCTAGATAATGATAAACTATTTTCATAAAACTAATTTCTCAATTAACTGACATTGTGTAACAAAAAACTTTACCTCAGTCGCAACTAGCGACATCTGGTGAGTGGAAGATTATTAGTCCTCATTCTTTCTCTCATAAAAAAATCAAATTACAGATGTGTTGCCCCCTCAGTACTAAAATGGAATGTCTCGTTACTTGTAAAAAACATATCCGGTTCGCGATATGTCCTTTTATGCTAACATTTTGTGAGAGTGTTGTCCTTCTACGATCGAGGTACTTGACTCTAGCACGTATTTACGCAAAAAAAGGTACGACAAAGAATATAAAAGTGTACCGAGAGACGTTCCTCTCATAGTAGTCCTAAACATACAACATAATTTGTTTGCAAATATCTTGTACCCGCCATCTGTACTTTATTTGCGGAACTAATATTTGCACAGGAAACGAAATTGGGAATGCGCCGCATGGAATTTCTTATATTTTGTACATCTGTGTTTATCTTAATATTTAGATTATTCAAGACGATATTAATGTAATTTAATCCAAAGTCGTTAATTTTAGCCCAATATAAATACCTAAATTGTGTAGTTTACTACCGAACCTTCATACTTCTCACTTCTTCAGACTTCTCTTCATACACATATTAAAAATAATACTTAAAAATAATAAAATATATTTAATACAGTTCATAAAAAATTGTATAGTGTCTCCCCCATCATATATATTTTGACCCATGGGGGGTAGTATTTGCCATAGTTGCCAAGCTTGGCAGGCAGGTTGGTAACCGCAGTTTTTGACGTGACAACGTCTTATAAATCGATGACGCTGGCTGCCGGCACGAAAAAACATGACTCATGCGGCGTTACCTAGGCGTTCTATTTAAAGTGCAAGCGCGAGCGCGGAACGAGCGACTGTGCGAGCGAATGTGGTGTCAATTGTTTATAGCAACGATAATTGCGGAGATAAAGGTAATGATTCTTTCGATATTAAATATTTTTTATGACGTTGTCACGTTCAACTATCGTCAGTAAACCGACTTTACAGACAACCGATTTTTTATTTTTTAAAGTTGTTACCAGTAAGATACTGCTGCCAATATTCTACTTCATTTCCCTCTGTCCTTTATTTAATCTGTTGATATATAATCCGGGTATCCACGGGAAGTGAAGTCCCAAATTACAGTTGCTATAGAATGCAGTAGCCACTTTCTTTCGTTATTCTTTATTGTACACACTATAAGTTGGTAACAATTATTAAATATTTAAATAAGGTGTACAAAGGCGATGTACGTTGTAAGATGTGTGTAAGATGATGTACTTACCATCAGGTGGACTGTAAGTTCGTTTGTTACTTCAGTTTTATAAAACTTAAAAGTTACGCTATAATATTATATCAATGTGCTAAAGAATTTTCAAAATTAAAACAATTTTATGTTTTTTTTTATTTATTTATCATTTTACCCAATTTGAATTTAATTTTTTTTAATAACTGGCTTTATGGCTCTGGGGTCTAGCCCTTCTGAGCCTGATGTTACAATGTATAATTATTATCCTTCATAGTATAGTGCTTCACAATATGTTGATGCGTCACATTGTGCAGCCCTTGCGAGATTTTGACGGCAACTTGAGCCAGCAGACAGCTGAAAGTTGGCGATGGTATCTCAAAGCGCCTAAGCAGACAGATACCATATCTTGAGAATCACATTACCATCAGAGCACTTGTTTCACCGTTTCCATTAATAGTTCACAAGCGCAGACATTTAATACACAAAATCGCACCACTTTTACATTTTAAAATCCACTTCAAATCATTATTTAAACAATAATACAGGAGCAGCATTCCGTCGCCGGTCAAGTTCCCGCCAAAACTCATTTAAAGAGCAATGTTAATTTTATACAGTGGTAGAGCCAAGCGGCAGCTTTTGCTGTCGCACGGATGGGCCGGCTCGAACCGGGGTGGTACCACGACCTCACAGAATACCAGCGTGAAGTAGAGGTTTACCTCTGCGTTTCGCTTGGTGAGTGCAGGTGGCCGGAGGCCCTTTTTACTGGAAATAAGGCATTCCATCTTAGTCCTCACGGGTGACAACGCATCTACATTTTGATTTGTAATAGAGGATAGATGTAGATGTCTATGGACCGCAGCAACCACTTAACATCAGGTGGACTGTGTGCTCGTTTGTCACCCTTATCCTATAAAAAAAAATATCACAGAAAGCATGACTCTTTCCAAGTGACATAGGACATAACCTAAACCGGTACAAATGTAAATATCTTTTTTTGACGCCTTCTCTGTACAAAATTCTTTGACAAAGTTATTAAGGGACTGACGGTTAACATTTTAATATATTTTTGGTATATAGACGCTACCATTTTTTCTCAACTAATTTTATGTATGAAAGTCTGCCATTGCTCTTTGAAACATATAAATAGCACAGATAAAACCACTGAGGTTTGTCGACTCACTAACTCCTCTAAAGCTGGCAAAATAAGGGTGAAGTTTCTAATTTAATTATTTTTATTGAGTTCTTTCCGATCGGCTTGACTCACTGGCACTGCGTAGAGATGTTGCATCTCTTTGCGTATTTTATCGCATCTATCACGGGGAGTGCTCTGAGGAATTGTTCGGACTAATTCCAGCTGCTCAATTTCACCATCGCACATCGCGACAAAACTCGCGATACCATCCATACCATCTGGATGATTGGCGGTCCACCACTGTGCGATTTAGAAGAAGTTTTCTTCCTCGCCAGACCGATACGACTTAAGGACCTTCAATAAAGGAGCCTACTCCTTTTTAAAAGGCCCGCACCGCATCTGCAGTTTCCCTGGTGTTGCGGTTGTTCATGGGCGGCGGTAGTCACTTACAAACAGGTAAGCCGCATGCTCGTTTGCCCCCTCTCCTATAAAATAAAATTGACACATTGAGATTGTGATATTCCTTAGTCCACTCAAAAGGTAAAATATTAACATTTAAAACAATCTCACAATCAGTATATTAACCTATTTTATAAAAAAAGTATCGTCAACATCGGTTCACAATTGACGAAGATTTGGCGTGACATACATACAAAAACATACACTCGAATTGAGAACCTCCACCATTTTTTTTATATAAAATAAGGGTAATAAACGAGCACACAGTCCACCTGATGGTAAGTGGTTGCTGTGGCCTATAGACATCTACATCTGTTCTCAATTAAGAATCAAAATGCAGAGCACTAAGATGAAATCGTTCGTCCTCGTTTCCAGTTAAAAAGGTCTCCGGTTCTCTACACTCACCATACGAAACATCGCAGTGTTAATCTGCTATTTTACACTGGTATTCTGTGAGAGCGTGGTCCTTTCCAGGTCGAGCCGACCCATCCGTGCTACAACTATACTACTAATATAGCTGCAGCATGACTACCACGTATAATTTTTTTTGACGTCGGCCAAAAATCGTTTTATTTTGTAGTCACAAATGGTTGACGGATGAAAGTTTTCATCGTGCTAATTCTATTTCAAAATGTAGTATAATAATTTGAATGTTAGTCTATATATTTATACACATAAATATAAATATTGTCTATCTGTCTGTCTGTCCGTCCAGGCTAATCTTTGGAATGGCTAAACCGATTGCGACGAAATTTCACGAATACATAGATAATACAGAGATAGATAGAAAGAAATGCTATTGCAAAAGCTATTTCTTTTCCGGTAAAATAGAGGATTTGTTCGAAAATTTAAAAATGGTCTTTATTGATTATCTTAATTCTAAATGAAGCCACGTTAGTAAATTCCACCCAGGCAAAGCCGGGGCGGATCACCAGTAAGTAATTATTATTCAACAGCTTTATTAAACATATAATATATGTAAAATATTATACAAAATTACACATGCAGCGAAACTAAAAACAGACAGCCATCAGTCTAAAAATACTTCGTGAGTTTAAAAATAATTGAAAAGCTGTTTGAAGTGATGGGTGAGATGTTGCATTCACAACGACATGGCGGGAAACAATATATGCTTACATTTTATGAAATTTGCATACCGTAGTCATAACAAGCAGAGGTATGTAATAATGATTTTTGGTTGATATCAATTGAACAAAAGATGCCTTTATTATTTTAATGTATTAAATGCTCATTATATTTACTTTTTTATTTCAGTTATGCCTTTTATCAGTTTTTAATTTGAATCAAAAATATTATATTAAAAATAGTGCATACCTAGCAATTACTAATAAAGTTATACTATTACTATTGTTAGATGTATATATCTAAATATTCACTTAGTATAATGACGACATTTCCCAAAAGTAAAACTAGGACTGAAGCTATACTTCAAACAAAATACATCTCTAGAAAATTTAGATAATTTTACATTTTAATTTGCATAACGATACGCTTTTATAAGATTTTTTGTCAAGAAATAATCTTGAATCTAGAATAGTTAATAAATTACAAAATGGCGAAAGCGAATCATAATTAACTAGAGAGGGCATAACCAAACTATAACACCCATGTTACCACATTTTTGCTGTACAAAAAATGAACTAATTAGCGACTAGTTAGTTTTCAAATACATTTATATTCATATAAGAAAACAAAGCTAAAACTGAAAAGAAACAAAGCTGAAAGCAGCTAGGAATAAGCTATAAATGTTCTAGGGTTTTTAAAGAAAAACGTTTTCGTTTTATTCACAATAATAATGTAGCGTTTTTACGCTGGATTATTACCCTGCACTTATTGAAAGATGATATATGGCACCGTATGGAAAACGTGACCATTTTATCCCATAAAAAGGTTTGGAAAGTGCAAACCTTTAAAAAATGCAAAAAATTACCAGACAATTAATCAAAGTGACTGAAATCAGTGCCTATAGTATGGAACGCCTGTCTATACAATTAAGCGAGGCCTACAATCTAGCTCTTCGATCTTGAAGGGATTAGATAAATCCTCCGAACTTTCTAAAGGCTTACAGAGATCCAAAACTAGTTACAAAGACAGATAGTTACAAGTTACAGATACGTGTATACAATGCTTTAGATGCAGTAACGAATTCTTAGCACTTCCAGTTCATAAAAATCAACTTTTAAATCTAAAAAAAATATTACCACGATAAATCCGTAGGAATAATACAGTCAACTAACGTATTTGGATATGATACGTTATCCTTAAATCAACGGACACACCATTAGGTTTCATTCCATTGGAGTTAATATTCTTGTGACGTTTAAGGGTGTTACGACACTAATCGATCATTCGTCAAAACTGTCGATCGGTTGGTTGAAGCTCCAGCTGATCGACGGATACTGGTCGATAAAACGTTGTTAATCATCGATCAATGTCGATCAACATTTAATCGATGTAGTTGAGGGCTCATCTTCAGTGTCTTTCGAAATGTATTCAGAAGAAGGGGGAATAGGGAGCGGTCGGTGGAGCGGTGGAGCGGGTTGATCAGCGATCAATGCCATCGATCGATGATCGATCGATTGGTGTGGTAAAACCCTAACAGCCTATTAGTCACATAACAGTGAATTCAATATGATTTTGATAGTTTTAATATTTCACGTAATATAAAAATAAAAGTTTTTTGACTTTTTAGCCTGTAGCGTAATGTAGTATAGGACTGCGAACCAAAAGACGTGAATACGAATCCACTATTTGATTAATGTCGTAAATTACCTCTAATAGAAGCATTTTAGGTGCAATTGGACTGGTTTACTAGAATATTAGTAATATATTCATAGCATTATAAGCATTTTTTTAAGTTATATTGTAGACCAAATCATATTGATTCAAAGAATGCCCCATAGCCATTCCATCTTGATCCTCAGAGGTTACATCTCACTTGTAGCTTTCTTTGTTTGAAATTGACTGCAGGTGTGCATGGACTGCGGTGGTTACCATCAGGTGGGTTGTAAGATTGTTTGTCACTTCCGTTTAATAAATAAAATGGTATTCCTTGTAATTTTGAATGACTTAATGTCAAAACGAATAAATCTATTCTTTATTAATTGTGTCGTCTCCTTATTAGTAAAATTAAAATATGGGGTAAATAACATTGAAGTAATAGTACATAATAGCTCAATGGTAAATAACTACCAAGAGCTTTTAAGTGTATAGAATAACAATCTAGAAGGGTTAAGTAGTGACAAGCTGATGATGAAGAAAAAAGTAACTCAATGGTGCGTGCCATCACATGCCAAACTTTATGAACGCATGAACTAATGTAACAGGCCACTTCGAAATTGCAAAGAGTTATGTAACAGGGAAGAAAAAAATTACTTTTGATGTTGTCTTACCTTAGACGCCGCTCCGCGTCTCCAGACTGTATGGGAAATTTCACTGCTACCTTGACCAATCAATTGTTTTATAACTGGCAAACAGCCAACTTCCCTTGGATTGAAATTTCACAACCATCTAATTTTCCAGCCATCGACAACCGTCTTTGTTTTAACATTTTCATTTACCTTTATGTAGCCAAAATACATTTTGGAAGAAGACGTGGTTTTTAATTTTTGTTTTCTATTCAATTTGGACGTTGCCCTCTCTGTGCCTGTACCCTGCTGTGTTTATTTGTTGTTATATTTTGTATGTTGTACTAACTTCAATAAATATTTGAACTTTTCTAGGTTTAGAGTTAGGCCTACGTGAAACTGATGAATGCAAGTGACCCAGGACGTGTTTTATGGTATTTATCGGGATGGCCAACGTACCCACAAGATGATATAATAATAATAACGTCCCACAGGATACATCATCTGAGATCGTCAGTAATGAGGCTGTACTTGCCGCGGAAGCATGGTGGGCGCGGCTTTTTAAGCGCGCTTACCATGCATAGATAATCGCGAAGCGTGCAGCCTCCGTAATTACTTTCTGACGAGAGCGGATGATCCATTCTATAGGGACGTTATTTTTTGTGATAAAGGGCTAACCCCTCTATCCTTAGCCAACGAGCAATGGCAAGACCCGGCAGTACAGAGCATTTTCGACCGGGAGACCGTATGGAAGGAGAAGGAGCTCCACGGAAGATTCTATAAGGCCCTTCATAAGCCTTTCGTAGACACATTCGCCTCCCTCCACTGGCTACGTTTCGGTGACCTCTTTGGGGAAACTGAGGGTTTTGTCTGTGCAATACAGGATCAGGTTATTAAGACCAACAATTATCAGAAATACATCCTAAAGGATGGCGCCGTCGACATCTGTGGAGCTTGTCGCCATCCCGGTGAATTACTTAGGCATGTCATCTCCGGTTGTTTGGCGCTTTCTAACTCTGAGTATTTGCACAGGCACAACTTAGTAGCCAGGATTCTACACCAGGAGCTCGCTCTGAAATACGGTCTCGTGGATCGGAAACTGCCATATTATAAGTAATTGCCGAAAGCCGTGCTCGAAAATGACCGCGCCAGGCTCTACTGGGACCGGACCATCATCACAGACAGGACTATTCTTGCGAATAAGCCTGACATTGTACTGATTGGCCGGCCTCAGTCAAGAATATTTTTGGTCGACATAACCATTCCTTATGACGAGAACCTCGTGAAAGCCGAAACAGATAAGCGTACAAAATATCTGGACCTGGCTCACAAGGTGACCGACATGTGGGGTGGTCAGCCGGCCGAAATTATTCCTGTGGTCGTTTCTGCGAACGGATTAATCCCAGTCAGCCTCTCAGGTCATCTGAGGCGACTGGGACTCCGTGACGGACCGCTCCAAGCTCAAATGCAGAAGGCGGTGCTCCTCGATACCGCCCGCATCTTCCGCCGGTTTCTTTCCCTTTCGCCCTAACCCTCGGCCGTTTGGTCTCCCCTGCCGAGGGCTTCCGTCTGGTTGGGTTTTTATTTATTTATGTATTTTTTACGTATTTATTTTATTTTGTTGATAATTATGTATGTTTATCATTTTCATTCACAATTATATATTTAATATTTATACAACCCAACCAGATGAGAAAAGTATATAGATACCCATCATAATAATAATAATAATCTTTATTGAGATAATATGAGGGTACAAATAGCTTATGAAGCCTCTGAATCCTAAACTAAGTAAGAACCTGTATGTCAGGATTCAGCACCTTCTCCCATGTTTCTTAGCCTAGTTCAATTCAAGAATAGTTCTAAAAATTGACTGTGATAACTTCAACTTTAAAAACATTTCTTAACTTAATGAGAAAAGGGAAACCTTAAGTTAAATATATTATCACACATTTTTAAGATAGTCACGACATCAATTGTTTATAGATAAAGCTATTCTTTGGCCTTTATTACTTCATAGCCTGTCAGTTATACTACTAAGCCTGCCAAATGGCAATTATGGCAAATATGTATGAGGCACAATAGTAGACTTTTGACAAATTTACGTGACTAGTACTAATGAATTATGATCTTTCCATAGGATCTTCAAGTGCATATAATCTCATGTAAAATATCAAGTAAAGATATTGAAATAAAATGTGACGTTGATATGTTATCTGAAAAGGTACCCTGCATAGTTTATAGCGTGTTCCAAGGACAAATTGTGTCAGATACCGCCAAAGGTGATATGTAAATGCTTTCGCTGATATACAAAATAATAGCTAAAAGTGTGTATTCATATTGTGTACTTTGTTAAGAAGACGTAAATAAAATAATATTTTTAGAAACAAATATCTTCATTAATAGGCTTTGATTTTGGTTACTCGTTTAAAATAAATACATCCATAAATACTCTCGCCTGCCACCCAAAGTGGTAGACAGACATTATGCACTTCCATTTAGCACGATCCTGACACACCTCTCTTGCCTCCTTCACGCCCATATATATACCATATACCTATGTATATTTGCTCGTCGGTTAAGGCCTTAATAAGGACTTAATTTGCCTTATCTTTAATATATCACCAAAATATATAAATTTAAAGTAATTAAGTACTTTAACATAATAATAAACAAACACCTATAACTTAAGAAAACACCTCTATCTCAGTTCCAAATAACAATTAAAAAACTGTTAAGCATTCGTTGTTTCATCGGCTAAAGTACTTTTTTAATTTCTTTAAAAAATACCAACCACAAATGGTTGAAAATATACATGTTTTAAAATAAGGAAAGCTGTTGCAAGATCGAGAGAAGAAAATCGAAAATCAGTTTTACAATTTGTTATATTAATAAAAACTTCTGTTAAATCATGGCAATTAATAATGATTAGCTATATTTTCCCATAATCATCGTTCCGATCTTTAGTTTAAAAAATACTATTGTCATGCGATGAACCAATGATTAATTGATTAATTGACGGCAAAGTGCTGTAGTGTAATGACATTCGATTTATCGCCGCTTGACACGTAAAAAGCCCTATTTTTCCATACAATCTGCGCCCACTCATATATCAATCCATTGTCTAATCCAATCCAACCTACGCAACATAAAATTCGTTAGAGTGCGAATAAGTATATTATTAATTAGCTTTTACATGCAATTTCCCCTACGTAGAACTTAAACAAAAAAGTCTACAAATTTATACCTAATAGTGTTCTGTGGCCAAGTAGTTCAATTATCGTTAAACCACTTTGAATTTAGTTTTCTTGCTATGCTTTCGAAAACTGTGCGGAATATGGAAAAACGTTTTTATTAAAAAAAAAATTACGTTAGAAAAAGTCTTTATCCTTTAACACTCCATTTTGTTGATGTTGAAAATCTATTTTGCATTAACAAATTTTTTATGTAAAACCGCAAACAAAACGTTTTGTTCGAAACGTTTTTTATATCTCATAAATTCTGAGCCATTTGAACCATTTATTTCAATCAGTTTCCATTTCACAAAAAATATGTTTCTAAATGTTCCTCGCAATCGGTTAGGCCATTCTGACAGACAGTCAGACAAACAAAAATATCAAAAATTGTTATATAGGTCGTATTAATAGCACGGAAATAACGCCTTGAGCATAAAAGAAGCTAGTTATTTCGATATTACAGAGGGACACTTCCATTTTATATTAGGGTTATTTTAATTTTATATACAGGGTTATTTTAAATTTATATACAATATACGGCCAAATTTGCAGAAAAGATTGAGAATAAGTGTAATATAGGCGAATGGTGAAAAAGAATTAATAAAAAAACATGTGTATTCTCACATGCGGTATTATTAGTGAAACTTTGAGAAAAGGAGACCGAGATAACAGGATACACAACAATACTGTATTCTATTTAATTTTCTCGAGGGCTAGATTCTATACATGTATATATTGACGACGCGAGATAATATTTCCTAAAAATCATTCATGGTTTCTTAAATAAAAGTCAAAGAACAATGCCCATTTTTCACCTGACAATGTATAGAAATGAAATAAATCTTAAAATTCAGCTAATTGAATTGTAAATTAATTACGCTTATCACAATGTTAAAAGAAACGCAGCAAAAAAATATTTTTACATATTTCTATAAGCTTATTGTACGTCAAGGGTAAACGTATTATATATTTTGAACGCATCTCAACTACTCTTTTTCTAAGACGTTCCATTTTATACACTGCTACTTTACTTTATTTAACTCTGTTCCTGAGTTTTATACATTATTTTATGTTTTATTTAATCAGTAAGTATTTATTTATTTGTATTTGTATAGTACATATTAATATAAAATAATAAAATAAATTAATCATTCAGTATATCATCGAGTGCGGACGAATGAAACGGATTTTTTTTGACATTTGACAGTTCTGCAATTGGCATCGGCGCAGTTTTTCGTTGTTGCGTTTGCGTCTCGTTGTGTACTGTGCCATTTTGTTTGTGTTACTTCTTTCTACAACCCTATATGGTATCAAGAAAATATTTTTGCTTCAGCAGAATTTCTGGATGACGTAGTGGTGAGAGATTTAAGTAAAAATGATGGTAATTAATAAACCATGCCACTTTTACATAGTGTTTTATTTGTTTATTTCACCCATTTTGTTCATCAGGTATGTATGTAAGTATGTACCATAGGCCAATGAAATGTGTTTGGTTGATAAGTGATCATTTTGACAATACAAGATGAACTAAATGTAGTTAGTAAGTATTTATGTGTGCTGAAGAAATAACAGATAGAGATAGGTTTCAAGAAATTCACAAAATAAAAAAGACGTTTTAGACCACAACTAGATAAGTATTGCTATCTTAACTTCGAGCGTTAATAATAAGTTATAGCACATTTATTTCTTTATTACCTATTTGGTTACGGCAAATCCTAACCTAAAAAGTGACATTAGTATTTTTTTTATTCGTAGCGTTTAAATCGTAAAAATGACTATATGACATTATTTTCTAAGCTTACATGTAGTTTTTCTACTATACTTTATAATTATACATCAACTTTCACTATCAGGTTTTTAAATGTATGGAAAGTGGGCATGATTCAATAAAGAATTTAATTCGTGAATTAAATGGTTGTATTTTTAAGGTATTTATGTTTATTGCTGAAAATAATTGTTTAATGTACATTAGATATTTAAGATTTATGACTCTCAAAATAGCTTATAGGTAAATATGCAACATTTTAATTGAATATTTTATTTTATTGAATTTACGTCAAGTCAATCGATGTTTTATTTCAAGATCCTTCAATGTTCACCCTAATAGTAGGGAAAAAGTGGAACCATCTTAAAGACCCGTAATCTTAGTCGTCAACCCTTTCTTTTAAGAAAGGACAGAGTTCTGAGACGAAAGTCTGACTAAGGTGTCACGCCCACCTCGTTGTTACCGACCCCAGCATGGTGTGGTATTAGTCTGTGAATAGAAGGTCAATAATTGGTTGAGCTCTGCTGCAGGGCACGAGATGAAGACCTTTTCCTTTTCAGTATATGTTTGTCTCTGTTAGTGACGCTTTTTCGTTTCATACTTACAATTAAATTATTACAATTAAAGTTAAAATTAAATAAATAAAATAGTTTTTGTTACAAAAAAACATTATGCTATACATAAACTACAATGCTACGAAGGTTTCTCCCTTCGACTTCGAACCTGAAATATTTCGGTATTTTGGAACCGGTACTTTTTTTTATTATTTAAAAAACGTTACCTCTACATTAGGATTTTCTCCTGTATCGTGGAAGCAGTTTACAAACATATATTGTACGGGGACAAACATTCAGACACGGAACAATTATTTGTAGGCCATACAAATACTTGTTCCGTGCGGGATTCGAACCCGCGGCCCCCAGCGCATCAACTCATTGCTAAGCCACTGCGCCACGGAGCCGGCAATATTCTTTCATTCGTTATTACTATATATCCCATATTTTAAAAGCAATACTTTAATGCCTCACAGCCTGTCATTACACTGACTCTCCTCCATACACTTTTTTTTTGTATTATTTCTTCTATACCTTTGTGCGGTGCTACAGTCGCTGCAGTGGAGCAAAGTTGACAATCGGTATATCGAGGTTCTGCCGAGCCTTCTGGTTAACTAAAATTAGCTGGAGCAACGACATCTTAAAAGTAGAAAAGAATGGGATAGCAGAGGCGAAGTACAGAGAAATATAGAAAAATCTAGAGGAGGCCTATATCCTAAAGGGCTCCGAACCAAAATAAAACTTTTCAAAAATGTAGGTCATTTTAAATGGTAATCGTAATTACTAAGAGATTTTATTTTTCATTTTCTGAAAAATTTGTAACCCCCGTTATATTTACAAACGGAGCGAAAAAATTCAAAATTTACTATATTTTTGTGTCTAAAAAACCGGCAGTGGATGTTTTAATGCATTCACACGCATCAAAAAAATATTGTTTATAAACCTCGAGACCTCGAGGCATGCAACAAAACTCATCTTTCTGAATTGCACTTTTACAGCGTATTATTAAATCGGATGCACAAGCGAATAGTCAAATTAAAAGAAGTTTTGAATTTAGATTTAAAATATTAAAATTGTTCTCATATAACAGTGAAAAAATAAATTCAATTCGAGACCGAAAATTCTCTAAATTGTACACCATCCGAAAATATAGAAGGAAACACTTTGTAGGAGATAGGAAATAAAATCTTACAGCAAAGGTAGTGCTCTTATTAGGGAGGCACGAAGATTCTGCGCGATAGTTCGCTGGCCGCAAGCCAAAACTTTGATATTACACAACAAGAATATGTTCAAACGTTATAGCGATATATTACGAAACTATTCCATTGGTATATAATGTTCGTGTATTATAATTTTGGATATTTTTTTTTTGTTATGCTCCCCTGGCCGATTTCATTATATATATCTATACATAATCATTTACATAATTTACATTTCATTCTCATTTTACTTTACTTTCAGAATGCCAGGCTATCACCGAAACGTCCGATAAATGACGGCACTATGTGAGTAAAATTGTCATGTTGTTATGTATGTTACTTTTATGAAATGTAAAATTTGAGATACAGATAACCTGACTAGCAGCGATGGAGAGCAGGGCCAGAGATGCGAAACGTTTAATATTACAATTACTGACTACCAGCCAGCAGTGTTAGGTGCCCTCGTCCAGCAATGAACTGTATATGAACTAGTGGTCTAAGGGTAAGTTTAGTTTTAGCCTTTTAGCATTCGATCACAAACGATGCTTATACTAACCATCATTGGATTGTTATTGGTTTGATGATAATGATGCTTATCTATCATAAGAGTCGGAACCTAATTTGAACACAACAGATGAGGACTCCTCAAGTGGCTATATTACCACCCGTATGAAGAGAAAACGGAGTAATGACTTTTCAGAATTTCGCGAGGAATTGATAGAACTCTTTAATACCTGGTCAGAAAGACAAAACGAACAGTTACAATGTTGTTTCCAATATCAAACTACATTCAAACAGCTAACAATGGTATAGAAAACTCCATATCTTTTCTAGCAGAGCAAAATTCTGAGTTCAAAAATAAAGTAGAACACCTTTTTTTTTTTGCGGATGGAAAATCATCTAATGACGCCTTTCGCTGTGGGTGGAGCGGAAGGGAGTCTCAGACTTTTACTGACTAAAAACCATCCGTGTTCCTTCAGTGCCCTTACGTTCCGGAGCCGCGGTATCTCTTTCGAACAGCCCGCAGCCCCGGCAGGCGTCGGCCCTTGCGGGCCCCTTCACGCTGCTGACAGCTCTTTGAGGCGCGCGTGGAAAGTAGAACACCTGGAGTTGGAAATAAAAAAGAAGAATGAACATACAGCGATTATTGAAGACCGGCTGGAGGATGTAATCAGAAACTCTCGAAAAAGTTTCATTGAAATGAAAAATGTACCTATTGATTCGCATACAACAAAAGAAAGGCTAATTAGCCTAGTGAATAACCTCACTAAAACTCTGAACTTAAACCTATCAAAAAACGATATCAAAGACATCTACAAGTTGAAAGGATCAACAGAAAGAAAAACAATAATTGTTGAACTCAATTCAACCATTTCCAAAGATGAAATCCTAAGGAGTGCCAAAGAATATAACGTGCACAACAAATCTAATATATTAGTTGCTAAACACTTGGGCATTTACAAATATGCAGATACTCCGACCTTCATTAGTGAAAATCTGACTCCGATTGCATCTAGATTATTCTTTCTAGCAAGAGACCTCAAAAAATCTAAAAGATATAAATTATGTTGGACCTCATACGGACGTGTATTTCTGAGAAAAAATTAAAAATATTTTTCAAAATTATGCAAGTTCACGGTGAATCTCAAATCAACCCAAAAACTGATGAATGAGTCTCTAGCCAACTACGTTACAGTACTTTTACTTTTAATTTCTTATTTTTGCATTTGTATTTCTCCGTTAAATAGGACTTTCCACAAAATAAATAAAGTTAGATACTTTTATCTCATGCAGTCAAGCAAAAACAAAACAATTTTTGAACGTCATCCAGTTCATTACTCTGTAAAAAAACTAAATCCATGTATAATTATATAAAACATAGTATTCTACTGAAATTATGGTACAATGTCATTTATATGTGTACATTTAATTGTAATTTACCCAGGTTTAGTGTTTATGGAACATTGTATTTGACTGCTCTAACTAGTATAACAACTTGTATTATTTTCAAATATGGATAAAAACAGTCACGAAATTATGCATGAATTAGATAACTTAACAAACATTAAGAGTTTCTTGGGAAAGCAATTTGGAGGATCTCTGGATATCAATTATACCGAAAAATTGTAATGCCCCTAAAATCAATATATGTGTCTGTTACCTTCCTCCCGAATTAAATTGTTTTAAGAGAGATGAATTTTATTCTAATTGTCAAAAGATATTGTTGAATCACTGTATAGATGACAAAAATATAATCGTTGGAGATTTTAATACACCTGAATATTCTCCTGTCTCTTATGATACTGACGGGCCATCTTTCACCTCACAAAGTAAAAAACTACTACTCTTACAGGAATTCATGTCAATTTGCAATCTTCACCAGGGTAACCGCACCCCTAATGAAAAAGGCCGATATCTTGACTTAGTACTATCATCAGAAATTTCGTTGACAGTTACAGAAGCTGATACGCTGAGTTTGAAAGATGGACACCACCCTGCTTTGGAATTTGAATTCCCCTCTTTATGTAATACTCCAAAAAATCTAAAACTTAATAACAAAAAACGTTTGAACTTCGCAAAATGTGATTATGACAGCATAAGACATGACTTGGAGTTATTGGACTGGCACAATCTGTTATCGAGCTCTGACGTAGATGAATGTGTAAACATTTTTTATGAACAACTCTTTGTAATTATTAACAAATATACGCCATTAACAGCTATGAGATCTAATAAATATCCCGTTTGGTACAGCAAACCCTTAATAAAATGTATCGAAGAAAAAAATAAATACCACAAACTTTATAAAAAGTTCAATAACCCCCGAGATTACGACGTGTTCACTTTACTGCGAGCTAGAGCCAAAAAAATGATAGATCATTGTTATAAAAATTATGTTGCCTCTATTGAAGAATCAATGACTGACAATATAAAGTCATTCTGGACTTTTGTGAATAATAGAAAGGGCCGAGTCTCTATTCCAAATGTCATGCAGTTTGGCAACTCTTCTTCTTCGACCGGCCAGGGTGTATGTGAGCTGTTTTCAAAGTACTTTGCTTCGGTGTTTGAATCGGATCAGCAACTTAGTAACTCCTCTGCTACGAGTAACAATAATCTAGAGTCACCTGAGTGTAGTACCATGGACTCCATGTCTCACATTAATATATCTGACAGGGACATCATGACGAAGATCAAGCTTCTTGATGCAAGTAAAGGAGCCGGTCCTGACCAAATACCTCCTTCATTTGTTAAACGTTGTGGAAAAGAGCTATGCACACCATTAAGCATCATATTTAACAAATCCCTTACAAATGGAGTTTTTCCCAGTCGTTGGAAGATAGCACATATTGTACCCATTTTCAAAAACGGAGACAAGTCGCGCTGCGAAAATTACAGACCCATAAGTATTTTGTCATGTTTCGCAAAGCTTTTCGAGTCCCTAGTACACACTCAGTTATACAGCCATTTTAAGCCTCTGATACCCGAAAATCAACATGGATTCATTAAGGGTAGATCAACTGTCACAAATCTTCTTGTATATAAAAACTACCTGTGCAAGGCTTTTGCCACAGGGGGTCAGGTTGACTCTATCTACACAGATTTCTCGAAGGCCTTCGATAAAGTGAGTCATAGACTACTTTGTAACAAGCTCGCCACCTGTGGTATTCACGGTAGTCTCCTTCGCTGGTTGGCCTCCTATTTGAATAAGAGAAGTCAGTTGGTGGCTTTGAGAGGATACACTTCGACCCCCACTGACATTACGTCAGGCGTGCCCCAGGGGTCACATCTGGGCCCGTTGTTATTTGTTGTCTTCATTAATGACCTCATTAAGAACATATCATGTGAATGTCTATTATACGCTGACGACCTGAAAATATTTAAAACAATAAACTCTTTCGAAGACTGTAATCTTTTACAGAAAGACTTAACTGCTGTTTCTCACTGGTGCAGAAATAATCTAATGTACCTTAATATAGACAAGTGTTTCGTTATTACGTTCACTAACAAGCGTAATGGGATCGTTAATGAGTACAGCATCAACGGCCAGACCCTTGAGAGGTCACATGTTGTCAAAGATCTCGGAATCCTTTTTGATGATAAGCTGACATTTCGCGAACACTACCACCACATAGTGAAAAAAGCGAATCAACTTCTGGGGTTTATTTTTAGATCTACTAAAGACTTCAAGGGCACTCATTCTTTTCTTTACCTTTTCACTACACTCGTCAGAAGCGTTTTGGAATACGGTAGTCCAATATGGTCTCCGCACTACAAAGTTCATATTGATAATATAGAGAGAGTGCAGCGCAAATGCCTACGGATTTTAAGCTACCGCCAACAGTCGAGGCGTAAAACTCCTGATTATGAAGCTCGTCTCATTAATTTTAATGTACAAAAATTGGAAACACGTCGAAGATATTTTGATTTCGTTTACTTTTATAAAATACTTCACTCCATATTAGACGTTCCTACCTTGCTCGCTGAAATAACTTTTAATATCAAATATAGTGCTCGTAGAGCAAATCAAATAGCACTTTTTACTTTACAAGTGTATCAGAATAATACCTCCTTTTACAACCCCCTGGTTAGGATGGCTCGTCAGTGCAATGAAATAGCCAAGGGTAACCAAACCTTTGACGTTTTTCTACCTAAACTAACTCTTTATATTAATTTGATTAAAAGCATACTGTATCACAAGCCGACAGTCTAATCCCAGCGCTTGGACTCTCGGTCTCCTTATATTTTAACCCTATTATATTCTTATTTAGTGTTGTTCATTGTACCTATTATTTAGATTACTGTTCTTGTTAAACCTTAAATTGTGTAGACATATTTAACTCCCTTGTAATTTTTCATGTACACACATTTTTGTGGAATGCAACCTAGTTTATAAATGATTTTTTTTGTATAATTTGTTTAGTAATAGTTGTAATCTGTTGTGTGTGATAATAAAAAATAAAAAATAAAAAAAATAAAAGTTTCTCGTGTTCCATAAATAGTTTGCATGACTACTTACCGCCTCCGAAGGCGTCATACTCTATAGCAAACCAAAATATCAGCAAGCATTATAAGAATTCCGATAATTTAAGTGTCAACCTAACTCTACTTTCGCAAAACATTGACATTGTTGTAGTTACTGAATGTAGGTTAAACGCCAATACACCGACACCTGTTAGGTCAGGTTACTTAGCCTATTGCACCACGTTCAAAGTCACGAAAAGGGACGGTGTTGCTGATTATGTTAACAATTCCCTGAAATATAAAGTAAATGAAATATCTATATCAGAGGCATCTTGTCTTGAAGTTACTTTACCAGACTGCATTTTATTGTGTATATATAGAGCTTCGTTAAATAATCCGTTAAATAAAAACATAAATAACTTCCTGAGCTCTCTAGATGCTCTTCTAAACGATGACAAATATGATAAAAATATTCTTATCATAGGTGATATAAACATAAACATTATGGAAGAAACGATGGATTATCGCGGTACCAACTACTTAGAAATGCTCTCCAATCATGGACTATGGCCTGGACGTAAATATAACATAAGAGTTAATAGTTGTATAGACCAAGTTATTGCTAACATAGACCCTGCTAAACTCTCAGCCACAATAGCCGTATTAGAATTGACCATAACAAACCATCTAATGACACTAACTTGTATTCATTCTAATACCAAACGGATATCACGTAACAATACAAAAGCCGTTATTGACTGTCCGGGAGCATTTGCCACTTTGCGTGAACATAAAACCTCTGAACTGTTGTCAATTGATCAGCCGGAGGATTTAGCTCGGGAAATTATTAATTTCATATTTACATCTCTTACACAAAATACCAAAACCATCAATGTACCTCGCAATAAAAGACTATTAAACCCTTGGATTACACCTGGTATGCTAAAATGCATCAACAACAGAAACAAACTTCAAAAACAACTACAACAGAACTCAACAAACACAATTTTACTAATAACATTACTATAACAAAACTATAACAAACTTAAACTCGACAAAATCAAAAAATGATGATATAATTTATATTGCAGGTTCAGCTATGGAGTCGGCGAACTTAATTAACAGTCATTTTATTAATTTAGGCAAAACCCTTGCTGAGGAAATATCGCTGGCCCCGACCACAAATGACTACAAAGAATCACTCAAATTTTTCCAAAAATTTTTCAAATTGTTACAAACTCAACTTGCATTGTTGAACCAGATTTGTCCGAGATTGAAATGATTATTATGAATCTTAAGTCCGACTCCACCTGTGGTTGGGATAAAATACCAAGATTTATAAAATGGCGAAATTAGAACTCATCCCTGTTTTACATCATTTGTGCTTCGCCAAAGGAGTCTTTCCCCAGGTTTTCAAATGTACCACAATCCATCCTATCTATAAGAGTGGGGATAGAGACGACATAAATAATTACAGGCCTATTTCAGTACTTAGTGCCCTATCCAAAATTTTTGAAAAACTAATAAACAAACGTCTCGTAAATTTTCTGAATAAATATGACATTATCTCTGCTTCTCAGTTTGGCTTTCGGGAGAAGAAAAACACATAAGATGCTGTTCTTTCTCTGACCAGCAAAATTGTCGGTCTAATTAATAACAAAATAAAAACCCTGTGTGTATTTTTAGACTTAAAAAAGCTTTTAACACTGTCTCTATCCCCATTCTTATAGATAAGCTGGATCGACTTGGTGTGCGTGTTCCTTTTCACACCCTTCTCACTGCCTACCTTAATAACAGAGCCCAACAGGTAAGACTTGATGATCTCACTTACAGTTCAGTAGAGCCTACATCTCTATATGGTGTCGCACAGGGTAGCGAACTTGGTCCTTCCTTGTTTCTTATCTACATTAATAACTTAAGTCTTATAAAAATTGAAAAGGGGACAATTATTCCCTACGCTTATAATATGGCCCTTCTCTTCCATGGGAAAAGCTGGCAGAATGTATATAACAAAGCAGAGAGAGGCCTTCAAATAGTAACTAAATGATTAAAAAATAATCTATTATCTTTAAATATTAATAAAACTTGCTACATTACATTCTCTATTCTTAACTTTCTACAACCTCCTTCTAATCTACAGCTAACGACCCACACTTGTAGCAAAAACTCTCTCATATGCGAGTGTAGCGCTTTAGAAAAGGTTTCCTTCGTTAAATATCTTGGTATATATATAGATCAGTAATTAATTTGGTAAAGACAAATTGAAAATTGTACATCAAGAGTTAGAAGATGATGAAATGAAGATGGTTATTTAAATATCTTAGATATGTAGCGGACAGACAACTTCTGATTCATATATTATATAAAACTCTAGTGCAGTCGATCATCAGTTACTGTTTGCCTATTTGGGGTGGAACTCACAAAACGAAATTAATTCAGCTTGACTGACTTGACTTGCTCAAAGATCGACCTTTAAAGTTATACTAATGAAAAATACAAACAGCGCCGTGAAAGTACATTATGATTGTAATGTTCTTAACGTTAGACAGCTTTACATCTTACTATGTGTTCTAAAAACTCATAAAAACAATACTCCTGATTATAAAATCAATGCCAAACGAAATCCATACTCTGTTGTTCGTGAAAAAATATCAAAAACCACTTTTGCAAGAAATCAATACTGTTCAAAATCAATAATTTTATATAATAAAATAAATAGAGTACTACACATTTATAACACGTCATTTCTGGAATGTAAAAGAAAGTTAATAGCTTGGGTGGAGAAATTGGATTACTTTAAGACTGAAAATCTGTTATGACACCTTGATGACTGAATTTAGATTAGATAAGATTTTTTGATTACATATGATTTAGCATAATTTACTTTTTGGATCTCGACAACGGAGTACCTTGTCGAGATCTAGAAATTAAAAAAAAATGTTAATATACATGCAAGAATTGTTACAAACTTGAAGAGCGTTTTATCCTAGGCCAAGTTTTTTTTATTTAAAACTGAAATGGGTAAGGCCCACACACTGTAAAACATGTACTTTTACCAATAAAATATTTGTATTTGTAAAAGGATGGTATCACAACCAAAAAGTTTAAGCTTCACGACAGTTACACTGTATATCAGGCAGAATTGTTCGCAACTCGGGAAGCATGCAGATAGGCTACCTTACACAAACATACACGTGCAATTGTAAACACTGACTGCTCATTTATGTATGCAATTCAAAACATAAGCAATACACACCCCACAGTCAAACACGTACATAAACACTAACATCAACATAAACTTATAGGCAATATAAATATTAGCTGGATCAAGGGTCACTTAGGTATAAAATGTAACGAAGCCGCCGATGAGGCCACCAATGCGGGCTCTAGGCTTCACAAGTCACCTGATTATTTCCCCATTTCACACATAAAACACATTATTAGAACAAACAATCGCTCCACCTGGCAAAGCAGTGCACCATAGGGCAACGGCACAAAAACCTGCTTCCCACATTGGATGACATTGTAAAACTGCGAACATTAGTTTCAACTAACTTTTATGTCACACAATTTCTCACCTGTCACAGCTATCATAAAACATATCTTTACCATTTTAAAATCACTTTACAAATGTCCGCGCGTCAACAGCACAGCTCAGACGTTGGAACATCTGTTGGAAAACTGCCCCGCCAACAGCTCAATAATAGAGAAAAAACCGGGAATGCCAACCCATTTGTCAAGCATGCAACTATGGAAAATAGCAAAAGCCTTTAAGGCAATCTATGGGGGAGGCCTGTGTCCAACAGTAGACTTTTGATAAGCTGTAATGAATGAACGAATACACACTGTAAGCTGTAGCATTGAGAGTTCTTAAAATAGAGAAAAATTACACACATATACATACACAATATTTTAGAAGAATGAAAAAAATATATAACAAATTAAAGCTGGCTGACACAAGAAATTTCCAGGCTACAAGAAAACGTTAATTTCATGCATGTACTCCATGACGTAAATGAGGCCTTTTAGAAGGTACTTTACTGATAGCTGACTGATTTTATATGTAATAACATATTTGAGACAGTTGGGGGTGTGCGTGTATAAAACGATTTAACATCATCTTCACTACAGCCTATCACAAACAGTGGATGCTGAACATATAAAATTACCCCAAGGAATGCAACAAATCATGAGCCATCCGCATCCATCGATTTCCTGCATATCTTACTACTAGATAGGGTGACGAGACAACCTACGTCACTCCATCTAGTGGGGTGCGCTCCACACTTTGCTGGTCGATGCGAAGGCGGTAAAATATATGTAATTTTTGACTGACAAAATATTTCTGGAATCTCACAAGAGATAAAGTACGAACAGGTAACGTTTTATATACATTTAACTTTTTTATTTTCCTTGAACCCTACGACACCTGCCACTCACAGTACGACATAAAGCGCCAATTTCCGTAGGATTCTTTGTGATGTGACAAGTGATTTTTCCCTCGTCGTTAACGGACTGAATAATAATGTAATGGCTTGAACTGCGTACACACTGGTTCGCACATAACATCTAACATTATTATTATAAGTCATTAAATACTTCACTGAATACCAATACCGGCAAGTGGTTCTTTTTTAGTTATTCTTTTAAAAGTTATTTTTATTATTGTGCCGAAGATGATTTACGAGTATACGATACATCGATAGACAAAAACTAAACAAGTTACGAACCAAGATAAAAGATAAATTAAGAAATTAAGTACCGCTTGAAAAGACTAAGATTATACTAGTACCGTGTTCTCGTGCTACTGTAAGAGAATTACCCCATATCATCTCGCGGGTATCGTATATAAACATAAAGGCAATAGAGGAAACTTACTAATAACTCTAAATAATGAAATAACTAAAATAACAAATTTTCAAAACACTCGAAACAAAAAGAGCTGATGACCTTCAATTGTCTGAACAGATTTTCTTAAAACATAGCTAAGAACACTTTCGATTAAGACACCTTTCAAACAAAAAAAACTTAATCACAATCGGTTCATCCGTTCAGGAGCTATGATGCCACAGATAGATACACATATACACAGATACACAAATACACATATACACAGATTCACAGATATACAGAAACACATATACACAGATACATATATACACAGATACGCATATACACAGATACACATATACACAGATACGCATATACACCGACACACATATACACAGTAACACATATTCACAGATACACATATACACAGATACACTTATACATAAATACACATTTACACAGATACACATATACACAGATACACATTTACACAGATATACATTTATACAGATACACATATACAGAGATACACACTACAAACATATAACACCCCCCTGTTATCGTCGGGGGTTGAAAACTGCGATTGCGACGCACCTCCCAAGCAAGACAAGTGGCAACTATATCACCCTTATGAGTATGCGCAGGACGCGTTGGTACATGTGCAAGTATACTAGCTGGCAACGACTATAAAATGCGTTGTGTGCGAGCGTTCATGCGTGTACGTAAACGTATACGTTATTGCGTGTATGTTGCGTTGTTGGAAGACATGGGTATTACACCAACAAGAAATATATAGATTCAATATCAGGTATTGAATCTATATAATATTTCTTGTTAGTATAATATCAGATATTGAATACATATATTTCTTAATGATTTCTTATATTTACGCGAATACTACACATTTAAATAAAACTAGTACTAAACTTTACGGATTTTATCGTGTATATTAACTTATTTTATATTCCCGACGTTTCGAGTACTTTACAGCACCCATGGTCACGGGGGGGACTGAGGTGTTTGACGTCCCAATGTCACTCCGGAAATCTGCAGTCTGTGAACACATACAGGATCGCCCCCGTCACTACCTACATTAGATTTGATAGACCACAAATCCTCGCTAAAGAACACCGATTCTTTCCAAAGATGATTCGTGAGGCTATTTGAATCAAAAGACATCCTAATTTTAATAGAGATGATAAAATAAGTTAATATACGTGATGAAATGCGTAAAACTAGTTTTATTTAAATAAATATTTCTTCTTGGTGGTTTCACAAGATAGGGTGAGGGTTAGGAGCCATTTTTAGGACATTTCTACACGTGAAGTGTGTGAGTTTAGTAATTGTATGAATTTAATTTTTTTTATATAGAAATAGGATGACAAGCGATCACACAGTCCACCTGATGGTAAGTGGACACTGTGACTCATAGAAATATCTTCAATTAAAAATCAAATGCAAATGCGTTATCACCCCTGAGGTCTA
Source organism: Parnassius glacialis (assembly GCA_033319125.1). Lineage (NCBI taxonomy): Eukaryota > Metazoa > Arthropoda > Insecta > Lepidoptera > Papilionidae > Parnassius > Parnassius glacialis. The sequence goes on from JAVANC010000018.1 coordinate 34,971,883, forward strand.
AGATGGAATGGCTCGTTTGCAATAAAAGTATCTACGGTTCTCTACACTCACCATACGAAACACAGCAGCTGCTATTTTGCGCTGGTATTGTGAGAGCATGGTGCTTCCCCCGTCAAGACTATAATATAGCTGCAGCATGGCTCTACCATGACTCAAATTCACAATATATTATATGTTGGCTTAGTGCCAATAAAAAAGATCACAAAATATGGACTTGATAGTAGGCGCTATGGTCGATTAATTTATAAATTTTACATTTAGGTACACTGTTATGAATCCGGGGTGAATTCGGAGTGAAACTAATTGCTTCCTGTTGAGTGTAGTGTAGACAGTTAATATAACTCTTTGCTCATCGCATTACCTATCGGAAAAAGCAGAACGTCTGTCGGGTCAGTTGTTATTTTAATGCTTTGCTGTATGTACATTATTTTTAAAATGTATATGTTATTGTAAGCTTTGTATAGTTCAGAAAGGAAATAAGATTTATATTGATATGCTCTTGAATATTTATTAACCATTTTTGTAACCTGTTATTTATACTTAATGACATAAAAAATATATGACAGCTATTGACACAAAACTGCCCAACCAACAACAATTACTATCGTCCTTTACTTTTCGTAAAATATCACTTACTACCAGTTACCAGCTTAGTAAATATCGATCGAGGTTATGGAAGTAGGAGGGCCTCTAATCGACGGACTAATGAACTGATGAATTGTATCTACGAAACAATCCCGTTGGTCTCGTAGTCGTAAGCGCGACTCCTGATCATGTGGTTCCGGGGTCAAATCCCAGGTCGGGCAAAGATCATTTATTGGATTTTTCTGACAAACAATTTCAGCAGACGGAAGTCAGGAAGTTGGTGGTGATTCACCCCCATGTCTTGACGAACGTAAAGCTGTTGGTCCTGCGCCTGACCTCTCCACGTCCCATCGTGCTATGAGTTTTTTTTTTATATAGGAGAGGGGGCAAACGAGCATGCGGCTGACCTGATGGTAAGTTACTACCGCCGCCCATGAACAACTGCAACACCAGGGGAATTGCAGATGCGTTGCCGTTGGCGGCCTTTTAAAAAGGAGTAGGCTCTTTTCTTGAAGGTCCCTAAGTCGTATCGGTCCGGAAAAATCGCTGGTGGTAATCGATTTCACAAGGAAGTTGTGTGGGGAAGAAAACATCTAAATCGCACAGTGGTGGGCCGCCAATCATCCAGATGCTATGGATGGTATCGCGAGTTTTGTCGCGATGTGCGATGGTGAGACTGAGCGGCTAGAATTAGTCTGAACAATTTCTCAGAGCATTCCCCGTAGTACATGCGATAAAATACGCAAAGAGATGCAACATCTCTACGCAGTGCAGTCAAGCCGATCGGAAAGAACTCGGTTGTCGAGGAATGAGCAAAGAGTATGTGTAACTGTGCTTACGCACACACTCGTACACTGTAATCCTGTATGGCGCCTACTACACACTCGATAATTATCACGATATTTGGATCGTAATCTAAAATTACGATGTTTATTGAGTGTGTAGTATAGCATATCTTGGATCGTGATACGGATCGCTGGATTTCTAAAAATCCAGAAATCCAACGATCTGTATCAAGTATCGTCGATAAATATCGAGTGTCTAGTCTCTGGTCGATATTTATCGTGTCAGTATTCATTGTCAGCGATGGTGGAGGACGCGCTTCTTGATGCAGTGGCGGTGCCAGCCGTGCCTCAAACGAATGACCAAAAAACCTTGAAAGAATTCACGTGAGAGAGACATGTAAAGAGAAAAAAATGAATGGAGCCAATGCTTTATTCATTTTTTCTCTTTACACGCCTTTTTAATGCTATCGCTAATATAATAGCAACGCAAGCTTTATTTTTATAGTCACTCATTACGTTACTGGCATCGAATTATGGAACGTATACGTCTTTAGTGAATGAAATCTACCGTTGTACTGACGCGATTAATATCGAGTGTGTAGTATATAATTCGATACAAAATATTGCAAGATAAAAATCACGTTAAATATCGTGATAATTATCGAGTGTGTAGTATGCGCCTATTGCACAAATGACCATAATCTGTTGAGACTGGCCGCCGTGATCGAAATTAGATCTGGAGGACATTTTATCTTCGTGTACGTGTACAAAATGTATTATTATAAAGAAAGACATGAAAACATATTAACAAGCCATTGCAATAGGCAAGCTTAAATCAATATGTTATTTGTAACACTCCTTCATGAGCAGCAACATTGAAGATTGAATTTTAAACCGGCGTCGTCTCTCCGACTCGTTCGTAATTCAATTTGTCTGCCTTGAGATCGACGCTCAGAAATACTTTCCGGCTGGTGACAAATCCTTAATGGAAAATAATATATACACAGTAAGGAATAAATTCGATATATTAAATCCAAAATTATGATACTCATCGTATACAAGCCATAACTCTTTTAAAAAAACGTTTCTGCATAAATAATGTCCTCCAGACCTTCGTCTTCGAGACTTCGTCACGGCGGCCAGACTCAACGGAGACTAGCCATCTTCACAAGAAAGGATTAAGTGCCGGAACTTCCGGACTCGGAGCTGCTACTGAAGATTTCTTGAGAGAAAAATCAATAACTAATTTGTCGCCTGACCCGGAACTCGAACTCGGAACCTCATGATCAGGCGCCGTTTATGATCACTAGACCAACACGGCAGTCGGTTTTTGTATAGCTGTGTAATGTAACCGCCTACCATCGTTCTAAGGTTGGATTTAGGCGCACGTCTAATGACGATGACGCAAGAAAGGACCGTACACACTGCACCATTGCGGGTCTTCAGACTTCCCATGTCCCACAAATTCGTTTTCTTTAGAAGATAAGAATCTTCGGAAGTAGGATTGCTCGTGAAGGTATTTTAAATTTAGGATGAATGCTGAAGGGTTGTGTCAATGTTCAAATTTTAATTCCAAAATTAAAAAAAAAATTAATAAATGATGGTACTTGAACTGTACAAAAAGGGTTATTATAATATCAAGGAATACATGAATGAAAATAACCCCTGGGAATAAGGTGATGGCCACCATGCTGGTTCTATGAAAAATCATTTAAAAATTGTATAAACGAAATTATTGTTAAGTGAAAAAAAAAGTCTCGCTGGGTTTCCTCCTGGTTCTTCCCAGGACAGAGGTATTTTCCGAACCAGTGGTAAATAAAAAATGACTTTCAATAAGTATTATGTAATAATCAATATTGAATAAAAAATTATTTTATTCTATTCTGTTATAGTCTACACGTGGTAGAGCCAGTGGCGGATTATCCTAAAGGCAGACTAGGCACGTACCTAGGCGCACAAGGTTACAAAGGGGTCCGCGGGGAAACTGCTAAACAAAAAAAAATAAGCGCGGCTCACCTGATGATAAGTAATCATCTTCGCCAATGAACATCCGCCACACCAGAGGAATTGCAGGTTTTTGAAAACAGTAGACTTTTTCTTAAAGGTCCCTAAGTCGTATCGGTTCGGAAAAACCGCTGGCGAAAGTAAATTCCACAGTAATGTCGTGCGAGGCTGAAAACTCCGCGTAAATCGCAAAGTAGTGGACCGCCAGCCATCGAGATGATGAGGACGGAAGTTCGAGTTCCGTTGGAGTGGTAGATAGTGGAATCAGCAACTTGAATTAATCCGAACAATTCCTCTGAGCACTCCCCGTGGTATATGCGGTAGGAGACGGAAACAGAAACAGAAACAGAAACTTTTTTATTCAATATAGATTATAAATAATATTTATTGAAAGTCACTCTTTTGTTTGATTACCACTGGTTCGGAAAAAACCTCTGTCCTGGGAAGAACCAGCAAGAAACCCAGCGGGACTTTTTTTTATAAATAACAGCTTACAACAAAAATGTTACACAAATTAACAACATAACAAATTAGAAATAGCTTGATAGCGATCACCTCATTTCCAGGGGTTATTATCATCCATAAATTCCTTAATATTATAATAACCCTTTTTATACAAACTTAGTTTAATAAAGTTTTTGAACTTTGAGCAGGTCAAATTTTGTATATTTTCTGGAATTTTGTTGTAAAAGCGTATACATCGCCCCAAGAATGAATTACTGACTGGATGGAGTCGAGTAACTGGTACTACTAGCTTGTGTCTGTTCCTAGTATTTACAGAATGAATATCAATTATTTTTGTAAAACTACTTTTATTTTTGTGTAAGTACATTACATTTTCATAAATGTATTGAGAGGCCAAAGTTAATATATTAATTTCCTTAAATTTTTGTCGCAGCGACTCTTTAGGCTTTAAATTATAAATTGCTCTTATGGCCCTCTTCTGTAAAACAAATATAATTTCAGTGTCAGCTGCGTGTCCCCATAGCAAAATACCATACGACATTATGCTATGGAAATAGCTAAAGTAAACTAGTCTAGCTGTTTCAACACTAGTTAGACTTCTAATCTTTTTTACAGCATATGCTGCAGAACTAAGTCTGCTTGCTAGTTTTGATATATGGGGGCTCCATTGAAGCTTCGCGTCTAGTGTGATTCCAAGAAAAATGGTGGTATCTACAAGACTCAGTTCCTCCCCATTTAAAATTACATTAGTATTTAATTGTTTGACATTTGGAGTCATGAATTTCATACATTTTGTTTTAGTACCATTTAAATGCAAATTATTAACTTTGAACCAATTTACTAATTTAGATATAGCATTATTTACTTCGTCATATTTTAGTAATTGTCGACTTAATTTGAAAATTAAAGAAGTGTCATCTGCAAATAATACTATATCATGGTTGTCCCCTACTATGTAAGGTAAGTCATTAATGTATACAAGAAACAGAAATGGGCCGAGAATCGAGCCTTGAGGCACACCCATTTGTACCGTCGACCCGGAAGAGCTCATATTGTTAATGACAACTTTTTGCGTTCTCTTACTTAAATATGAAATAATTAATTTAAGAGCATCACTTCTTACACCGTAGTATTGAAGTTTCCTGATTAATGTTTCATGGTGAACACAATCAAAGGCCTTGGATAGGTCACAAAATATACCCAAAGCATCCTGTGAATTCTCCCATGCATTAAATATATATTTAATCAGCTCAACACCAGCATCAGTTGTCGAGCGACCCTTTGTGAAACCAAATTGATTTTTATGAAGTAAATTATTTATATTAAAAAAATTTAACATTTGATCAAGAACAATTTTTTCAAAAATCTTACTAAGTGTTGGTAGTACAGAAATAGGTCTAAAATTGGCGGGGTCTAATGTACTACCAGATTTAAATAAAGGTATTACTTTACTATGCTTCATTAAATCAGGAAACACACCAGATTCGATACTAGTATTAAAAATAATACCTAAATGAGGCGCGATTGTATCTATTATAGACGCAATAACTTTAACGGAAATTCCCCACGGATCCGCAGTTTTCTTAACATCAATAGTTTTAAAATATTTTACAATATCTTTTGATGACACTTTATGAAATGTAAAATTCTTTGTACACGCATTTACATTTTGTTTAAGTAATGATTCGGCGACGGCAGGAGAAGAATTCAGTGACTTAGTGGTCAAGATTGGAATATCAGTAAAATATTTCTCAAAAACCATTGCTACGTCCTGATCTGATACAGTTAATTTGTTGTTAACACTTAACTGGTAATTTGAATTGCGAGAGTTGATCTTACCAGTTTCGCTATTAATTATACTCCATGTCATTTTAATTTTATTGGAAACCGTCTTAATTTTGTTGCTCAAATGCAAAGACTTGGCTATGGAGCACACTCTTTTAAATATTTTTGAATATTTTTTTACATATTCCCTAAATTCGACGCTATGATTATATGACCTTTCATGGTAAAGATCATATAACTTATGCCTGCTCTTATGGACTCCTACTGTCGCCCATTCATTGAATGACTTCCGACTGTTCAAGGAGAATGTTTTAGAAGTAAAAGTATTATTAAATTCATTGCAAATAAGCTTAAATAATGTTCCATACAAAAAATTAGGATCATTTTGGTATGAAAGTGATGGAAGTTTTTTCACTATGTTACTTCTAAATTTCTCCAAGCGACGTGCATTTACTGGAACAGACACAACTTTCTTATCTACTTGCTTTTTGTGAACATAAGGTAACGAAACTACTTGTCCACAGTGATCAGAACTTAATTTTTGAATTATACATTTATGCAACGGCTTCACATTTGTAAAAATGTTATCTACACATTGTTGCGGACAGCTAGAGACCCGCCGCCCCGTCGCCCCTTCATACCCCGTTGCGCCCCGCACACCCCGCGCACCGGAGCCGAGCGACGACCAATGGGCGTGCAGCATCGTCGCACGGCACTACTCACAGACTGAGACGCTCTCTTGCGGGATATAAGAAGGGCGTTTTGGTCTGTGAGTTGTTCATTTCTGAAGCGGCACTCGAGAAGACAACAAAGAAGACTCAAGACAGGAAATCAAGACTCCATAATTCAAGACCTCCCTCTGTACATACAATATATTATACAGTTTAATAGTGCCGAATTATTGTAAATAGTTTAATACAGTATAGTCAAGAGTACCATCTTTTCTTCACACAGTCCCCTAGCATAGTTAACCTCAGATCGGTCAGTCAATTAGTAAATACAGTCCACTAGCTACAGTAATAAATAAATACAGTCCACTTAGATCCCTTATATTCTGAAGACGATCGGAAGTCGCAACGAGGGACGTCATGAGGAAAACACGAAGCCAGAAGACACGGAACGACGACGAAACGCCGGTAGGAATGCGGATATTCGAAGAAGCACCCGCGTCCCCGTCCGATTATCGCGCGTTGGCACAAGCGCCCTCCGCCGCGCCCCAGGCCCCGCTCGCGCCCGCATCTACGCCCGCGCCCGCGCCCCCGCTGCCGTGCCCCGCTGTGTCCGTGTCTACGACCGATCGTTTGGGAGAGGTTAGCACATCCGCGCCGCGCACAGAGACACTCGCCGCGATTATAGAAGATCTTCCGACTACAGAAACTAGTTCGATAGTACGTACCGTCGCGCCAGTAGCAGACGTACATAGACCCGCGCCCCGCGCCCCGTCGGTCCGATCAGTTCGTTCAGCCCGATCGACAGTTAGCGCGATAGCAAAATTAAAGCAAATTGAATATAACGCCGCGGAGGAACTAGCTGCAATTAGAAGGAAGCAATTGCAACTCGAAGAAGATCTTATCAAGAAGAAATACGCTAGGGACGTCGCTCAACTGCAAGAAGAAATAGATAGGGAAAGTATTAACGAAGACGATTTAGTTGAAAATAGGGTACGCGTTGATAGGTGGTTAGAGAACGTAGAGACTGTGCGGGGGGAGCCGCCCTACCGCCCGTCTCAGCCCGCGCCCCGCATCGAGATAGAGCAGGCCCTACCTAATAGGGAAAAGGGTTACGACCACGCTGAAGATGCCCAGGGGAGGACGGTAGCGAATGATATTCAACCACGTCGCGTAGAAACGGTACAGAGGGATAGTCGCCGTAGAAATGAACCAGGTGGATCGTCGTGTACGGGTTACGTCGCCGTCGCGCGTCCAACGCCGCACTCTATCGCCTATACATAGATCGCCACATCGCCACGCGGATCGTAAATCACCGTCGCCGTGTAGGGATGTAGGTATACGTAGATCGCCATCGCCACATCGCCACGCGGATCGTAGATTATCGTCGCCGTGTCATAGGGATGTAGGTGTACATAGGACGCCAGCGCCACAGCGTAGGCTAGAGGGAGATAGGAATAGAGATAGGTCGCTTACTCCGCGAGGGAAAGAGAGGGGTATAGATCGACTAGCGGAAGCTCTAGAAAACATAATAAGAGTAAGGCCCGCCGCCGCGAAGCAGACGCAGGACTTGCCTATTTTTAACGGTTCGGTCGCGGAATGGTTAGCTTTCAAAGCCGCGATGAAAGAATCCACGCGTTTATATGGATTCACAAATACGGAAAATATGGCAAGGTTAAGAAATTGTCTACGTGGTGAGGCTAGGTAAGTAGTATCGGCACTGCTGTTTACCGCAAAGGATCCGGCAGATATTATGCGAACATCGGAGCAGTGTTTCGGCCGCCCGGAAGTAATTATAGATCGTGCGTTAGAGGAACTGAAACGCCTTCCGCGCCCGGGTCAAACCGCTCAGGAATTGAATTCGTTCGCGATTAAGTTACAAAATATAGTGTGTATTTTGCAGAACGTCGACCGTAAGTGAGACACTACGGAACTACTACTACACTACGGAAGTGCAGACGAACCGGATAGTCCGTAGCGCCGACTAAGGAATCGCCCGTAAGACGAGAGGCGCCGCCGTCGAAAAGGATAGTGACACGCCGCGTAGAGGATAGGGCCCGCGACGTAAAGACGTTCACCGCCCAGGAGGACACTGGTATTGCCTCATGTATGTGTTGCGGGGGTGAACACGTAATCGCCAAATGTAGGAAGATAGCGCAAATGGGTTTGGACTACCGGTGGAAGTGGGTTAAGGAAGATGGGGTGTGTTTTATGTGTTTAAATAGTAAACACCGACGATTTAGATGTAAAGCTAAGAAATGCGGCGTCGACGGCTGCAACGCCCCCCACCATGCCCTCCTTCACGCCCGCAAGACCCGCGCACCTGAGACATCGGCAAAACCGGATGACACCGTGCTCGTCGCGTCTAACGTTGGTAGTAATGCGTCCGTATTGTTGAAAGTGTGTCCCATTACGTTACGCGGACCGCGTGGTAGGGAAATAGATACGTATGCGCTGCTTGACGAAGGCTCTACTATTTCGTTAATCGACGACGACTTAGCTCGCGAGTTAGGAGCGGAAGGACCGGTAAAGCCGCTGAATATTAGAGGCGTAAATAATAGTCAGCGCGAGGCCGATAGTAGGTTAGTTAACATAAGCATACGTGGCAAGACGCGCAGTGAGGTATATAAAATAAATGCGCGGACAATAGCAAATTTAAAGATAGGTTCGCAATCTGTAAGTAAGGAGTGTTTACGTTTAAAACACTTACGCGACCTACCGAGTTCGGTTTGTTACGACGACGCAAAACCGAGATTATTATTAGGCGCCGACAACTGGCATTTAATAATCACCCGTAATTTAAGGATAGGACGTCGAAGGCAGCCTATAGCTGCACGTACGTTATTAGGGTGGGTAATACAGGGAACCGTGCCGCGATTCACGTGTAGGGAAGACGGTGAGACCGTATTACACGTCGTAAGCGTTAGCGGACGGTCAGATAGGGACATCCGAACGTTTGCCAGTCAGGACGAGGAGCTAACGGAACTCCTCAAACGGCAATACGAGATAGATTCCATAGGTATCTCGCTAAAGAGTAGGCCGCGACGGGAAGAGGAGCGCGCTGTCGACATATTCCAGCGCACCGTCAAGAAGGTCGGCGAGCAATACCAAGTTGGACTGCCATGGAAGGACGACAACGTGCGGATGCCACCCAGCTACGAAATGGCAGCTCGAAGACTACGGACGATTGAGAGAAAAATGGACCAGTCACCGGAGTTTCGAGACGCCTACACAGCCCAGACAGACAACCTCCTGGCAAAAGGATACGCAAGGGAAGCCGAGGGGACGGAGAGAGAGGACCCCAAGAGCTGGTACCTGCCACACTTCGCCGTACGGAACCCGAACAAGCCGGGGAAGACAAGAGTAGTGTTCGACGCGGCAGCGCGCGCATCCCGTAGATGTCTTAATGACTATCTACTCGACGGCCCCGACTTATTACGGAACTTACCGGGTATACTGTTTAGATTTAGGGAAAATGAAACAGCCGTGTCCGCGGATATTAGGGAGATGTTTTTACGTGTGAAGATCGACCGTCGCGTCCAACCCGCGCAATTGTTTCTGTGGCAAGGTAACGAGCGATCCAGCCCACCGCGGGAGTACGTTATGACATCGATGATTTTCGGTGCGAGGAGCTCGCCGTTTCTTGTACATAGTGTTAGAGATCATAACGCGCGCGCACACGCAGAAACACATCCGTTGGCGCTAAACGCTATCGTACGTAGTCATTATATGGACGACTACTTAGACAGTTATGCAACGGTAGAGGAAGCGGTAAATACGGCAAGGCAGGTTACGGAAGTGCACCAGAAGGCCGGTTTCACCTTGGCAGGCTGGAATTCTAACCACGCAGCCCTATTGGAAGACAAGCCGAAGGAAATACTGGCGAGCAAGCCTAAGGAAGTAGGCTTAGGGCAAGACAGCCCAGGCAGGACCCTAGGGTTGTTATGGATGGCCGACGAAGACGCCCTGACGTTCAACACCTCTATGAATAGGGTGCCGCAGGAAGTAAAGGCGCTACAGCGACCACCGACGAAGAGGGAAGCATTAAGCGCAGTCATGTCGGTGTTTGACCCACTCGGACTGCTTAGCTACCTCACCATCACCGCCAAGTTCCTGCTACAAGACCTATAGCGAATGAAGAAGGTCGGATGGGATGATGAGCTACCCGAGGAGGCAGCGGATGAATTCCAGAGGTGGCTGCGAGTCGTCGAGGAGGTGTCACGACTGCGACTGCCTAGGTGCTATGCTCCTACGGGGGGAGTGGTAGAGCGTCAACTTCACGTTTTTAACGACGCAAGCGAACGTGCGTACGCATCCGCGGCATATTGGCGTATACGATATCGCGACGGAACGATTAGGGTACGATTGGTGGCGGCCAAGGCGAAAGTCGCCCCGATAAAGGCGCGAAGTATACCGCGTTTAGAGTTGCAGGCGAATTTGATAGGCGCGCGACTCGCGGAATTCGTGCAAGGCGAGCATAGAGTGGTAGCCGATAAGGTAGTGTATTGGACAGACTCCACTACGGCGCTCCACTGGATACAGAACGATACGGCGCGTTACACCCCATACGTGGCTCATAGGTTAGGGAAGATAGCAGAGAAGACGTCACCCGAGCAATGGAGGTGGATACCGACCGCAGACAACATTGCGGATCAAGCGACGCGCGTAAATTATATGAACAAAGAAGAGAGCGACAGATGGTTCACGGGACCGCCATTCCTGTACGAGGATGAAGACAGATGGCCTCGCCGTCAGGAAGAGAAGGCAGGCGATGATGATGAAGAACTGGAGGAAGTCGTGGCGCACCAGAGCGACACCAAGGACGCTCCACACCTGCCGGACATAGAGAGATTCTCTTCCTACGAGAGATTAATCAGGGCCACGGCACGGATACTACAGTTCGTCGATGCCATAAGAGGAAGGGCGCACGGACTGACATTGCAGCACATCCGGAGAGCAGAGCGGATGTGGATAGAGCACAACCAACATGAGAGCTTCGCTGAAGACATCAGTCGACTTCAGCGGGGGAAGAACCTGGCAACCGGCAGCGCATTAAGGAAGCTCGATCCCATATTAGAAGATGGCATATTACGAGCCAGAGGACGAATCGACGCAGCCGACGTAGACAGCCAGATGAAGAGGCCCATCATATTGAACGGACGCCACCATTTTGTGAAGCTGCTTGTGGACAAGGCGCATCAGGAAGCAAGCCACGCCAACAGGGAAAGGGTGGTAAACGACCTACGCACCAGATATCATATCCTTCGATTACGACCAACAGTAAGAGAAGTGGAGCGGAGATGTCTGCGATGCAGGGTACGCAAGACACCACGGCCAGCGGTTATGGGGGATCTACCACCTGAACGATTAGGGGCATTCGCGCGACCATTCACCTACACCGGAATCGATTATTTCGGGCCTATAACAGTGACTATAGGACGTCGGCATGAAAAACGGTGGGTAGCGTTATTCACCTGTTTAACGACGCGCGCGGTGCATTTAGAATTAGTTTACTCCCTTACGACGGACTCGGCGATATCGGCATTGCGGCGCATGGCGGCTAGGCGTGGGTGGCGACGGGTCATCTACTCTGACAACGGAACGAATTTTCATGGGGCAGATACCGAACTGCGACGGGCAATGGAAGAGTGGGCACCACAGCTGAAGGACTTCGCGCTGACTCGGCGGACAGATTGGAAATTCATCGCACCGGGCGCGCCGAACCAGGGAGGCGCATGGGAGCGTCTCGTGCGCTCAGTGAAGACCGCACTCGAAGCCACTCTGCACCAGAAGAGCCCACGGGAGGAGACGTTAGCAACGCTCCTCACAGAAGCAGAGAACACGGTGAACTCTCGACCGTTGACGCACGTACCGGTCGATATCGACGAGGAAGAAGCGCTCACACCCAACCACTTCCTGCTGCTGGGACCATCGAGCCTACCAGTAACCGCGCCGTGCACGCCTAGTGATCGTCTGGCATGGAGAGCAGCGCAAGGACTCGCCGACGAGTACTGGAGACGCTGGATGAAGGAGTACCTGCCGACGCTGGTTGCGCGCGGGGACTCGCGGGATGTGCAGCAGCGCCAGATCCAAGAAGAGGACCTCGTCGTGGTGGCAGCAGTAACATGCCAAGGAACGTGTGGCCGCGGGGAGTTGTGACAAGGACCTTTCCCGGACCAGACGGCGTGGTGCGCAATGTGGGATTGAGGACCAGGGGCGGATTGCTGCGGCGGCCGGTCAGGAAGATCGCCGTCCTCCCGAGAGAAGCTTAGGCTCACAAGCTACGCCGGGGGGAGGATGTTGCGGACAGCTAGAGACCCGCCGCCCCGTCGCCCCTTCATACCCCGTTGCGCCCTGCACACCCCGCGCACCGGAGCCGAGCGACGACCAATGGACGTGCAGCATCGTCGCACGGCACTACTCACAGACTGAGACGCTCTCTTGCGGGATATAAGAAGGGCGTTTTGGTCTGTGAGTTGTTCATTTCTGAAGCGGCACTCGAGAAGACAACAAAGAAGACTCAAAACAGGAAATCAAGACTCCATAATTTAAGACCTCCCTCTGTACATATTATATAGTTTAATAGTGCCGAATTACTTATTGTAAATAGTTTAATACAGTATAGTCAAGAGTACCATCTTTTCTTCACGCAGTCCCCTAGCATAGTTAACCTCAGATCGGTCAGTCAATTAGTAAATACAGTCCACTAGCTACAGTTATAAATAAATACAGTCCATTTAGATCCCTTATAATACATGTTGCACTAGATTAAGAAATACGCGTTGGCTCTATAAATAAATTAAAAAGACCATATGATTTAAACAATGATCTAAATTTAATATTGATGGAGGAAGCTTCTAGGAGATTGATATTAAAGTCTCCACATATTACAACAGATTTATTCTGTTTATTAAGCTTAGCAAACGCAAGGTCTCTTCGCAAGGCCAGTGGATCAGTAGCTCAAGATCATTCGGAAAGAACTTGGTCTTCAACGATTCCAGCCGCTCTCCGTTGAATTCGGTCAAGTAGAAAGAGCGCTGATACTAGGGTGCACCAGCCCAGAGATGAGTACAGTATTCTATATGAAGCCAAACCTGCGTTTTGTTAAGGTGCAAGCAGTGGGCTGGCATGAAATACCGTCTCGATTTAGTGAGCATACAAAGCTTTTTTGTTGCCAGTTTAGATCAATATCTTTCCACAGATGAATAGCATGTTAAACAAATGTTTCACTCCACGCAAATTTCTAGGAAATTGTATAAATAAAACACCAATACTTTTTGAATTTTCCATTCATATTTTCATAACAGAGAAAACATAACTGTATATTATAATGGCTTATGTCACTTGAGAGCTCATGGAGTGATGGATTACATAGGTGATATAAGTTCAATTTCGTCACATCAAACAGCGATTTGAACATCAAACTAAATATCTGATAGTACATGATTGTAAAAATACCTTCCTAATTGTTCTTGAATAATTGGGGTAATTCCATAAGTACGTTACTCATTTCAATATACGTACATAGGTACAGTCAACAACAAAACAAAGTTAACACCATCCGATCGTACGCAGATAATTAACAAAATACCTATTAATAAAGAATGCTAAAATATTAGTTATTAGAATAACTATAAATATTATTGGGGAACCGCTATGTCTATACATTGTTAGTGTTAAGAATATTTTGTTGCTAACTTTAGCTACTTCTTGAAACATTAGATACATTATCCTGTTGGTACTTTTAGTCTATCAGTCGTTTGGATCACAGTTCAAAACACCTCAGGGACAAGTAGAACATTTTATATTTAATAATTTTCCATTCTCATACTTAAGAAGCATTAAATATTAAATGGGTAAATATTGCTGAGCTATAATGATGTCATCAAATACAGAGCGGCGAATTTACTAAATTTTCTCAATATGTATCTATTGTGTATTAATATAATACTCTAGAAACTGATAAACTGTTATTAAAACTAACTTCCTCAATTAAATGACATTGTGTAACAAAAACTTTACCTCAGTGTCAACTACGACATCTGGTGAGCAGAAAATTATTAGCCCTCATTTGTGACCTAGGCTATATTTTATTCCAATAACATGCAGGGTTTTTCGTGAAATCTATACAAATAAATAAAATTGAACTGTCTGTTTGTAATGTCATAATTACAGCTTTTTACTAAATACATATGAAAGTATATAGGGTACTTATAACAATACAATTTTGTCTGTCTGTCTGTATGGTTGTTCAGGCTTATCTCCGAAACTGCTGGACCGATTTTGACGGGACTTTCATTGGCTGATAGCTGATATCATAAAGAGTAACTTACTTTTATTTTAGAAAAAGAATTAGGGTTCCGCGCAATAAACATTAAAACCGCAAATAACACGCGGGCGAAGTCGCGGGGAACAGCTGGTGTAGAATAAAAAGTGAAAACAGATAAAATAAGTGATTTGATTTTTTCATAACTATAAGAAATTAAAACACATTTCTTAAATAACTTTTTTGCTTTGTAAATTTACACAAAAAGGTCCCAATTACTTTATATTCTATCGGTGAAAGATTTAAGGCAAAATGAATTATTTAATTTTATTTTTTAACTTTCCATTATCACGTGAAGTTAATAGAATTTTCATACTAAACATTTTACCATATCGCACATAGTTTTCGAGATAATAACAGAAAAAACTGTGTTTAAAGTGATATCGATACTCGTCCATAGATCATTGTTATAGATTTTCAGATTTTTCAAAAGTTCTAAAAAAGTTTCTCGTCTCGTCTTTGTCGTCTAATAAACAAAGCTAAATTAATCGAAAGTATTTATTTATTACAAAAAAAACTTGTAAAAATTCCCGTGAGAATTTTTGTAGGTACATACAGTTTGAAAAACATAATATCACAAAATGTGTTATCAAAAAGCATTGAGTTATATGTACTACGCACTAGAGAAGCCATTTCAAACAAAAACTGTATCCTACTCTATGTTTTTTTGATATAAAAAAGACTTTAATTTGATATAAAATAAGATATTAATATAAAATAAATATAAGAATTTAATTTAAAATATCTTAATTTCATCTAAACAAACACGTTATATTTCTAAATAAAATGTAATAATAATTATTTTACGGAATTCACAAATCTTCAATTTACGCAATATTTAGTTTGTACGGATTGCACTACAGTTCAGTTGAACATACTCAATGTTCGCAATGGCTTCTCTAGTACGTAGTACATATAACTCAATGTTAAAAAGTCAAAAACATGTAATATTAAAAAAATATTTTTTAACATTACATTTTTTTGACTTTACATTCTCTAAATGTCATTTTGCATTTGAGCGTACATATATCTTGCATTTATTACATACTAGGGATCTTCACCGGCTTTGCACGGGTCATTTCTAAATCTCGACGACAGCGCCACCTACCGGGTTCAATTGTGAATCTAAACCATCCAGGGGATCCCTGGAGTTTAGTCTCATCTCAAATACATACAAGAAATTTCATCAGAAACGATCGAGCCAGTTTCGAGCTTTAGCGAGACTAACGGACAGCAATTGATTTTTATAAATAGAGATTTGCGGTACACGTGAACTGGCGTGGGATAGCGTCCAAAACCCTATAGTCAGATATAACGTTCACCAAATCACTTTTCGCCTTTGATTTCAGCGCCTGATTATGAATAAATAGCATAATTTATGACAATGCCGATACATGATAATGATTCGCCGTGTAATGGCGGCATAAAAGAATCCACTACCCATATCATCCCGTGTACGCAGTAAGAGGCGACAGAGTGAAATAAAACAAGAGATGGCCAGCAACCTTATCAGCAAAAGACTGCGGTTGACAAACGAGCACACAGTCCACCTGATGGTAAGTGGTTGTTGTGGCCCATAGACATTTACATTTGTCCTCAAAGAATCAAAATGCAGATGCGATACCACCCCTGAGGACTGAGACGGAATGCCTCATTTCCAGTAAAAAGGGTATCCGGTTCTCTACACTCGCCATACGATACACAGCAGCATTAAGCTGCTTGCTATTTTACGCTGGTATTCTGTGAGAGCGTGGTCCTTCCCCGATCGAGCCGACCCATTCGTGCTACCACCCCAATATAGCTGCATCATGACTCTACCACGTAATTATAGCGATTATCGCCTATATGAAGCAATTTTTCGGAGACCTATATTCAGCAGTGACCTTTTGATATCCTGTAAGTGAATTAATTAATAAATGAATGATAATGCATCATAACAAATAGCCTTATACATGTCAGGACAATTTGAAAGCAAACGTTACAGTAACGTACGTGATTTTCAATAGATCGTTACAAGTTTTGATAAAAAAAAACAATACCTAATTAAATTTGACATTTAAATATTTTTCAGCGATCCGATAACACTGTAGATACCTTAGATGATGATTCACTATCACTTTCTTAATTAAATATTTACGTATTAGGACATATTAATTAATAAATTTTGCTAAATAATGATTTTTACAGAATAACATTTCAATAAAATTGTACATAATAACGGTAGGTACTTATTTGAATTATACATCCCATTTCTAAATAATAGTATATTGTGGATGCTAATACCACAGTCTAACTTTTCAACCAATCAGTCGTCGTAGGCGGCCACTACATGTGTTTTGTGGCGTTTTTTGGCTGTATGTAGGTAATGACGACACAGATTACATTATTCTGGTTATAACTAGTCAAAACTGGTCAAAACTTGTGGTAAAATTCCCACCATAAACATATAAACACATTTAAAAAAATATTTCGGCCATTTGAAGTCCACCAACACGCAATGAACTGCAGATCATATTACCCCGCTCAGAAATGACTGGAAGAAGCCTGTACCTAGCACACGTACGCAGGATAGTGTATGTAGACATATGTACCACGTAGTCATTATATGCACTGCATTGTTGACGAGTATAGAATGAATGTAAAAAATACATAATGTTATTGTATGTCTTAGAACAGTAGGTTGACGTTCAGTAAAATTAGCACGAGCATAATATTGTAATTTTTTTTAAATAACAGTTAAAAGACAATAATTGCGAAAATATTTTTTAACTTTTCCATATAATAGAACGAGGTTCTCAAGTTTACGTTATCTTTTATGAAAATATAGTATAGATATACATATTCTATGCTATATTTAGGTTAGGTTAGTTATCAGGTAACTACAGGTCATAAATACATGTTGATATATTGTTTAAATTTGTAATCTTAAAGAAATAAAGCATTTATTATTATTATAAAGCATATATATATTGATGATTGATGGAAGGTTTTTATTTAATTATTAAACATTATTATAATGTAATGTGTATTATTATATTGAAATGTTTCTTGTAACTTGTAATTCATAACTGACATTAACAATTTAATTTTTATCAAAAATGTCAAATGTGCAGCAGTATCAAAACACAATAGACACGTTTGGCTGAAAGCCATGTAGCCAATGCGACAATAAATTAAAGAAAAAAACAAGTGACACGTGTACCCAATTTTTCATAGGTTATATTTCTTCTAATCTGTTATGGAGGGTTACTTGTACCCTCCATATTATCTGTAGTCTGTAGCGCAGTAGATTTTTGTAATTTTCATTTCTTAAATTTACGTATGTCTAAATTAATATACAAGAGTACAAAAACATTCATTATGAATTTGCAACTCCCGCATAATGAAGATTATTTTTCTATAAAATTCTCTAAATTAGTAGAATTGTCTCATGAATATAATGCATCCCATGTATTTGTATAAACAGTTTATTAAATTCAGATTATGACAGATGTAATTATGGATTATTATAAGTTTAAGAAAATTAATTGTCAAAAATAGTTTCAATATAACATTAAAATAAATTGGTAGCAAAATTGAATAATAAAGTAATTAATTAGTGCCAGATCATAAAAATGTAATGCACGATTATTTTAAGTTAGCACCACTGTTGTTGGCCATATTGATTTCATTCATCAGTTACTGAAATGGAATAAATGATAATGATAACAAGCTTGTTTACATGAAATACAAATTATTAGGAATAACAGAATTAAAACATTTACAGACACATAGAGAGAGATGGAGAGAAAACCAAATAAAAATAAAATTCTACTTACTTCAGCAGTTATCTGCCATTTATCGATGTTAAAAAGCTAATAAGTCTGTAGGACTTTTTATGTAAACAATTGAACCCAGTATGACTTACAAAGTCAACATGATAAGTTAAAATAAATAATTTCAATAACATTTCTCAGATAACAAACAGTTGCAAACTTAGCTATGTACAATAAAATTAGCGTCAAGTAGAACTATTAATAAAATAACAGTTATGACTCGATAACTCACTGTCTGTAGATTGGTTCATAAGCTATGCAAATATCTTTAAAGCAGTTCACTTTCACTTCACTTTGAGTTTTCTTAACAATGCGTTCTTGCGCGATTATATTATGTGAACTCACTGAACTGTGCCAGGGCTGTCGTCACTCTGAAAATAAACATTTACTTCCTTCAAATTTTTAAGTATAATTTGCAAATAAGGTGAAATTGTCGCCGAAATAAACGTCGTCGTTATATATAATATTAAAAGGGTCGATCGTAAATTAGCTACATCCAATGTCAAAAACTAATTTTAACCCTTAAATGCATGACATACCCAATATCATTGGAAAAAATATATGTTGTGTAAAATGGTTTATAGATGCTGGAAAAAATAAAATAAAAAATCATTATTCAATATAATTAGTTTTATTTTGAAAAATATTCTGGTATCATTTTTGATACAACATGCAAAAAACTACAATTTTATTCTCAGTTCTATTGTGTACTACTTCCGTTAATTGACTTATTGTTAATTATTGCAAAGCACTAATGTGCAACCAAATGATCACAAAAATATGTCCTATAGATGAAAATCATTAAAACAGTCAGTTGTTTTTTTGTTAGAACACAAATACACCTTACATTTTAGACACATAATACTACTCAGCAGTTTGCAGCCTGGGTTCATGCACCTCATACGATTTTGTTGCCTCGATTGAATATGATCCACTCCATCGTACCGAACATCTCTCGAGGGCATTACCTGCTGGATGTTTTTCCTTTTAGGTGCTGGCTCCTCCGAAAAGTTTCGGCTTGGTCGACCTCGTGAAGGTACAACATGTTCGCCATATTTGCAGAGAGCATCCGCCAATTCAGCTCTAAACTCTGCCAGATTCAAAACCTGCTTAGGGTTCAAATTCTTTTTAGCAGAGACTTTCTTATATAATATCCAGGAGTTAATTACTGATAGGTCGAGTAAGTGGTAAAAAATTCGCATGTACCATTTCCGAGACTTTACTTTTATGTGATACCTGCCTAGGAAAGAGTCCATGAGGTCTACTCCACCCATGTGTGCGTTGTATTCCTTTATTATTTTTGGACATGGTATGGGCACCTTTTTCTTTTGGTTTTTGTCATATCTTTCAATCGTTTCTACAGGTTCAGCGCCAATATAAGTGGAAAGTAAGGTCACCTGCTTGTTATCTTTCCAACTGATCGCAGAAAAATCCACACCATCGAGACTTGTCGTGTTTTCAACGTAGGATCCTCGGGGTACATTACTGTTCATTACTTCTTTCTTTTTAGGCAACTTACAAGACTTTCCTAGACGGTTTAGCTGCACCGTACCTAAGCACCATATGCCTTCCTTCGCCATGTAATACATTAGTGGTAATGAAGTGTAATAGTTATCGAAGTATATTACATGGTTCATCATTCTTGGGACTCTTCTAGTTAACTTTATTACTGTATTACCGGTCACTCCAATATCAGGTTCATTACTACGCATTGGTTCTTTGTCTGTTCCACTATATATTATGAAATCATAGCAATATCCTGCCAAGGAACACAACGCAAAAAGCTTGAACCCCCACTTGTGGGGTTTATTGGGTAAATATTGTTTCAAGAAATGGCTGATTTTTGTTGCGCACATTTGTTCGTCAACTGAAAGGCGTTGTTTCATTGGAACACTAGAAAATTTCATTGTCAGATGATCTATAATGGGTCTTAGTTTGTGAAGTTTATCATGGTCGGGGCTACCAACTGGTTTGTGTAAATTATTATCATTGAAATGTAATATGCTTCTTACTTTTTCAAATTTGTTGACAGGCATTGCTTCTATTATTGGTCTAAATCCAAATTTACTGCTCCAATACGATCTAACGCTTGGGTAGCGATAGACAGACATGAATATCAATATTCCCAAATATTTTCGAAGTTCTGTAAGGCTTATTTGAACGGGGCGATCAATATTGGTCTGCGTCGAATATTTATTGGTTTCTTCAACAATTTTTTTCAACAAGTCTTCTGAAAAGTACTGTGAAAAGAACTGCAGTGGGGTTTCTAGTTTCATTAGTTCAGGTCCTAATTCTGTACTACCCAAGAAAGCAATTGATTCCTCTTTATACTCCAAAGAGCGTTTTTTCCAAATCAAATTTCGTGTATTTATTTGCGGAAATACATTAGACCGAGAAGTCGAAGCTTGTTGATAGATTTCTTCATGAACCAGGGGAGGATCCGGGCATTCTTCAGTTTCAGGCACTTCCTCTTCATCACTTACTTCTTTATCTTCGAGTACGGCTTGTAGATCTTTGCGAGACGGATAGAAATCCAAGTCATCCTCATCTGATTCGGCATCGTCTTCTGAAATTTCGCCAGCCTCTAACCGCATTAGCATATTTTCTATATCATCGTCTTTCAATTTCTTTCTTGTAGTTCTGCAACAAATTTGTAAAGTTCAAAGAAGCGTAAATAAAAACAAAAACGCGAAAATCATCAACATGCATAGAAATATTTTTTATGCCTAAGTGCATGGTGTCTCATTTTCGATACAAACTAAAAACTCTTTTGTTTATGAGAGAAATCAATTTTTCGTAAAAAATACATAAACCTACTATAAACACAAACACTTACCTTGACATTGTATATTTTTTTTTTGATATAATTTGTCTCAAATCCACTCCGATTCGTCTGGATAAAGTTAGAATTTTTCACAAAAACATTCACTCGCTGACAAGAATACTTTTGACAGCTACGAAACAAATATGGTGGACCAATACGAGAAACTTTGTTTTTTTTCCGATAGACAAATAGTCTAAGGGCATCGTAACATACAGCCTAATAAAAACAAACAATTGGCTTTAAGTTTTAGTTAAAAAATCTCAACGTATCGTTTTTGATACATTATGCATTTAAGGGTTAAGTATATATATATATATTAATAAAATACTTTTTTTAAGTATGAAACTCGATACCTCCGTCCACATTATTAATTACTACGGCTAAAAATGTATTAATAAGCAATTAATTTTCTATGGCAATAATCGTGAATATTTGTCCTTGCCATCGCGCATTACAAAATTAATTTAACTACAGAAGTAATACCTAAATACTTTAGTACAAAACAGTTATAATTTACTTCACTAAGTACCTACTTACATACCTTTAAAATATTTTAAATTAAAATAACACAAAATATTGAAATTAAAACTTTGTTTACAAGATTTTTAACTAAGTAGAATACAATCACATTTATGTTAGGAATCGTATTTCGGGTTTATTTGTTGTTTACACTATCTACCTATTTCTTCCGAGCCAAGCATCGCAATTCCCAACGAATGGTCTTGCAAGTTGTATGCGTTGGGCATCACAGAACTCGCATGGTCAGTTCATCATAGTCAGAATAAGTACTTTACCTAAGTAACTTACCATTTCGCTATGTATTTTTTACTCTTTATTGACATCCCTTAGTAACCACGGAAAGACCGCCGTGACGTATGAGGGGGATAACATGCAAAGTAATATGGACAGCGCGCCGCGATAAAGTTTTATTTAGCTTGCGTGCACGATTTGTTTAATTAATAATAATTATGTAGGCTATTAAAACGTCGGCAAGCAGTAAACATCAAAGGAGTGCAACTTCTGTACGTAGTACTATTATTTATTCTGTGGTAAGGTGCACTCAGTACTTTGATCACCTAATCATAACAGCGTTTAGAGATTTAATAGCTTCCACGAATGATTATTATTATTGTTATTCAAATAAACTTGGATATTAAGTTTTAAAAGCAACAACATTCCAATAATAATTTTTCTTGTTGAACAGAAAATGATGATAAATATTTTCATAAAGAAACCAGTGTCGAAAATTGAGGATGATAGTATACTGGACTGCGTTCAGTTTTATACAGTAACCAGTATCATCATCATCATCATCATTACAGCCCTTCATAAGTCCACTGCTGAACATTGGCCTCCCCCAAGGAATGCCACAAAGCACGTTCCTGAGCCACCTGCATCCAATCGACTTCCTGCATGTCTTACCAGGTCGTCACTCGATCTATTTATTTTTTATAGGATAAGGGTGACAAACGAGCATACAGTCCACCTGATGGTAAGTGGTTGCTGCGGCCCATAGACATCTACATCTATCCTCTATTACAATTAAAAATGTAGATGCGTTGTCACCCGTGAGGACTAAGTTGGAATGCCTCATTTCCAGTAAAAAGGGCCTCCGGCCACCTGCACTCACCAAGCGAAACGCAGAGGTAAACCTCTACTTCACGCTGATATTCTGTGAGGTCGTGGTACCACCCCGGTTCGAGCCGGCCCATCCGAGCGACAGCAAAAGATGCCGCGTGGCTCTACCACTGTTAGTAGTGGAGGGTCATCACTCCATCTAGTGGGGGGTCGCCCTACACTTCGCCTACCGGTATCAGGCCGCCACTCGAGAACCTTTCTTCCCCATCGGTTGTCGGTTCTTCGAGCTATATGGCCGGCCCATTGCCACTTCAGCTTACTAATCCGTTGGGCTATGTCGGTTACTCTGGTTCTACTGCGGATATCCTTATTCCTAAGTTTATCACGCAGAGAAACTCCGAGCATAGCCCTCTCCATAGCTCGCTGAACGACCTTGAGCTTACTCATACGGCCAGCAGTAAAGGACGACGTCTCAGTTCCGTAAGTAATCACTGGCAACACGCACTGGTTGTACAATTTCGTTTTCAGGTTTTGAGGTATAGGTATACCTCAAAACCTGAAAACGAAATTGTACAATTGTGATGAGAAGATGTCTCGTAATTTCCTGAACGCTGCCCAGCCGAGTTGAATCCTTCGATTGACCTCTCGGTCGGAATTAGGCTTACCTAATCGAAATATTTGTCCCATAAACATACTCGTCAACAACTTCCAGCTTAGTGCTCCCAACAACTACCGGCATAGGTGTGACATGGACGTTAAACATGATTTTTGTTTTGTCCATGTTCATATTAAGACCTATCAGTTGAGAGACACTATTGAGGTCATTGAGCATAGTGCTTAGGTCCTTCAGCGATTCTGCCATAAGGACTATATCATTGGCAAATCGGAGGTGAGTGATGTACTCGCCATTGATGTTAATACATCCTTTCCAGTCCAGAAGCTTGAAAACGTCTTCCAATGCAGCGGTGAAGAGTTTCGGGGATATAACGTCACCCTGTCTTACACCTCTCTGCAGTTGAATAGGTTTCGTACTCTGATTCTGTAGCAGGTGCGCGGCGTCCTGGCGCGCGTAGAGCAGCTTGAGCGCGCGCAGCACGCCCAGCTCGGCGTGCATATGTGCATGTGTGTGGGTGCGTACGTACTTGTCGTGCAGGTGCGCGGCGTCCTGGCGCGCGTAGAGCAGCTTGAGCGCGCGCAGCACGCCCAGCTCGGCGTGCATATGTGCATGTGTGTGGGTGCGTACGTACTTGTCGTGCAGGTGCGCGGCGTCCTGGCGCGCGTAGAGCAGCTTGAGCGCGCGCAGCACGCCCAGCTCGGCGTGCATATGTGCATGTGTGTGGGTGCGTACGTACTTGTCGTGCAGGTGCGCGGCGTCCTGGCGCGCGTAGAGCAGCTTGAGCGCGCGCAGCACGCCCAGCTCGGCGTGCATATGTGCATGTGTGTGGGTGCGTACGTACTTGTCGTGCAGGTGCGCGGCGTCCTGGCGCGCGTAGAGCAGCTTGAGCGCGCGCAGCACGCCCAGCTCGGCGTGCATATGTGCATGTGTGTGGGTGCGTACGTACTTGTCGTGCAGGTGCGCGGCGTCCTGGCGCGCGTAGAGCAGCTTGAGCGCGCGCAGCACGCCCAGCTCGGCGTGCATATGTGCATGTGTGTGGGTACGTACGTACTTGTCGTGCAGGTGCGCGGCGTCCTGGCGCGCGTAGAGCAGCTTGAGCGCGCGCAGCACGCCCAGCTCGGCGTGCATATGTGCATGTGTGTGGGTGCGTACGTACTTGTCGTGCAGGTGCGCGGCGTCCTGGCGCGCGTAGAGCAGCTTGAGCGCGCGCAGCACGCCCAGCTCGGCGTGCATATGTGCATGTGTGTGGGTGCGTACGTACTTGTCGTGCAGGTGCGCGGCGTCCTGGCGCGCGTAGAGCAGCTTGAGCGCGCGCAGCACGCCCAGCTCGGCGTGCATATGTGCATGTGTGTGGGTGCGTACGTACTTGTCGTGCAGGTGCGCGGCGTCCTGGCGCGCGTAGAGCAGCTTGAGCGCGCGCAGCACGCCCAGCTCGGCGTGCATATGTGCATGTGTGTGGGTGCGTACGTACTTGTCGTGCAGGTGCGCGGCGTCCTGGCGCGCGTAGAGCAGCTTGAGCGCGCGCAGCACGCCCAGCTCGGCGTGCATATGTGCATGTGTGTGGGTGCGTACGTACTTGTCGTGCAGGTGCGCGGCGTCCTGGCGCGCGTAGAGCAGCTTGAGCGCGCGCAGCACGCCCAGCTCGGCGTGCATATGTGCATGTGTGTGGGTGCGTACGTACTTGTCGTGCAGGTGCGCGGCGTCCTGGCGCGCGTAGAGCAGCTTGAGCGCGCGCAGCACGCCCAGCTCGGCGAGGCGCACCTGGCGCGCGGCAGCACCCGCCTCGCCACGCCACACCAGATTGTTCGCCACGAACAACGCCGCCTCCTGTAGCTTGCTCTCCGGATGCGCCTACCATTGTTATATAAATCAATCATGATTCCCAATTTTCAACCGACTTCAAAAAGGAGGAGGTTCTCAATTTGTCGGAATCTTTTTTTTTTATTTATGTTCACCGATTACTCAAAGACGCCCGAACCGATTTGTAAATTCTTTTTTTGTTTCAAAGGGTATACTTCCCAGGTGGTCCCACATAAATTTGATCAAGGTCTGACTAGTAGTTTTTGAGTTATCCTTAATAGTTTATACTGTCGATTGTACATCATTTTTAATTTTACTACTTGTACCGATTAAGATTGGATCTATTTTGAAGCTTAAAAGAACTTCCCGAACGGTGAAAACACTTGACATTTTGATTGAATTAGATTTATTACAAATTACCTGACCCGAATTTTTTACTCCGATGTAAGAGTATCCGATACTAATATCGTCCTGTGGGGTATGGTAAAGGCGCGTCTCCACCAAAGTTTTGTCGTCAACAACTTTTGTCAACATTTGTCAACACGTTTTGTCAACAAATGTTTCTGTAATCACCTAGTTTTAGCAACAAAACGAAACAATGTCGGGAATCGTGTTTCCATTTTCGGCGGCAACATCAAAGGAATACGCTTGTTGCCGACATTTGTTCCCTCGGTGGAGACGCTTCTTGCAACATTTTGAAATATTTCGGAAACAAATGTCGTCAACTTTTGTTGATTTGTCAACAGTTGGAAACATAAATGTCGTCAACATTTTTGGTGGAGACGCGCCATAAGCAGCGACAAAGTGAAACAAAGCTGGATATGGTCAGCAGTGTCTTTCTAATAGCAACCAAAAAGTAAAAAACTACGGTTACCAACCCGCCTACAAGGGTAATCACCAACTATGGTTATGAAACAATCTATGGGGGAGGCTTATATTAAACAGTGGACTTTAATATTCTTATAATTTCAATTTAAATATAATTTTTATGGCAAATACAACACCGCCTGTCCGATCCAGATCTTATGACACTTTTTTTTCATTAAATCGATATACACTTATTTGCAAAATAAAAGTTCGGGTTTGATTTTTTATTCTGCTAAAAAAAAATTGGAATAAGAAAAGGTATAAATAATTTTGAACATGTTACTGGCATATTCAAATTTTGTATGAAGCTAGTTTAAAGAAAACAACACTAAATTTTGTGACACGAACTCCCGGAAGTTAATATCGACTCCAAGCAACTTTTATCCGCTTTGTATGGAATTTTATAATTTCTTTGACATTTTAAAGTATTGTTATGCTGTTTAGCGGTCTTGAAAATGGTAGATAAAGTGATAAAAGCCAGCAAAATTATTGTACTGCTCAGAGGCTAAATGTGAGTCGTTCGACAATCCAAAGGACCTGGTAACGCTATCAAGAAACCAGTACCGTCAAGACTAGGCCTGGTTCTGCAAGAAAGTCATGGATCATCTTGTGAGTCATCATCATCATCGTCATCTTTACAGCCTTTCATAAGTCCAATGCTGAACATAGGCCTCCCCCAAGGAATGCCACAAAGCACGGTCCTGAGCCACATGCATCCATCGACTTCCTGCATGTTTTACCATGTCGTCACTCCATCTCGTGGGGGGTCGCCCTACACTTCGCCTACCGGTACGAGGCTGCCACTCGAGAACCTATCTTCCCCATCGGTTGTCGGTTCTTCGAAATATGGCCGGCCCACTGCCACTTCAGCTTACTAATCCGTTGGGCTATGCCGGTTACTCTGGTTCTACTGCGGATGTCTTAATTTCTAAGTTTATTACACAAAGAAATCCCGAGCATAGCCCTCTCCATAGCTCGCTGAGCGACCTTGAGCTTCCTCATACGGCCAGCAGTGAAGGACCAGATCCGTAAGTCATCACTGGCAACACGCACTGGTTGTACAATTTCGTTTTGAGGGGTTGAGGTATGTCTAACGAGATGTGTCGTAGTTTCCCGAAAGCTGCCCAACCGAGTTGAATCCGTCGATTGACTCGGTCGGAGTTGGACTTACCTAGTCGGACTATTTGTCCCAGGTAAACATACTCATCAACAACTTCGAGCTTAGTGCTCCCAACAACTACCGGTATAGGTGTGACATAGACGTTAAATATGATTCTTGTTTTGTCCATGTTCATCTTAAGACCTATCCGTTGGGAGACACTATTGAGGTCATTGAGCATAATGCTTAGGTCCTCCAGCTATTCTGCCATAAGGACTATATCGTCGGCAAATCGAAGGTGAGTGATGTACTCGCCATTGATGTTAATACTGCATCCTTTCCAGTCCAGAAGCTTGAAAACATCTTCCAATGCAGCAGTGAAGAATTTCGGGGATATAACGTCACCCTGTCTTACACCTCTCTGCAGTTGGATAGGTTTCGTACTCCGATTCTGTACTCGGATAGCCATCGTAGATCTACTGTACAAACACTTCAGCACTTCGATATACCGACAATCAACTTGGCACCGCTGAAGGGACTGCAGCACCGCCCAAATTTCGACGGAATCAAAGGCTTTCTCATAGTCCACATACGCCAGACATAGTGGCAAATTGTACTCTTCGGACTTCTGTACAATTTGCCGAAGGGTATGTATGTGGTCTGTGGTGCTAAAGCCCTTTCGGAAACCGGCTTGTTCGGGAGGCTGGAAGTCGTCAAGTCTGCGCGCGAGACGATTCGTAATGACTCTCGAAAACAGCACGTAGACGCGGCTCAGAAGGGAAATCGGTCTGTAGTTCTTCAAGAGAGCGTTGTCGCCTTTCTTGAAGAACAAGACCACCGCACTTCTGCTCCACGCCTCCAGAGTAGTGCCACCATGGAAGACGGAATTAAAGAGCTTCTGAAGGACTTCAAGTACCGGTTTTCCACCCGCTTTCAGAAGCTCCACTGTAATTCCATCCTCGCCTGGGGCCTTGCCATTTTTAAGGTGCTGGAGAGCCATTCTAATCTCGCTTAGACTGACGTCCGGGATGTCTACGGAATAGTATCGGATAAGACTCGCCCTTGGATCGTTACTCACACTTGCGTGTGGCTCCAACGACGACGTGTACAGCTGCCCATAGAACCTCTCAATCTCACTCGAAATCTCAGGTGTCCCGAAAACGATGCCCCCACACTCGGCTTCAACTTTGACAGTTAGCTCTTTCTGGCAGACAGATCTCTGGGAAAGACTTTGGAGCCTTGGTTCCGCTCGATCGCTTCTTCAATACAAGCTGTATTGAAATTGCGTAAGTCCCGCCGCATACATTTAGAGATTTGTTTGTTCAGTTGCCTGTATGCTGACAAATCTGTTGAAGAATGTAGCTTCATCTCCCGTCTAACAGCCATGAGATTAAGAGTGTGATCGGAAAGTTTTTGTGTTCTTCTGCGGCGGGTTTTGCAATACTTAGCTCCGACCGCATGGACAGTTTCCACGAGCTTGTCATTCATATCGTCCACTTCATTACAGTCTTCTAGGCACTGAAAACAGTTGTGTAACTCGAGCTGAAAGGTTTCGGGACTTTGGAACAGAGCACGAGGGGGTCGGAGTGACTCTTGTGAGTCAAGCGATGAGAAATTCCAAATCTTCATATGTGGCCTCAAGAAGAACCGCGAAAAAGTAAGAAATATGGACGGTTAAGAGACTTCTCGCTGACATACACGCTCATTACGTCCAATTGTGTTATTTTTAAATTTTCGTAGATAGTATTCTTGTCACTTCATTAGCAATGACGCCACGAAAATATTCGTACCGCGAATACTACGAAATGGTAGGGTGTTATATTTTTGGCAGTGAAAGTTTACATGGTGCTCAAAGATTATACGAAAGTGAGTTTTTACCACGTTTGCAAAGACAAAGAAATAACGAACGTGTACCACTCAATCAGAATACAAATTTGGCAGCAAGCCAAAGGCTTTTACCACCACTCCGTCACATAAAAGTGCTCGAAGTGGCTATTCAGTAATAAGTCCAGCTGTCGAAAATGCAGTGATCGAGTTTTTCGAGCGAAACCCCCGCGCTTGCACCAAAAATGTAAATAGTTCGTTGTTGTAAATTGTTAATCGTTTTAGTTGTAAATACGTGTATCTAATTTTTTTAAATACGCCATAATCAAGAAAGTCATCGGTTACACCATTGAAATTTAAAAAAAATATATTTATTATGACGTTCCTAAGCCCAACTAAATAATATGAAGGGAAAGTTTGAATCATAATTCGCGTCGCGTAGTTAACAACTTAGTAGCGAGCGTCTCCTTAAAGAAGTAAATAGTAGGCAAAAGCTCCATGCATTGACTCTTATACACACAAACGCGCGTACGCTGTAGTTGTTGTTCATAAATCAAATTCAATTTTGGGATAGTTTCAAATAAATGTAATAAAGCTTATTTACGCGTATTTTTAGAAACTGCAAAAAGTGTATATCAGTATTTATATTTTGAACTTAATTAATACATATATACATTTGGCTAGTCTTTGAAAAATAACCATGTATATAACGTGAAACACCTAATCTCCAGGAAGTATGTAGTCACTAAACACTGAGTGTTTTGTGACTGTTTGATTGAGTGTTTGATTACTCCCGCCATTACAAAAGACTTGATAGACTACAAAAATCTTTAAAAAAAGAAATCTGATTCCTACCAAGAATGATCCGTGAGAAATCGACTGATTGTAACAAGTGATGTAAAGAGATTGGTAAAAACAGTAGAAGCAAAACAAAACTTTATTTCGATAATCATAAGGTCTTTTCCCTTTTGGCATAACAGTCAACCGTAATTGATCTCGAGTCCTGCGTTAAAGGAAAAGACCTTAGAAATAAAATGCTGGCAACCGTGAGAATTAATTGCTTTCCAAACGTGTAGTGTATAACACATCAATAACCATATAATATTTTAGATTTCTCTGCAAATCTTATAAGAAATTTAGATGACACTTACCAAATAATCTACCAATTTCCTCAAAACATCTTCATTTGCCATTATGAGATCTTTCGCTTTCTCCCCATCTCCAATATTGCCTAATATACAAAGAGCTTGTTCCTTCACTTCAGCTGGATACGATCCTTCTAAAACCACAATCACGGCCTGAAAAAATAAAAATGATAACGATAAATTTCAAGTAAAAATTATTAACAGCCTACATAATGTGTCTCAATGCTGGGCACAGACATCTTTCTAAGTTTTAGAGCAATGAAGATTCGTTCTCGTCCACAAACCGTGTTGGCGTTTACATGTCTTCAATATATTTTTTCTTATTTCTCAAGCAACAATTTGTTTTTCAAAAGGCTTTTCCTTCACCGCAGAGCATGTGGTAAAACAACTTATCCTCCATTCAAAATCGAAATGCGGATGGGTTGTAACCCCTGAGGACTTAGGTAGAATGTCTCGTATCCAGTAAAGGATCTCCCGTTCTCTACACTCACCATAGGAAACACAGCAGCAGTGAGCTGCTATTTTACGATGTTATTCAGCCATAATAAAGCTGCAACATGGCTCCACCACGTTAAAAACTTTTTTTTTTATAGGATTGGGTGACAAACGAGCACACAGTCCACCTGATGGTAAGTGGTTACTGTGACCCATAGACATCTATATCTATCTCAATAAAGACACAAGATGCAGATGCGTTGTTACCCGTGAGGACTAAGATGGAATGCCTCTTTGCCAGTAAAAAGGGTCTCCGGTTCTCTACACTCACCATACGAAACACAGCAGCGTTAAGCTGCTATTTTACGCTGGTTTTCTGTGAAACTTTCTATACTCTTATTATATTATAAGGATGTCTAATGGGGCTGGATATAGGGCACTTTTAACTTGATCTATCAGGGATTGCATAGCGAACTGTATTAAATTTATGTACCAATACTGCAAAATTATGACACTCTAAAATAGCTAACTTCCAAAAAAATGTGTAGAAGTACTACTCCTATCAAATAAGTTAAAAAAAAAATATTTTTGAACATTGTCCACTAACCTGCATAACTTGCGACGAGTATTCGCTCATTATCGCGTCTATATGTTGCCTCGTTGACAATAAATTCCTTAACAATCCAAGAGTTTTCATGATCACTCGCGTGTCACTATCGCCCAGCAAGCGAAACATTTGTTCAGTACCCAGACATGACAATATTCGTTGTTTTACTTTTTGTTCCGCCTAAAATTAACAAATACTATGCAAATAGATGTTTGATCCAGGAATAGCAACTGCAAATAGTGTAGAGCAGTAAAGTGTAAAGTGTAGAGAGTCGTATCACATAAATGCTCTATGACATGTTCTATCAATGAATAACATGCAGACATCAGAAAAATTATCATTTAATGTTAAAGCACTATGTTATTGCGAAAACAAGCAGCGAAAATTTTAACCTTATTGCGTTTTGAACTTAGAATGGAATGAATGCTGTGAAAAACAGATTCTAATAAGTAAGATCTTACATGTTTAATTTATAAAAGTTTAAAAAACACAATTCAAAACAAAATTCTGCTGAATTGTTTTGAATCTTAGCTATCTATTAAGTTCTTTTTTACTCATTAAGTCTGTACTTTTGTACAATCCTCTTAAACAAAATCTTTACCTGAAAAGCCATATTCATTAAAGCCCATATTCCGTTTAGCCTTAGAGCAGCTTCTGGCCTCTTTGTTAAATTGCATAACATTTCTACTGCA
Source organism: Parnassius glacialis (assembly GCA_033319125.1). NCBI lineage: Eukaryota > Metazoa > Arthropoda > Insecta > Lepidoptera > Papilionidae > Parnassius > Parnassius glacialis. Next base: position 35,003,803 of record JAVANC010000018.1, read on the forward strand.
CCTATAAAAAGAAAAAAAATACAAATAATGATAAAAAATTACGTTTATCAACGTTAAAACTGAACGCACATTTGTCAGCGCCGCGCGTGCCGTACGCGCCGCATTTTAGAAATTTTGTATGAAATCATATGAAACCATGCAGATTGCAGTCGTATTTTATAAAATGCGGTAGGTATCCGAATATTAAAGGAGGCATGGTGATGACATCATATAACGTGGCAGGTTCGGCGCGTGCTGATACTCATGTTGTTTTTCATTTCGAATATATTTTATATAGGTTTATTCTTGAAATTTGTATTCAAATTTTCTTGTATGTCAAATGCAAATATCTGAAAAATCGTTCATCATCATCTAATAAGTCTTGAAATAAATATAATATTGTCCATACAACTGCCTTTTTAAATGAATATTGTGAATCCACGATCTTCTTTTTCTTCGAATTTTATTTTCTTCTTCATATGCCAATAAGCAGGCTATTACAACATATTTTTTTCCATAGCGATCCGAGCGATTCCGAACGATCAATGTCATTTTACCGTTTCACACCAGTGGTTGGAAAAAACTGCAAAAGTTGTCGGCAATACAAAAAAAGATTTGCGTACGGCGCGTGCGTTCCAACGTGCGAGGCCATCAGTAAATGAGGCGCGTACGGCGCGCGCGGCGCGTACGGCGCGCGCGGCGCGTACTGTGCTAACAAATGTACGTTCAGCTTACAACTAAAAGCTATGTACATTAAAAAATTAATTGGTGTATGTGATTGTTTTTTATTAAACTAAAGTAACAAACGGATAACAGTTCACCTTATGGTAAGTGGCTACTGCAGCTCATGGACACCAACCAACTTCAAACAAAGAAGATTACAGACGCGTTGTTAAATCTGAAGACTAAAATAGAATGCCTCACAGACTAATTATTCTGGTTCCCCATGTTCTTTTGACAGGTACAGCCACTGCCACAGCAGTGCAGCAGCACACCAGGCCTTACGTGGTAGAGCCATGCTGCAGCTATATTGTGATTGAAACACCAATGGATCAGCTCGACCGGGGTATGACCACGCTCTCACAGACTACCAGCGTAAAATAGCAGCTTAATACTCCTGTGTTTCGTATGGTAAGTGTAGAGAACCGGAGACCCTTTTTACTGGAAATGAGGCTTTCCATCTCAGTCGTCAGGGGTGACAACGCATCTGTGTTTTGATTCTTAATTGAGGATAAATGAAGACGTCTATGGGCCGCAGCAACCACTTACCATCAGGTGAACTGTGTGTTCGTTTGTCACCCTTATCCTATAAAAAAAAATACGTATATCCTGTCTCAGGGGTGGGTAAACGATAGCATTTGTACTACGCCCAACTAGGCTCGGGACTCCTTGCATTTCCGGGAGGAGCAGGGACTAGTCCTCGCTAACCCAATGCGTGTTGGCAAACTGCACGTGTTTTCCGCCAAGCATGTGGTAAGAGTCATGGTAAGTGCTTGTTGTAAATTTCAAAGTTCGCGAGCAACCAGAGTTCAATCCTAGCTGGCACCAATTAATTAATAACAGATTTACCACGTGTTCAGCGGTAAACATCGTGTGATCTGCATTTATGAGATATATTTTTTTTAAATATAATAGCTGAATCTGAATGACTGGGTGAGAAATTGTGTGATAAGAGAAAAGTGTGATTTGCAAGATAATGTTGTGACCAGCATTAAGAAAGAAATGCTTCGGTGGTTTGGTCATGTAGAAAGAATGAATGAGGAAAGAGTTAAAAAGTAAATTTATGTAACAAAAGTGAGTCAAGACGGGACGCCCTAGACGAAACTTTATCGACCAATTCGGCGATATATAGAAATTGGACTAGATTAAGTGTACCCTTAACCAACGAGCATGTATGCATAGATATATGGATGTAAAGGAGACCAGAGAGGTGTGTCTGGATCGTGCTAAATGGAATTCCCTAATCTCTGCTTACCCCTCTGGTTGACAGGCGTGAGTTTTTATGTATATTTTATTTAAAAAAAATATTTCGAAACCACGAAGTCCGACAGCACTCATTGGCCTAGCAAGGCAGACACTTCCTGTCCCTAAATAACAAATCCAAACCCTCTTAGAAATAAGAAGAGGCCTGTGCCCAGTAGTGAGACGTATATAAGCTGTACTTTACTTTCACATGGTAAATCAGCAATTAAAATGGAGATTTCTCTTTCTACTATGAAATTTTATTTGAACGCTCAGTCTCCGAATTACTTTTATAGTACATTTATACTAAAAAAATCCGCTGGATTTTTTATTAGATCTTTCTAGGAGTAAGGTATTTTCCGAACGAGAAGTAAATAAAATAAAATAAAATCATCCAATGCCTATGATTTTACAAATTACCTTGATCTAACATTGGCTCCTTAGCTGGTGAGAATTCTAATAGAAGATTGCAGAGAGTAGAAGATCCAACCGTAAGTAACTCCGTGCCGGGCGAGTCGTTTAGTAGTTGCATAAGCGGTTTCCAAACTGCGTGGTCCTACTCACAATCACAAATATTATTAAATTGCTGAATCGATCTTCGGGTCTTTTATAATAATTTTCTACAACATTAGAGCAATATAGCCCAGCTATATAAACAGCTGTACTTGAATCTCAGGGTCAGCAGTAAATTTAATCTAAAAATAAAAAACGACCACACTCCACGGCGTTTTAATAAAATTTGTAGATAAAATATAAAAATAACTATAAAAAATAATATTAATAGTTTTTAAATTTCCAATTTACTTGTTGGACAGGGACAAGTACAATAGAGCATAACATACAATATAATATATTCTTTAGTATAATTGATACACCATTTTTTAAAATCTAACCATATCTATATTTTGTGTAAGTAACTCAAAACTTTAGTAATTAAAATTAAAATTCTTAAGATTTTGTCTTTCAATCTAACACTTTTTTTATTAAATTCTAATGCTGTTAATAGCTACAATTTCTACAATACACAAATTTCCTTATAATCGATGCTAGTTAAACAGGGTTATTTTGCAATAACCGACCAAATTTGCAGAGAAGGTTCAGAATAAGTAACATAGGCAAATGGTGAAGAAAAATTAATTTAAAAAATCTCAAACATTCTGTCCATTTATCTTTTAAATTCAAATACATTCGTAAGGGTCGATCGGTAGACAAAAACGGTGTTGCCCATAAATCACATTAAATTTGGGATAATCAATACAAATAAATACAATTGAAGTGTCTGTTTATAATGTCAAAATACCAGCTTTTTACTAAATGCATATGAAAGTATATACGGTACTTATAACAAAAACACAATTTTTAAAATTTTTGTCTATCTGTCGGTCTGTCTGTTTGTTCCGGCTAATCTCCGAAACGGCTGAACCGATTTCGACGGGACTTTCACTGGCAGGTGGCTGATGTTATAAGGAGTAACTTAGGCTACTTATATTGTAGAAAAAGAATTAGTGTTCCGCGAAACATAATTAAAACCCTAAACTACACGCGGGCGAAGTCGCGGAGAACAGCTAGTTTCAAATAAAACTAGAAGCCTTATTTACTCATATTTTGCATAACTGCTATAAGGGTATATCATTATCTATATATTTGAAATTAAGTTTAAAATTTGGCTACTCTTTGAAAATAAACCTGTATAATTATAGTTACCTGAAATGTAGTTCGTAACTGTTGAACGGATCTTGACAGCGAGTGCAAACATCTTACGGCCGCTAATCTTACCTGTAAAATAAATATTCCAAAATCAGACTAAATGATGTAATAATTAACAACACATTTATAAATGTAAAATGTAAACATAGCTTACAGTAGGTTCCGGGTTATTCATTCCATTGACAACGTGTACCATGAGGCCGTGTGTCTCTATAATTCTTTTCCTAATGTCCTCGTCGTTAGCCCCTAACGATGCGAAGCATTTGAATGCCCCTTGCTTAGCAGCAGCTGATGGGCAATTCACTATATCCGCTAACGAACTCATCAAATGATTCGATATAGCCGCTAGCCTTTGTAGTGATGTATCCACCTGGAAACAACACAAAAACAAAATGAGTGTTAGTTCTTTTCAAGATTGTAGAGTGCTCAAAGACTAGAGACTGCTCGATTATTAGCTACCATTTATATTTTTTGCATTATTTGTCGCATTCATATTTTCATACTCGGTACACAAACACTCACACAGACACGCACACCCAAACATCCTTACACACAATATTAGTAAACAATATATAATTGATAAATTGAAATTTGTTCTAATAATTAAAAATTAAAAATTTTATACAGCGGACTTCAATATAAGCGACTTCAATATAAGCGACTTCAATATAGGTTATTTAAGAATAACTTAATAACCATTGGTCTGACCTTGATCAAATTCATATGGGACCACACGAGAACTATCAGCTTTCATATAAAAAAAGAATCATCGAAATAGGTTCGCGCATTACAAAGTTATGAGGTAACACACATAAAAAATAAAAAAAAACATAAACTCGAATTGGGTACCGTCTCCTTTTTGGTAGTCGGCAGAAAATGGAACCCATCACAAAGAATTCCAAATAGGACGTTAATAATAATAATGTTTTTATTTTGTTCTAAGAAAACTTTAATTGACTACTGTATTTTAAAGCATATGTGATATGAAATCAATATGAACCATTTTCTATTACAATACAATATACAATATCATATAAACACATATATCAACAGTGGTAGAGCCACGCGGCAGCTATTGCTGTCACACGGATGGGCCGGCTCGAACCGGGGCGGTACCACGACCTCACAGAAAACCAGCGTGAAGTAGAGGTTTACCTCTGCGTTTCGCTTGGTGAGTGCAGGTGGCCAGAGGCCCTTTTTACTGGAAATGAGGCATTCCATCTTAGTCCTCACGGGTGACAACGCATCTACATTTTGACTTGTAATTGAGGATAGATGTAGATGTCTATGGGCCGCAGCAACCACTTACCATCAGGTGGACTGTGTGCTCGTTTGTCACCCTTATCCTATAAAAAAAAAAAAAATTAGGGCCATGGTAGCTCAGATGGTTAACGCTCGCTGTAAGCTCGTACTCGAGCAACCCGGGTTCGATCCCCACCGGCACCAATGAAATTGTTAATTACACAATTTTAAGTGCTGATTTAGCACGTGCTCGGCGGTGAAGGAAAACATCGTGAGAAAACCTGCATGTCTGAGAAATAAGAAAAAAAATATTTTCGAAGACATGTGAAGTTCGCCAACACGCATTGGGGCAGCGCGGCGGACCTTTCCTTGCCCTAAAACCCTCTCAGAAATGAGAGGAGGCCTGTGCCCAGCAGTGGGACGTAAATAGGCTGCAACTTTACTTTTTATTTTACTTTTATAAATTACACTAAAGCAATATACTAATGTAAATTAAATAGAGGTGACTGTGCAGGTGTGATTTACTATTTCATTTTTAGTTACTTTCTTGGTGTAAAAATTTCTTTAAGTGTTCATCCAAAGAAATATAATACATTATAATCCCGCGCGTTTCCGAGACTAACCTCTCTTTGCTCGTTTTAAGTTTAGCTTTTAGGAGAATGATACCTAACAATTATTAATAGTAACTTTTAATCAGTAAATAAAGAGTGGTGAAATTATAATAAATATGTCGCAATACACTGTGTGGTGATATTATTCATTGTATGACACGAAAATTCCAATTTTACGCCGAAGAACCCTACTGAAACGTAAAACAATAACATAAATCTACAAAAATAAAATGATAAGAGGTTTGCAGTTGCGCGCGCATCACGGAAGAACTACTGGATAGATTTCAATTAAGTTTTCTAAGTTATATTTCTTAAACACTTGGCCCTAATCTAAAAAAACATTAATGCGATATCTTCATGTAATATAAAGTTATAAAAGTTTTAAAAAACAACTATTTTTATAAGCACTACGTGTTCAGTGATGTGTGTAAGCAACGCGGACAAAGTCGTGGGTATCAGCTAGTTTTAAAATAAGAAACTGTAGTATTAGTTAAAAAATATAGTTACAAACTGTCTTAACACGGTAGAGCCATTCTGCAGCTATATTATGGTTGTAGCACGAATGCATCGGCTAGACCGAGGTAGTAAAACCAGAGTAAAATAGCAGCTCAATTTTTTTTTATAGGATAAGGGTGACAAACGAGCACACAGTCCACCTGATTGTAAGTGGTTGCTGCGGCCCATAGACATCTACATCTATCCTCGTTTGCGAATCAAAATGCAGATGCGTTATCACCCGTGAGGACTAAGATGGAATGCCTCATTTCCAGTAAAAAGGGCCTCCGGCCACCTGCACTCACCAAGTGAAACGCAGAGGTAAACCTCTACTTCACGCTGGTATTCTGTGAGGTCGTGGTATCACCCCGGATCGAGCCGGCCCATCCGTGCGACAGCAAAAGCTGCCGCGTGGCTCTACCACTGTTAATGTTAATGTCAATTGCTACTGTGTTTCGTATGGTGATTGTTGAGAAAAGGAAACCCTTTTTATTAGAAACGAGGCATTTTGATTCTTAATCAGGCTTCAGGTGAACTGTGTGCTAATTTGTCACCCTTATCACCCTTATTCAATAAATGTATAAAATAAAATGGAAGTATTATTTTCACAATACCTCAGCTAAGTACGCCAAGGTTTCCGCCGCCGTCGCCCTTATGTCTTCAGGCATATCTTTGGTACAGAGCCTAGCAAGACAAGGTAACGCACCAAACACTACTCTGTGAAAAATAAATAAAATTTAAATAACAAAATATGAATTATAGAGAATTTTGCGTTTAAACACGTTTTATAGACCTTAACTTTCAAAAGACACCAGTAATACTAATTTTCTACGGATTTTATATTCATAAAAAATTTATAGCAAGGACTGCATAAAATATTTTTAAGATTCCAGTAACAACCGAATCATAGTATAAAGAGAGGGGAAGTACGTTATCTTCATACAAACGCACTGCGCGCGGCTTGTATGTGTGCGCCATAGTATCTATGAGGCGCCGCACGCACACTTAAACACAATCTCGAAGTATTTCTCACTGCGCCAGTCGAGGCTAACACCGCACGAGGTTCGCGCGTCACATAAGCGAGTCACTTATTATAGCATATAATTTTTACTTGACGATGAGATACCTACTTACTTATTTTTATTGTATTAGTTGTCTATCAGACAGAGGAAGAATAGGAACTAAGTACCTACTTACGGTTATAAAATCGTAATTAATTATATTTGCAAAAGTTATTTATAAGGATGCGGATATAGTATTACACATTAAAGTTTAATAACAAGGCGTTTCGTAATAGTTGAAACCGAAGAAAGTATTTTTCTGTAGCTAATTTGTAATTTTGTAATAAATGTGTGATTCAATATATATATGCTTGTATTAATTAAAAATAAAAATTAATATGGTCCTTTATGTGTGCAAATACTATATTATGCCTATTAAAAATAAAAAGTAACTAGTATATACTAAGTAAATAATTTAAACACGAGCTCACACACCGCCCCGCCGGTTTAGTTTATCCCTTTTTTTATAAATAATACTGCTCTGAATCTTAATACATTTCTGTATTTGTTAGGAAAACCATTGTTGAACTTTATCGACTAATGATCACTGAATTAGTTATACAGAGATGTATTATCTTTGGCAAGGGCCGGGCTTTAAACTAATGATTTGGTGACAGTGACAACCCTGAGACAGTAGGCAATTATATCGCGGATTGTGCCGGAGTTAACCTACTTGGCCTGTCTTTATACTATGACCGAATTGGCAAATCAGCAAAAACATTATAATTTTATTGGAATAGAAGTGTTAGTTGTGTACATGACGTACCTGTTATCGTCGGGTGGCAAAGCTCCAGCTCGGTGCATGAAAGTAAGACATCTAGCGGCACCCATAGCCACCGGCAAAGGTTTATCTCGCGACACTAGAAACGTTAGAAGTTCGGGTATCGTTTTGTCACCATGCCTAAAATGCAGAAATCTTAGTCAGCGAACATTCAAAAACGCGTGAAGTGCGTTAATATGCACTAGAGCAGCGCGTCTGACACTGACTTCACCTCTCCCACTCAAGAAAAGGTGGCTTGTACTTCCAGCAGTGAGCAAATAGTAAAAGTGCTATATCATATATGCTGCCATTCTAACAAAAGTGCAGAAGTAATGTTTTATCCATATCTTTATATAGAAAAATTACGTGTCACATTGTTTGTCCGCGATGAACTCCTAAACTACTGAACTGATTTCAATGAAATGTTTCACAATGTGTGCAGTTTGGTTCAACTTGAGAGATAGGATAGTGTTTTTATCCCGATAAGTGACCCTCAATTTTTTTTATTGTGAATTAAATGATTTTTTAGGACACATGGTCGTCGGAAAGGGCAGAACAACGTGTGCCTGGCCAGCTAGTGTTCTGTATCTTTATATAATAATATAAAAATTTATATATAAATAAATATACAAATCTTTATATATAAAAATTACGTGTCACGTTGTTTGTCCGTGTTGGACTCCTAAACTACTGAACTGATTTCAATAAAATTTTGCACACTGTGCATTTTGGTCCAACTTGAGAGATAGGATAGTTTTCATCCCCATAAATGACCCTCAAAATTTTTTATTGCGAAGTTAAGGATTTTTATAGGAAGAATCGTTGAAAAGGGCAGAACAAAATCTGCCTGGCGAGCTAGTAATATTATATAATCTTATAATACTTTGATTGTTCAACCAGTGCGTGTTGCCAGTGATGACCTATGGATCTGAGACGTGGTGGTCCTTCACTGCCTGCCATAGATAATTAAAAAATAAAAATTAAATATCGATAAAATTGTTACTAACTGCACCGACTAAAACTAACTTTTTTTGTATAAGTACAAATATTCAAATTTTTCCTTTGTGTACACCTAATAATCTACCTTGATGCCATATTTTAAGTTTATGGATAACCTAGAAGTGGTCTAACTTTTTGATAAGTGAGGTCAGTAAATCAGCTAGTGATTTATATAGCAGTGCGTAATATACTATATAGGAATTAAAATTCAAAAATTATAATAGGGTTATTCATGAAATTTGGGTTTATATGTATTCAATGGTTCTTTACTGGGTATTCAAAATCTTAAGTGTAAATCTAATATTTTTGAGTTAAGGGAGGTCAAAAAGTGACTAGAGATAGTTTGTATCAATATACACACTTTCAAATTGATTTTTTATAATTTAAAAATATTAATTTTATTAAATGTGTTACGTTACATTCACATAAATAGAAGAAATCAAAATATACATCGTAAAAATGTACCTGGTATTCAAAGCTACTTGCGAGACGCTGGTATTCTCAAAACACATAGCGGCTAGCAAGTCAAGTGCGGGCAGAGCACGGGCGGGCGGCGGTGAAGTGCGAGAAGCCAACAAAGCTGCCGCCGCTCCGCAAGCTCCTGCAGCGCTGAGCGCCTCCTGCTCTACGGGACCCCCGCACCAAATCGACAAGATACGGACTACGCACGCTCTTGCTGTTGGTGAACCTTCGCGTGCTATCTCTGCATAGTGAAATATATTTACTTGCTTATTAAAACATCAATGTTATTCATACAATTTTTGTACGTGGTAGAGCCATGCTGCAGCTATATTAATAGTATAGTTGTAGCACGAATGGGTCGGCTCGACCGGGGAAGGGCCACGCTCTCACAGAATACCAGCGTAAAATAGCAGCTTAACGCTGCTGTTTCGTATGGTGAGTGTAGACAACCGGAGACTTTTTTTACCGAAAAAGAGGCATTCTATCTTAGTCCTCACGGCTGACAACGCATCTGCATTTTAATTCGCAAACGAAGATAGATGTAGATGTCTATGGGCCACTGCAACCATTTACCATCAGGTGGACTGTGTGCTCGTTTGTCAACCTTATTCAATAAAAAAGAAAAAAAGAAAATTAGGACATAAACTTCACCATTCTAATGTCTAGTATAAAACTCAGTAGCTGCAAGGACATGCTTAACATGAATCAAAAACATTTGGCTATAATCTAGCCAATCATATTTTTTTTAATACTAGCAATACTGTTAACATTACTGATATTCCCTGTAACCACTACTGGTAACCTGCTGCTTGTGTTAAAAGTGGTTCACGACAGTAGTCGAATGGGGATTCGAACTCACGACCTTTAGAGTTCGCGGTCTGCATTCTGCCATTAGGCTACCTTTGCTTCAATATTGAAACAAAAATATGAAAAAAAAATAAAACAAATTATATTTTATAAGCGCTAATCTAAAATTATGGCATTAGAGTGTTATTAAAAATATGAGTGAGCTGGTGTAGTATTGTGTAGGAAGACCTTTTGTTCTTGGGCTTATTTCTTTCAATTTCACATAAAATCCGACAAAATAAGTACTGCCCTATGATCACGCTTATTCTCTCGAAATGTCTGTTAAAATGAAGCAACTTCCCAACCAATGAAAAAATGTTGGTTAAATTCTTTCTTGGTTTCTGACTTATATAGTATTACTTCCAATTTTCATTGTAATGATGAAAAGACTCCTGCAAGACGAAATGGGGAAATTTGGTGGCCTATGACTCTAGTGGTACCCATCATAGTGAAGATACTAGAATGACACTACAGGAATAACACTAGTGATTAAGATTTGATTAATACTTTAAAACCCTGACTGAAAATAAAAGTAACCCTTTAGTTATGATAGAGCGGCTCCATGGTGCAGTGGCTTAGCAAAGAGTCACAACGCTAAGGGCCGCGGGATCGAGCCCCGCACGGAAAAAGTATTTGTATGGCCTACAAATTGTTCCGGGTTTGGATGTTTGTCCTTGTGAAATTTATGTATGTAAATTGCCCCCAAGATACAGGAGCAAATCCTAGTGAGAAGGTAACATTTAAAAAAAACAAAGTTATTATATAGTTAATTCTCACTTCTTTTTTCCCAGTTTGGCAACTACCAATGAATTCAGCCAGCGTCAAGTATTTCATGAAAGTCACACAATGTATTAAAAATATGTTTCAGTAGATAGGCTTACCTCAACTCTATCTTACGAAGTTACATATTTATTTTCGGATGAATTAACATTTTACAAAATGATTACTAGTATAATAAAATGGATGTAAGTGGCAAAAGTTCTATAGCTTAACTATATTAATGAATATAAAATGTGATGTCATTCAAAATACCATCATCTAATCCGCACTAACAAATTGAGCTCTTTATCTTGAATCTTAAGTTTTGGCAAAAATACAGGTTAATAAGTGTGTCCCAATCTAAATCTAAATATAACAGTTGTACTATTTTTGGAGCCATCCCTGAATTTAAAAAACCATGGTTTAGAGGGTATGTCAGGTGGGACTTCTGCATAATATTTACCTGTAGAATTGTGAGATTTTTTACAAAGAGAATTCAAATCTGACATATGATGTATTTTCACAAATGCTTTAGGGTACCACAAGTAGAAGTTTCGTTGTCACATATATCACTATGACTTGGCATCAAAGCAAGTTTCAAGTTAATACCTTGACAAAAACATCTATACAGTGTTTTATTTTAAAAATTAATGACACTAGAAACTAATGACCGACACACCACACACGGTCAGTTAAACTGATCAATTCAAAATAAAAATGGATGTAAGCCAAAAAGATTTCCCCTCTCACTGGCTTCAAATTTCTACTTAAGATTTCATACGCACTGTCAATTGAACAGTATAACTGACCGTACAACCTGGAAAAATTTGTAGGTTGCCATCAGTTAAAAGTTTCAACTTTAGATTTCACATTCACTTTCAGTATTTGAATGTATGTCAGTTTAACTGACCTTGTGTATTGAGCATAAGACTCAATAATCCTTCATGCAAATTAAGCAATTATTATCCAACAAATACTACTTACGTGTTAGCCTTGACAAGAGTCTCATATCAACAGGCAATGCTGAAACAGGTGCTGGAGGATGTAAGAATATACTTCTCAAAGCACACAATGACGCTTCCACCAGTTTTGTGCCTAATGTGACTGTTCTTAATAATTCTACTAAAGCTGATGCTGCACCTTGTTCAACCAATGAACTAACATTTTCGGCTGTACCTTTAGCTAATGAACCTGTCAATATTAAAACAATATAAGTCTCTTACAAAATGAATTAATACCATTTAAACAAATCTATACAAAGCCACAGATCACTAATGGCATGCAAATAATATTCAAGGCAATGTTATTTTCTATATTTAAATTTCTTTAAAAGAGAATACAATGAAATAAATATATTATGTATAAGTGAAAAGTATCCCTTATTTAGTTTATATTTTTTTGGCCACAAATCAATATTAAAACAAATTTTAGAATGTTCCAAATTATATAGAAATAAAAAGCAATAAGTTATATTTAAAAAGTCGTCAGCTAAGCACTATGTACATATCAAGTGATGCCAAAACTTTGCTAAACTTCTTGACATGCACATACATACACATGTCTTACTTCTTCTTTCTTTATCAGCCCATAAAAGTTCACTGCTGGACTTACAGATATACACTTAAAACTATATTATTGGTTGCAAAATGATTTTAGATACATATGGGTATGGAATAGTTGTTACAGCAAATAGTGGAATATTGATTAATCGCCATTCTCTATTGCAAAAAGACAAATAAAACACACCATTATTATTCAGCATAAAAAAGGAATATAAAAAATAATTAATTTGTTATCAAATTATAATATCACACTTTTCTAAAAATGTTCTAAGGTTATGAGAAAAGAAAACAATTAAGTTTCTCATATTTAACATTTTTAAATGCTGGCAACCCTTTCCTTGTATCAATTTTATGGGGAATACTTCATTTTGTCTAACCCGACGTTGAATACTGTAGGGGATTTTTTTTTGCTTGTGTTTTTGGTTGGGCGGCACACTTTTTTAAAATATTATTTAAAAATTCTAACTAATTAACTTCAACTTGACATGACTGATTTTTGACAAACTTTTTATATTAATGATAATAATTAATACTAATTGTTTCATTTTTTAAGAAAAATTTGTTTGATTATTTTAAGTCTATTGTTTTTTTTCTTCATTTAAAAGTTTATTTTAGACAACTATTCAGTTAATGCCGAATAATACTAGCTATTATTCAGTATTCAACAAATAACAAAAAAGTCAAGTAATGCCCAATACTAAATAATAGCAAGTATTCACAGCATATCTAGTATGTGTTCTTACAATAAGTTGAGCATAGTTATGGCTTGGCTTTTGCAACACATGAAATGTATACAGCACTGTATCTTACTTTCTTTGTTGGTCCGAGTTTAAAAGCTATAACACAGTGTGAATATAAAGCAATGTTGCACAAAACAAACACATTATATAATATAATAGGAAATAAATGTTTTTATTATTATTATATAACTGATAAGTGAAAAGAAAATAACATTGATATCAAAGGTCAATACAATTAAATGATCTCTTAAAGAATTATTTCTCTTTAATGTAATAAGCAATTTAGAAGCAATAACATGTTAATAAGATAATTATGTGACATACTGAGAATAAATGTAAGTTACCTACCAATAGTAATAGTAGCTTCTAATCTGATGTTGGGATCAAGTGTTTCATCCGACATCAGCTGTAGCAATCGCGGTACAATACCCTGTTGTATAACGGAACTCTTCTGTCGATTACTCCCTATCACTGAGTTCTTCAATGTAACTAGCGCCTCTAATGTTTTAGAAGGTTCCGATGAGTACAGCTCATCGATGTATGAACGGGAGCTTTCGATATCCTTGCGGTAAAAAGATTTAGGTTATATATACAATAAAAATCCAGCTAACGGTGAGTACTAAATGTGTAATTTTAGCTTACCATGAATATCGTTAGCTGCTGCATGTTTAAGGAGATCTACGCCGCAATATTGTTAAAAATATCACAGAAAACTGTACTAAAATCAAAACCGATTGGAGAATACGCTGTCGCTGTCAATTTCACCGAAAATATAACAGCAGTCTGTCAATCTGTCAAATTCAAGGTTCTTTTGGTGATAGACTCGTACGGTTATACTTTTGCCAGTGCTATCCGTTACGTCAATACAATCTATCAAAGTCGATCAAAGTCCACTGCTGAACATAGGCCTCCCCCAGTGTTGCCAACAACTTGGAACTTGATATCGCAATTTTTCACAGACTTAGTAGCCTAATATAGCCGAATTTGAGCTGAGGTAACCTAAAGTAGCCCAAACATCAAAACTTCGCTAAGAATAAATAAAAATGTAATTTAAAAAAAAATTGTTTATTCATATGATGTACAAGAGTATCAAATTTAAAAAAATCATCAATCATCATCTACTGCCAGTAGCAACAAAGCATCAGCAAGACTCACTGTCAAAATTTTCTGTAGCCTGGTGCTGGTGCAAGCTTCGCTGGATCTGGCAACGAACATTTTTCTCCTAGTATGTAAACTGATCATATGATTGCTTGGTTGAAAATGTTTGCAGCAAATATCTCGGAGATTCATATGTGTACGGATTCTATGAATTGCAATCAGCATGGGTACATTGTATATATATCATTGGGCATTGTAACATTCTGTTACTTAATTTTGTATTTATTGTACCCATCACACTAAAAATTCTTTCTATGATACTCGTAGCATTACTTAAAGATAATGAGAGATATTGTAATGAAAACTTGGCAAAATCTTTAAAGATGGGATTCCCTCCAGCATTCTGTATTTTCAATACCTGTACCCAAAAATTTACGTTATCATTGGGAGAAGCTGTACCAATTACTTCGATGCGCAACGTACTTAAAGAACGTCATTGGTTCATTATAGTTTCCCGCTCAATATTAGGTTTCCCTAATTGCCAGGGAAAATCATCAACGTTTGGTCTGCTGGTTGAGAGGCACAAGTGGTAGCCACGTGTAGCACACGTGGCTACCACTTACAACCAGCAGATTAATAAATGTTCAATTTTTACCACCACTGACACATAAAGTGGTTGCCTGTCAACTAATTCCTTCACTAAGCGCACGAGAACATGCACACGCAGGGCTATTGGAGAAATTTCGTAAATAATAGACAAATGAAATACATAGCCGGTATAATACTTTTAATAACAAATGTTATTAACAGCGAAGCGAATACTTACAATCTTATTGCATTTTAAATTTGGTTACTTAATACGCGTAACAGGCTAAATTAGAATCCCTACTCCCTAACGCTTTGTCCGTGTATTTGGAACTACCCGTCTCGCACTTCTCCAGATGAGTGAGAGTGATAGTGAGCCTTAGTTTTGGGGTATTCCTCAAAATTAACAGTGTTGCCAGTTTTTTTATTTTGATTTGTACATTTTGCGTAGGAGGTATTATTTTACGCTTATTTTAACTTCTGTTGTGACTCAGACTAATTGACGGTCAATCGTTCGTCTCTCAAGCAGCCTATTTGGCGACCAGTCGCCCTTCAGAATTTTTCGTAGCCGATATCCACCCCGAGTAACCAAATTGGCGAAAAATCGCCTACGTTGGCAACCCTGGCCTCTCCATGGATTACAGAAGCCGAGTCCGCGTCCGTAATGTGAGGCAACTCAAACTAAGCCAGTATGGCTTAGTTCAATACTCGGCTCGTTAGTGCTCAAAGTCGTGTCGTCTTGACAACAGCTCCCGAAATTTTAATTAAAAATGACGTTTTATGCAATGAACGGATGTCAGTACATCAGAGAAACATAAACTTATATTTTTACGTAAAACATTCATAAAATAGAAATATGAATTTTTAAAACTGACATATAACATTATATGGAAATGTTGCCAAAGTGAAGGAAAAATTCTCCCACCTTTTTTAATTAAAACTAAAACACTTCAATAGGAATGAGGCCATCCACGACTTTTTCTGCTACCAGGGTGGCGCCACTTTACAGTGAGGTAAAATATTTGACAGATTTCATAGCGGGGATAATAATTTCTTAAGAAAATGTAATATTTAAGGTTACTGTTGTGGCTTCGGAACAGTCCCGATATAACATCCTTTTCCTAAATATTTCCTATCCTCCCGCCTCCCCCATATACGCACTACTCAAAATGGTGCGCCACCTGTCGTTGAAAAAAGAAGAAGCAAGATGGCCGCGCACGCATAAAACGTGTTCGTTACCGCTCGTTTAAAAATACTCAATAAATAAGTTGTAAGACTATCGTGCAATTGCTCGTGTCCATATACATTCGAAGTGCAGTGTGGTATCTGTGTATACACGAGAACTTCAGCCTAAATATACAGACTTCACCATAACCACGAGGAGTGCTCCAGTCTTGTGAGTATCCTTGCCTTATCTACCCAGTTCTAAAGCTATTTTCGTTTACTTCCCGGTTGGGATCATCGGGTTAGCCAGCCCTTGGTCTGGTTGTTCTCTGGTTCCCAAAACCACCCACGAAACACATTGTGAAACATTCAAGCCGACAACTAACTGACACTATGTTACAAAAAGCTTTACCTCAGTCACAACTGGCGACATCTGGTGAGTGGAAGTTAATTAGCCCTCATTAAATAGAGTGCGTAACGCAACTTGACAACTTATTACTTCGAGGGCTGCCAACATTGCAAAAATGTAACGCATTGTTTTTATTTATCGACGGCTCCGTGGCGCAGTGGCTTAGCAATGAGTTGTTGCGCTGGGTGCCGCGGGTTCGAATCCCGAACGTAACAAGTATTTGTATGCCTTACAAATCATTGTTCCCGGTCTGGATGTTTGTCCTCGTGCAATTTATGTTTGTAAGCTGCCTCCACGATACAGGAGAAAATCCTAGTGTGGGGGTTTACGTAACGTTTAAAAAAATTAAAAAATATGGATGATATATTTTAAGGATTTTTTTTATATGGTCTGATAATAAATGCATGTTTGGTTTTCGTTTTATGTTTTTTTCTGATCCGATCATTGCGGCTTGTGAGACAGAAAACATAAGACACAATCGAAATAAAAGCAGTTGTAATCCCACTAAAATGCAAAAATTTGTTCTTTACATTTTTTTATAGGATACGGTGACATACAAACACATGGTCCACTTGATGGTATATATATCTACAATTATCCTCAATAAAGAGATGCATTGTCATCCGTGAGGACTGTGTAAAACCTACCAAAATTAAAATTTTCTTGTATTTTTCGTACTGTAGCTTACATTATGCATGCAGTAAGGTGCGGTACACCATTACTCGACGATTATTAAAAAAAAATTGCTAAAAACAAACTGAATAATAGATACTGAATACGGTCAATGGTTCGTCGAACAGTCATGTATCAGGCATCGGGCGGGTGTTTATCGAACTTGCATTAGTCATATAATTATAACGTCTCTATACAGTTACAAAGAAAAATATGATGCAATCACATTTATATGGTTCATAAAAGTTTCTCACTTGGCTAGATCCTATTCAAAAATATTTTGAATTTAGCGGGCTACACTTCGATAATAGAATTCAAACAAACTTATTTTCATATTTGTGTGAGTCATACGTTACGTTGTAACTATTAGTCCAATATAGTTTCAACTTCCCTACTTTTCGGGAAAATTTAATGTATTGGCCACATTATTTTTTCATTTATGTGTGTTTCGTCTAGCGTAAACACAAGTTGATAACGCAAACAAAGATTTTGTTCTTGCCCCACTTTTGAACGTCCGCTTTGTAGGGAACTATCGTTCTAGGTGTTATTATTCTAAGTTTTAGCCTTACTTCTTTGCTTTAGATAATAATCTGGGTATACATAATGTTTACTTTATACAACAGAGAAAAATTTACTTAGAAGATCCTTTTAAAATGAACATATTAAGTAAATAGTAAAGTGAATTAAATGCAATCCGTATTGTAGGAAGAAATATTATATTAATATCTCTTTTAATCGTTGTTGTTTTCATATGTATTTTCTAGGTTGTAATTAATGAATGAATGGTGGTTAATATTTTGGGGGTACAGAGAGGAAGACCGATAAAAAGTTTGTAATCATTTTATCAGTAGTTGCTGTTATGTTTAATCTTACCACTATAGGTTTCTCTATCTAGTCTGTGCACTATAGTGCGAAATCCCTCACTATTCAAAAACAGATGTCGCAAACGTCATAATATCTAAACACATCAACATAATCTAGGGATACCTTAATCCTAAATTGTTTACGACCAGGGGCGTAGCTACCGCCGTATTAGCCGTATTAATGATACGGGGCCCCCTGGCTACAGATGCCCCGAACGTATCTAAGCAAAAATTCTAAGGACTTCTATGGGACAGGATGTTGGTTTGAATTGTTTGGCTAGCTTAGTTCCTAGGAGTATTAATTGTAAATAATAACTTATAATCAAACTATAATTATTTTTAATATGTGCGAAAGTTTTTGTTCCTTTTGTGAAAAATCTTTACCCTTCATTATTTGGGCCCCCCACCAATTCTTGATACAGGACCCCTCTAAGGTACGCTACTCCACTGTTTACGACTTTATGGTTTAATTTTTTTAGTTTCCATAAAAAGTTTACTTAATATAGATTAAAACTTCTTTTATTCTATTTTGAAAATTTAAAAATATAAATTAAAAAAAAACAAAATCGGCAGCATAATTGTTAGTAATTCGTTACGTCAAGGAAAATTAAAATTGTTCTACTGATATTAATTAATGAAAAAGGATGAGATTGTTTTTTTATTACACTTGCCATGTGAGCTTTAAGTCATGCCACATCGTCATTTGAGGCGAAATGAAACGTTACGAGCCGTGGGCATATTAGAAAATTGTGCTATTTCATGTTATAAAATGGTACGCGTCATTGCTGAGACCCTACACACCGGCCAAAACATGATATCACGGTTTTGCTTAGGTTATCGCAGTACTGAGGATGTGGCTGAACGGTGCACGGGTCGATATTGTGTTTCCAAGCAGAGACAGGATCGATTTCTCCAAATGACCACCGAAAGACAACCTATATCACAGCGATGCAACTACTACAAACGACCCAGGAGAACCACGAACTGCTGTTAAGCAAACAAACCGTGCAAAGCAGGTTGCATGAAGTTGGTCTTCATGCTCGAAGACCGCAACGTGTTCTAGCAATGCGACGTGGTAATCACAGTCGGCGGCTTTCGTGGGCTCGGGAGCATTTATCATGGTGTGATGAACAGTGGTCATTCATGCTGTTCACCGATGAGTTCCAGTTTAGGTTTCATCCGGATTCACGAAGAACACGCGTTTGGAGAATTGCAAGGCACCTTTAGGAGCTTTTCTCATACCAAGACGGGACAATGGTGTGGACAGGAATTCGTGGAGGAAACACCCAGCTCGTTTGGATCTAAAGCAACATAACTGCACAAAAACACCACGAGAAAGTAATAGAGTCTGTTATTGTCATACACAGAATCCAAATGGGTCAGGTATTTCCATTCATTCACGATAATGCTCCTTCCCATTTCGGCGTGGCTGATATCGGCCGCTCTCCGAAACCACGATATTCAAGTTTAGTATTGGCCTGCACAGTCGCCCGACTTAAGTTCTATCGAGCATGCCTGAGATATATTACAACGAAAAGCTTTGAGAGATTTCCCGCCAAATTTGACGACGGAACAACAACTTTACGAACACTTGCAAAGAACATGGAACCTAGTACCGCAGCACGACATTGACAATTTAATTTTATGTATAAACAATCGATCTCGATGTGTAATTAATGTAAGCGGTGGCAACACTGATTATTTATTATAAGAAATTATAAGATTTTTGAATTTTAATTAAAATTAATAGTTTTATAAGATCAATGAAGGTTTTTTATCATAGTATTTATCTACGGCAATTAAAAAAACCGGCCAAGTGCGAGTCGGACTCGCGCACCGAGGGTTCCGAACAAATCCGTAGGTATATAAGTTTAAAATGATTAAAAATAATTTTATTAAATGATGTAACTAAAAATTTATGCTTTTCGTAATTTTTCTTTAATATGTGCTATAATACATTGCTTCGTACTAAATTTTAAGATTCTGAGTTCACGGGAAGTAACCAGTAGGTTTTGATTCCCTTGCGAATGTCGAAAATTTGCAGCATAAACGGCTGTATCTTTTAATTGCGTTGGCTTAGAAGTTTCATTTTTACACAGCTCCAAGGGACAGTATACTTGAGTATTTGATATGAATTTCAGCTTGATACCTCCACGCGTTCCTGAGAAAAGGGGTCTTGACAGACAGACAGACGGACAACAAAGTGATCCTATTAACGGTTCCGTTTTTTCCTTTTGAGGGATGGAACCCTAAAAATTAACAGTTTTATTTAAAACAATATAATTACGAAAGGTTTTTTTAATTTCCTCCCACCCTCCCTCAATTGCGCGCACTATACCCGTCGCCGTCAATCCCAGCACCACCACACTAGGCAGGACACACCACTCTCGAAAATACGACACGTGTTTCGCCTCTACACGAGGCATCCTCAGGTGAAGTAGACTCAGCGGAGGCTGGCCGCTAAGTGAGCGGCGAGCCGAAACTACTGCTATTTATACTACTTGCTGACGCAACCGCGCTCCAATTACGTAGCGAGCGATTACGTCATGCGATAAATCACCGCCCGACGTACGCCGATATTTGCTGTGAAATTAACAACAAACTACTGCGAAACGTCCGCCTACCCTACAACCACGCAACCAAATGCTGACCACCGCACCGTGAGGGTGACAAACGACCATGTTGCGAGGCTATATATCATCACGGAGCAAGCTTAAACATGTTTAAGAGAGGCGAGTTGGAAAAATTTGTTTGTTCATTCAGCAGTGCAACATTACCGTTATTATTTTTTAATATCTCTAACTGTTCCAACACACACAGTCGTAGCCTTTTATTACAAGTATGTAAGACTTTAAAGGAGTGGTCATTGGCTAGGCTGTGTCCAGTGTCTACGAGATGTTTAGCAAAATGTGATTTATCGGGGTTACAATTCCTGTACGCGGCCAAATGCTCTTTATAACGTGTTTCGAAGTGCGACCAGTCTGACCCCCGTAAAAGGCTTGGCATTCGTCACAAACAAGTTTATAAACACCAGACTTTAGACCAATATCTAACTTATCTTTATAATTACAGATATTCCTAAGTGAATTGTTTGTTTTGAATGCCACGTACACGCCACTCTGTCGAAGAGTGTTAGCTATTTTTTCAGATATAGAACCTAAGTAGGTCAAACTGCCAACATATCGACGATCACTTTGAGGTTTAACCGCGTACAGAGAATTGCGTACGACAAGTTTTTGTTTCTTTTTTATTACATTGTCAATGATATTCTTTGAATAGCCGTTAGAGACTGCAATTTGATAAATCACATTAAGCTCTTTTAAATAATTTTCTTTACTTAACGGTACAGTAAACAAACGATTAATATAACAATAAAAAGCGGCTAATTTATGTTGCCACGGATGACATGATGACGCAGGAATGACCGTATCGGTATGAGTTAGCTTTCGATAAATTTTAAATTCATGTAACGACTCTTTCCTTGTTATTGTTAAGTCGAGGAAATTAAGGACACAATCTTGTTCCAATTCAAGCTTAAATTTAATTTTGTCGTGGATTTTATTAATTTTATTAAGGAAAACATCCAGTTGCCTCTTTGTGCCAGTCCAGCAAATAATTATGTCGTCTACATATCGATAATAGTATAAAATATTTTGATTGACAACTATGTGTTGCTTTTCAAAATTATCCATAAAAATGTCCGCCATAAGAGGACTTAGAGGGGAACCCATGGCTAGCCCTTCTTTTTGTAGATAGAAGCGGTTATTAAACCGGAAATAGCTTTGTTTCATACAGAGAGAGGTTACGTTTAGAAGATCATTTGTTTCCCCGGGATGTAGACGACGTTTATTAAAGAGATCTGCGAGTATACGCAAACAGTCTGGGGATGGGACATTTGTGAAAAGACTATCAACGTCTAAAGATAACAACATTTATTTAGATGGAATACGGATATCTTTAATCTTGGAAATGAGATCTAAACTATTTTTAAGGCTGTAAGTTGGTTTGAATCCAGATTTCTCCGGCAGAAGGAAGTTTAACTTTTTAGCAAGGAAATAAGCTGGTGCACCTATATATGATACAACTGGACGAATAGGAACATGTTCTTTATGTATTTTAGGTAACCCATATAAAATGGGTGCTTGAGGATTCATTGGAACAAGACTGCCGCGAGACACGTTGTTGTCGGGAAAAATATATGATGACTGTTGTATACATAATTTAATATCCGAAGTAAACTTTTTGGTGGGGTCAGACTCCAATAGCTCAAAGTCATCACCTTGGATGACATCGTTAACCTTCTGGCTATACCCGCTATTATCCATAATAACAACAGTATTGCCCTTGTCGGCTTTAGTAACAATAAGATCATTGTCCCTTATTCTCTGCTTTAGTGACTTAAAAACAGGGAACTCCGGATTGCAATGGTAAGAAGCGGGTACAACCTGAATTTCTTTCGCTACCAAACTTTTAACAATGTTATCTTTCTTCCCGATCACAACGGCCATCTCCGCGTCCACAGCCACAGTCTCTAGCGACTTTTGAGAGATCGAAGGTGTTGATTATACTTTAGGCCTTTTTGTAAAAGTGACAACTCATCCGTAGGAAATTGAACATCGGAAAGATTTTTAACTCGGGGATAAAACTGATGATATTCAGTATGTATGTTGTTATTGCGCTTACGTGATGAAGATGATACAAGTCGTTGTAATTTACGGGACTGAATTTGATATTTCTCGTAAACAATTATTGAAGCTAGTTCTCTGGCTTTCCGGTCCAAAATATCAAATTCAATATTATGTAATTTATAAGAAAGTTAAGAATATAATACTTTAAGGTGGATTTTTAAATTATCTATATTGGCAAACCAATGACGACACTCCTCATTAAGCCAAATGTTTTGAGCTTTAGAAATAGCAACATTGGACACTCGACTATTTGTGCCAGAACGTATTTGGATGTAATTAGGAATAACATGAAGTTGTTTGCACTGCTGATTGAACCAAACATTTTGGGCAGCAATACGATGGAGTTTTGTTAATTTGACATAGAGTCTTGCCTGGTCGGCCGTGCTAGCCTTTTTAAGATAATTGATAGAATCAGGCGTTACTTTGCGGAAATCCATTATAATGGGGTTGTTATAAATTAATTTGCTTAATTCCGCGTAAAGAAAAAAAGTGATGTGTCCTGCCCAGCTTTAAGGGGGACCTCCCACCCTCCCTCAATCTTCTATATCTGAAAAAATAGCTGACACTCTTCGACAGAGTGGCGTGTACGTGGCATTCAAAACAAACAATTCACTTAGGAATATCTGTAATTATAAAGATAAGTTAGATATTGGTCTAAAGTCTGGTGTTTATAAACTTGTTTGTGACGAATGCCAAGCCTTTTACGTTGGTCAGACTGGTCGCAACTTCGAAACACACAGGTACAGGAATTGTAACCCCGATAAATCACATTTTGCTAAACATCTCTTAGACACTGGACACAGCCTAGCCAATGACCACTCCTTGGAAGTCTTACATACTTGTAATAGAGGGCTACGACTGTGTGTGTTGGAACAGTTAGAGATATTAAAAAATAATAACGGTAATGTTGCACTGCTGAATGAACAAACAAATGTTTACAACTCGCCTCTCTTAAACATGTTTAAGTCTGCTCCGTGATGATATATAGCCTCGCAACATGGTCGTTTGTCACCCTCACGGTGCGGTGGTCAGCATTTGGTTGCGTGGTTGTAGGGTAGGCGGACGTTTCGCAGTAGTTTGTTGTTAATTTCACAGCAAATATCGGCGTACGTCAGGCGGTGATTTATCGCATGACGTAATCGCTCCCTACGTCATTGGAGCGCGGTTGCGTCAGCAAGTAGTATAAATAGCAGTAGTTTCGGCTCGCCGCTCACTTGCCAGCCTCCGCAGAGTCTACTTCACCTGAGGATGCCTCGTGTAGAGGCGAAACACGTGTCGTATTTTCGAGAGTGGTGTGTCCTGCCTAGTGTGGTGGTGCTGAGGATGGTGGTGCTGGGATTGACGGCGACGGGTATAGTGCGCGCGATTGAGGGAGGATGGGAGGTCCCCCTTAAAGCTGGGCAGGACACATCATTTTCTTTCTTTACGCGGAATTAAGGAAATTAATTTATAACAATCCCATTATAATGGATTTCCGCAAAGTAACGCCTGATTCTATCAATTATAAAATAATAAGCAAAAAGTCCAAAGTCCAAAAGTCGCATCTCAGCTACTCAGCTATCATTGTCAATTATCACTTATGGAGAAACAACAAGACACAACAAGAAATTATAACATTTTAAAATTTTATCTTATTTATATTATAAATTAAGCATAATATTTAGTCCACCTAAAACAATGAGGCTCAAAATGTTTTTAGCATACACTGCTAAGTTTTTTTGGTTACCTATAATCACGACCAGTAACGATTATCCAACAATAACGGATAGCTGATTCCTTAGGAAAGCTGTAAAATAATATATTTAAAAGAAATTAATATATTAAAAATATAGTACACTTTTATATCAAGGTATTTATCAAAAAAAATCAATTACCTATAACAATTAATATAATCAATTACCTATAACAATTAATGAGTATGTTAGGGATGAATCTGAAGGACAGAGTGAGAAATTGTTTAATAAGAGAAGAGTGTGGCTTGCGAGATGATGTTGTGACCAGGATTAAGAAAGGAATGCTTCGGTGGTTTGGTCATGTAGAAAGAATGAATGAGGAAAGAGTGACAAAGCAAATTTATGTTGCAGAGGTGAACGGCAGAGTCGGGAAGGGTCGCCCTAGGCGAAAGTTTATCGACCACATTGGCGATATATTGAAAATGGGCCAAATCAAGAGTACCTTTAACCGACGAGCGTGTATGCGTAGGTATATGGATGTGGAGGAAGCGAGAGAGGTCTGTCAGGATCGTGCCAAATGGAAGTCCATAGTCTCTGCCTACCCCTCTGGGTGACAGGCGTGAGTGTTTATGTATATGTATGTTTATGTAATTAATATAATATCAATTGATTTAATTAAATAGCATAAGTAAATGTAATGATAATATTATTCACATAAAACATTTTAAAAAATTATGTACATATTAAGCTTTATATATTGTTAATTAATACATTTACAGCCTAACAAATGTCCTCCACAACTGAACATAGACCTCCCACATAGTATGTCTGCAAAATAACTACAGTTGCCAATCATCCTGCCAAGCTAGGTAACTATCACAAAACCTATAACTTCTGACTTTTGATAATGAGTCATTATTTATTAATTATTAATGACTAATGGTAACGGTAAGTATATTATCATTATTTTTTTTATATCATTAATTGAGAATATTATCTTATGTTGTTGTGTTATTGTGTACCTTAAGATTAAGACTTATTTATTTATTTATTATTTTATCTATATTTATATTTATTTTTATATAAGTATGACATATTCATTTATATTTTAATAAATATTGTAATGTAATTGTTGCTAAAATGTATAATAGAATTAATTGAATGCAATAAAGTTTTGTGCATCTGATTTCAGGTAATACATATTTAGTGAAATTAAATGTACTTTGCCCAATATTTATGTAATTGAACCCAAACATGTTTTCAGTTTGTTACTTACATATTATTTGTGACGTCTATGTAATATAAAAAATGATTGAAGAGTTGTAGGGCAATAAGGAGAGTTTCCTTTAAAGCTGAACATAAAAGTATATGTATATGAATAACATTATGTGATTCATATTTATGGACATAACTACTAATCGCAATAACAATTATTATTGAACAATGGGAAAACATTATTGTACTCGATGATATCCCTAAAGTTTCCATAATCCTACCAAATCAAAAAGTAGACATTTATTATGACTTTAAGCTTTCGAATGACCGTTCAAATTAAGGAGCATTATCATGAAGAATTTACAATTTGGGAGTCCAAATATTTGACAAAATACATCACAAAGTTCATTAAAAACATGAAGTGTTAACACTTCATATTCAAAACAATAGATATTAATCAGTACAAGTAGCAAATGTAAGCACAAAACAAACTTACCGATGAAAGGTAATATTATCAATTTTTCGTTGACTGATGCTGTTGCATCCTAAAATGCTACAACTTACATTCTTTTTCACCTTACCTACTAACTAAAATCCACAAAAAAACACTAAATTAAATTACCTGTTTCCTTATAATATCAATGTTATTCACAAAAGCTTGACATCGTTAATGACAAATAAAGGATGGAAAGCAATCAAAACCAAATACCTAGAAAAAGACAAGAAATATAGTTTTGCTCCTCCCTTACTCTTATATCTAACTATATACGTGCATTTCTATCACACGCTGATGACGTCACTAAATATTTAGTCTATAAGATACTAAGTCTATGTTCTACTTGTGAATAATAGTCTATACCAAAGAGTATAGTTAATGTCCTATACAGGAAGTCTCTACCAAGAGTAACCTCCTTGACCAAGAGTCAGTGGGAAATGGATTTTGATATGTTAAAGTGGTAAACATTCGTGTATTAAATGTCTGCATTTGTGAACAATTAGTGAAAATGGATAAACAAGTGATCCGATAGTGATGTAAATGTAAATCTCAAGATAGGGTCTGCTTTTTCGCCTTATGATACTATCGCCAAATGTCTGCTGGCCTAAGTTGCCGTAAAAATATTGTGAAGCAGTGTACTATATGCTAGAAAGGATTATTAACAGTTGATACTAAAAATGTATGAAAACGAAAATCCAAAGAGAATATAATCACTACGTTTACCAAGATCCCGAATGAAATGAAGACGTGGCTTAAAAACAAGCATCCATGCCAAAATGTTAATAAAAAAAAAATGTTTCTATCCACTCATAGACTTCCTCAATCTACGTATCCACTAAATAGTCTAGCTTGCTACAAATATATTTATCTATGAAAGGTTTTTTGGCGGGAACTTGATCGGCGGCGGTTTGCTGCTCCTGTATTATAGTTTAAATAATAGTTTGAAGTGGATTTTGATATGTAAAAGTGGTGTGATTTTATGTATTAACTGTCTACGCATGTGAACTATTAGTGGAAACGGTGAAACAAGTGCTCTGACGGTGATGGATTCTCAAGATAAGCTGTTTGCATAGGCGCCTTTAGATACCATCGCCAGCTGTCAGCTGCCTGCTGGCACAAGTTGTCGTCAAAATCTCCCAAGGGCTGCACAATGTGACGCATCAACATATTGTGAAGCAGTGAACTATGAAGGATAATAATACATAAACAAGGCTTGGGGAAATCATAATAAACCGAATAATAATACTCAAGACTTGGCCTAAAGGTCTAGATACCAGGCCATAAACACCAAAAAAAAATTATCTATGAAATAGTCTGTGCATTTAAATGACAAATCTGCTTAGGTGCTTAGTGCTTATTTCTCAAAAATTTCAGATTTATTGTAGAACTTTTGTTTGTTGTTTCTGACGTTGTTTTCATTTCATGCTCACTCCTAATTGGTAACCATACGAAATGAGATTTTTGAACGGATAGATAAATTCGGAATTTATGTATAATGGCAGACTCCGGAGTCGACACAAGTAATGAAAGTAGTGATAATCAAAACATAGATCACACTCCATGTATTATAGAATTCAATCCATTGGCCAATTCACTTGATGTGTCGGGAAGTAGACGGATAGCAAAGGACTTTTTCGGCGAACGTCACGATTTAATCGGTAAAATAAAATGTACTACCAAGGCTAGACATTGCAGAATTAAATACCGATATGGTGGTTCAATTTGCTCATCAAGAAATCAGAAGCTACGTTTCGCTGCATCTACAAATAATTCCGAACTTGTAGAAAAACTCCTCCTGTCTGGCGCTGACCCTAATTCATCTGATGAACATAAAAGAAGTCCATTGCATTTGGCAGCTTGCCGTGGGTATGTTGATGTCGTTAGAATACTCTTAAGTCATGGTGCTAACCCTAATATAAAAGATACCCTCGGTAACACTCCTCTGCATCTTGCTGCTTGTACAAATCATATACCAGTTGTCATAGAGTTGTTGGATGCAGGAACTGATGTTAGTTCTAATGATAAGAATGGCCGTAATCCAATTCAGTTAGCTCAAAGCAAATTAAAACTGATTCAAATGCGTCCAAGTGGTGCAGGTAATTATGAGGAAACGAGGCAGCTCATCGGTGAAATTTGTTTAGTTGTTGAAATGATGTTAAAATATATGAAAATTCAAAGAGCTGATTCTGCAGATCTAGAATCCGTCCGTGAGAGATTGGAGCATGTCAGTACAAGAGAACAAGTAGAATCTGAGGTACAAAATTTACTTGACAGCCTAGACTCTTTGAAATTGAGATAATATGTTAAACTGCTCTTTACCTATATATAATAGGCTCTTTAAATAGTTTATCATAACTTCACTGTACTGTGTTTATGGTACATTAATAACAATTTTATGTTATATTAACTTTTGAGTGGTAATTAGTATCCCCCATATGTGACAAATATCACGCTTGTTGATAAAAATATAAGCATGAAACATTTGTCTTTTTCATTTAAACCCTGTTCGCTTTAGCATAAGATATAATATATAAAATGTACCATCCAACAGATAATTCCATTGTTGTAGACTATCAAATGCACAAACTATACAATATAATAAATTTTTTTGCACAACAAATCAAAACAACTCAATTAGATATACAAAAATATAGAGAAAGCTAAATCAGTTTAACATTATCAGGAAAATACTACTGCATTCTATAGTTGTTTTTTTGTGCTATAAATAATACTTTGATCTAAAATATAAACTTTGTTGACTAAAATATAACAGGATAGCAAAAGATAAAAATTAGATCGGAAGAATAATGTTCCTCAAAATGTTAAATCTTATATATTTTGTGTCTAATAGACAATGTTAAAGAGTCTTAAAGCTACACCACAGATTAAATGTTAGAATTAAAAAAAGTAGAAAGGTTTTCTCTGTACCGATTAAAGTTTTACAGTAAGGCTGAAATGTTGAAGACTTTCATTGAAAAAAGGTGGACTTGATATTTTAAATAAAACAGAGAAGAATGAAAAAAATTCAGTGTAGGTAGAAAGAAGTTATTTATATAAAATATCATGCTAAAATGAACAGGGTATAGGTTATAACAATGAGTAAATTTATGATGTAAGAGTAAATTGTATGATGTATATCTATAATTATATTAAATAAATATCTTTGATTTTCAAGGAATGTTATTTGAAAGCAAAAACCACTACATATTATATTATTTATTAGTAACAATTTCATAAACTTCAAATTTTTAAATTTATTGACAATGGAATGCCTTTAATACTTAAAATTAATAACATATTGAATATATTATACATATGTTTGAACCCAGTAACATATCCTAATATACATAGGTACTTTATGAGAGGTGTTGTTTCAAACCCACCTAGTAGGATCTTGTTAATCGGCATATTCCATCAAGTGTTTGAGATCTTGTCAACACCATCACTGAAACTGAATGTTCTCTGTCCTTTTTTCATTGCTTAAACTTACACTCTACTTTTGACATTCTATTCCAGCTAATACAGTACAATTAACATAAAAATAATTGTGATAAAGTTAAAAAAATGCATGTTACATACATAAAACAGGGTTTGTTTTTATAGATTATCTGTAATATTTTCTGGTTTATATATTGGTAACTGCTGTTGGTGGATTATTTAAAAGTTGTTATTTTAAGAAACACTCATAATTATTTGAAAAGATTATCTAGTTGATAATTTAAAAAAATATATATTATTCTACTTTACTTAATGATTATTAATATACTTAATGAGATCTACAACAAAATAAAAATTTCTTAAATTTTTATCTAAATTGATTGAAAACTATAAGATATGATGCTGTGACATAGGAAAGGAATTAAATTAATTTACCTGTTATTGCTTGGACAGAGTTTTGTAGAGTTAATTTGAACTTATATTAATACATTTCAATTATCATAATTCTCCACTTGTACAATATACTTATGCCTTCATTAGTACCGATTAGCACAATTCTACTGTACATCCTTCTGATTCAAATAAATAAAATCCCTATTTTAAGTGTGCAACATTTCTTGTGCCTACTTTTCTATGATTTCTATTTGTGTACTTAGAAAAATTATCTCATTATTTTTATAAAAAAACATACATATTTTATTGTAAAAATATGAAACCATACAGTTCATTGTAAATTTCTTAATATAAAACATTATTATCAACAATAATAGATAAAGTAATATTAAAAGCATGCAACTGGGGTTTTAGCAATACTAGGCAAACAAGCCACGATATTATGGCAAAAATAGGTATGTATTATCACAGAAACATTAAAATATATCCTTAATAAATTAATACTGCTAAATATATTAAGTAGAATCACATACCCCAAACCCATTCAAAACTATCTAACAAATTGATGCATCCATACACCAATACAGTTCATAAATTAAATTAGTAAGAACTGTAATTAAATACTTTCAAACATATGTAGTATATTAAATAATGCAAGCCTGGTCTCAGTATAGAAATAGTGGAATATCGCCACAACTTTATTGATTTAATTTTCCATTTCACATTAATTTATAGCTAGCAGCTATTATTGCACTTAATGATTTGTAGTACATAGTTTCTAAGACATTAAATGACATAATTGCAAACAGTTGAATCTAAAATTTATATACTTAAAATGATCAATTCCTTGGCAAAACTTGAAGGTGTAAGTAATTTAGAGTGTGATAAAATTTGGCACAATTTTTTTTAAATCTTGACAAATTTGACTAGTAACTAGATGTGATGTTTCAACAACTTAACACAAAATATCACAAGTATAACTTATACCAAGGCATAAATAATAACTTATTTAAACGTAAATCACAACATTAATGGAATGGTTCATACAATTGTACATTAATAAAACTTGTTATAGTACATGATGTTAAAACAAGCTAAGATGGAGCAATAACCTTTTACATTTTATTAATGTCTTTTATTGCTCTCATACAGAGGCTCGGTTAAGTGGCAGGTCAGTTCAGTCATTGAAGAATGTTCCTATTTGTTTAACGGTACCTAAATATTATTTTGTATCTGGTACTAAAAGGTGAACTATATTTGGGAAGATTTCTGCTTGAATTGGACCATACTCAACAAGTTCACCATCGACAGTCATGTGACCATTAGGTCCTTCAGGAATTATTCTAAATGCACTCACAGGAATCATCTTGATATGCTCATTGTTAGTGTCTGCATGATTACCTTCACCCATGCCGAGCAGAAAAGATAAAATTTGAGATCTTGTGATACCTGCTTTGATAATAAGCATCCACATGACTCCATCAGAGATTTGCGACCGTGGTGCGAATAGTAAATCTTCTCCAATATATGCCTGGTATGAGACATGAACCATAACGAATTCACCATCCTCGTGTACCCAATGTGAAGGCAACTGAGACATTAAGGAGGGTAGGTACGATGCTGGACCGTGCATACATGCGTGAACGGGTGATCGCATTTCCGAGCCCCCACTAGTTACACTGTGGTACTCAGAGCCCCTTGTACTATAAAATGCGCTCCTTCTAGAGTTTACAGAGTACCATGAATCGACCCTTTGATGTTGTTTACCGTTCAAAGCATTAGTAAACACTTCCGAATGCTCATCACAGTCAATAAAAGCTTCCGCGTCAGGGGAATCGAGCGCACCATCCTGGCTAACGCTATGGCTGAGAGTCATTGGTAGTTTTGGCTTGGGAAGATTGGTCACATCCTTAATCCTAGCGTAACTGACAACACCTTTGTACTTTCTCAGTCCTACTAATCTTGCTAGTGCCCATATCACGAACCTCTGCCCTCCAATCGCTCTTAAACGTTCGCTTTCAATATCGATATCAGAAAGTAAGCCCCATCCGACCGATAGGAAGGAAAACATAATCTGAAATAACTATTATGTTAATATACAATCAATGTGTTACACTATTTGCATATTGACAGCATGTTAAATTAAACAAATCTTAAATAAATACGCGTCGTCATTCGAGTGGTAATCGCGTTTATATTAACGTAACAATTTGTGAGATTAATTGTGTCCGTTTCAACTCTCCCTGTTGTTTTAGTATGACGGACATGTTCAATTGAATAACATATCATTATATCTGCTGAACGAGGAAGGATAAAAACATTAGTGTTCTTAAACTTATATATTATACAAATTTCCAGAAAAATATCGGGATTGGTTTTGTCGGATATTAGCAATATATTATACGTGGTAGAGCCATGCTGCAGTTATATTAGTAGTATAGTTGTAGCACGAATGGGTCAGCTCTGTGAACTTGGAACCCGAAATAAAAAGAATAAAAAAATAATAATTCATACATATTCTACAAACAACGCAGATGATTGTAATACCGTTTATTCGTTTGTAGTACTGAAAAATCTACTGATAATTACTAAAAGTTGTAATTTTTCATGAAATATAATAATTTTCGAAAAATCTTGATTACCAATGCGTTAAGAATCGTTTGTAGATGATTGTAATACTAAAAGATTTTTATTATAGATTTTTTATTCTAAAAAGAGTTATAATTTGAAAAAAAAAATGTATAAGGGTTTGGCAACGTCGCACACACTTCAACACGGCAGCGCGGTGCTCATTGCGTGAATTAGGTTGAAAAAATAGCGCGAGGGATTAAGGGTTAATTCAATCGAAATGCATCAATTTCTCTCGATATTTGAATTTCTTTTTTATCTACCATACAGATTGGTCAACGCAGTCCAATTGGAAATAATAAGCTTTCAGGGCGAATGTTGACTGCATCAAAAGAGTCTAGATATCTGAGGTTGACTACATCGGCGGGCGAATATACAGTTAATAACTAAGCACTTCTCCATTGGTAAATTGTTAACTTTCTTACCGTAAACTATTGCGACACACAGTAATTGAACATGAAACAAAATATGGAGCCATAGTTGAAACTAGTCGAATAGGCTTCATTGATTGCACGTCTAGTTGTTTAATGAACGAATTCCAAGTGAGAATGCTTTTTCACAATTTAAGACTTATGATAGAATAATTGTGTTATTACAATCATCTAAAAACGATGCTGAATGCATTGATATCAAGACTTTTCGAAAATTATCATATTTCATGAAAAATAACAACTTTTAGTAATTATCCGAAGATTTTTTAGGACTACGAATAAACGGTATTACAATCATCTGCATCATTTTTAGTTCATTCGGGTGATAGATTTTTTTTAATAATGATATCTTTCAAGACTCAGGTCCGGTAATAATTTTTTTAGTATTACAATCATCTACAAACGATTCTTAACCCATTAGTAATCAAGATTTTTCAAAAATTATCATATTTCATAAAAATTTATAACCTTTAGTGATTTTCAGAAGATTTTTCAGGACTACAAACTAATGAAGGTTATTACAATCACCTGCGTTGTTTGTAGAATATGTATAAATTTTTATTGTATTTACTTTTCTTTTTCAAATTATAACTCTTTTTAGCATAAACAATCTACAATGAAAATCTTTTAGTATTACAATCATCTACAAACGATTTTTAACACATTGGTAATCAAGATTTTTCGAAAATTATTATTTTTCATGAAAAATTACAACTATTAGTAATTATCAGTAGATTTTTCAGGACTACAAACGAATAAACGGTATTACAATCATATGCGTTGTTTGTAGAATGTGTATGAATTTTTATTTTTTGTATTTCGGGTTCCAAGTTCACAGAGCTGAATGGGTTGGCTCGACCGGGAAAGGACCACGATCTCACAGAATACCAGCGTCAAATAGCAGCTTAAAACTGCTGTGTTTCGTATGGTGAGTGTAGAGAATCGGAGATCCTTTTTACTGGAAAAGAGGCATTCCATCTTAGGCCTCACGGGTGGCAACGCATCTGCATTTTGATTCGCAAGCGATGATAGATGTAGGTGTCTATGGGCCACAGCAACCACTTACCATCAGGTGGGCTGTGTGCTCGTTTGTCACCCTATCCTATAAAAAAAAATTAACTTTTTCGCGGCGTTACGTCATAGATTCCATTACGCTTTATCTCGCACCGTGACTCGCACGTCGTCGTCGTTGTGGTTAGTCGCCGAGAAGATCTTATGAATTACAGTTAGTGGATTAATCACCTTGTTGTATCCCAGACACTGAAATACACAGTCCGGTGATGGGCAGTAGTATCAAAGGTGTGAAACTAGGATCTGTGATCTAGCAATGAAGGGTAATTCCCAGCTATGAGAGGTGATCTGTAATTGACAGATTCCGCGCCTATAAATAAGGGTACTTTCAGATGACAAGCGCTCAACGCGCGTTAAACGCGCGTAATAGTTTTGTATAGTATTCACACGGTGCGCGCTTGTCTGGCGGCCCACGCGCGGCCGCCCTGGGCATGTCCCATATCGCAGGACGTTTCTCTATTTCATCTATATATAATTCGGTATTAAAAGCTTCCGTTTCCATTTCGGACTATTTCTGGATGTACTGAGCGAACCCTAAAATACGTCTATCCGCATCAAAAGCGCGCGCTCAACTGAACGGTAACATAGAAAACCAATTATCTCAAAGCGCGCGTTGATGCGCGCTGACAACAGGCGAGCGCTAGAGCAGCGTTCAACGCGCGCTTTATTAAAGCGCGCGTTATCAAAACGCGCGTTGAGCGCTTGTCATCTGAACGTACCCTAATGAAAAAAATCTATGTATACATAAAATAGCCCCTCATCTAAGAGCCGTAGTAGCACTACTACGGCTCTTAGCTCAGAGGCTATTTTACAGTACGCGAGCAACACGGGTTCGATCCCCGCTGGCAGCAATAAAATTATTAATTGCAATTTTAAGTGCCGATTTACCACGTGCTCGGCGGTGAAGGAAACATCATAAGGAAACCGACGTGTCTGAGAAATAAGAAAAAAAATCGAAAACAAGTGAAGTTCACTACCACGCATCGAGGCAGCGCGGCAGACACTTTATTGCCCTAAAACCCTTTCAGAAATGAGAGCCGTGTGCCTATCAGTGGGACCTATATTATAGATATAACTTTAAGTTTTTACGTAAAATAGTCACAATGTAGCTTTGTTATGATTTATGAAAGTTGCTTGTTTGGGTCGGTTCGACCGAAGAAGGTGCACGCTCTCATAGTATTGCCAGTGTAAAATAGGAGCAATAATACTGTGTTCCGTAAGGTGAATGTAGAGAATCGGAGAACCTATTTACTGACAACGAGGCATTCCTTCTAGGTCCTCAGGAATGAACTTCTTAATTGAAAATAGAAGTAGATGTCTATAGGTTACTGCCTATAGGCATTCACTTACTCCATAAGGTTAACTGTGTTGCCCGTTTGTCACCATTATTTATATTAAAATATTTTTTTAATAATTTCTATGATTTTTCGTCATCTATGTTGAAATTAAACTTGTGTTAGAATTTAAATTATTCTAACCTACTTATTTAAAATAATCTAATGAAAACAGTTTGATTAAATTTCTTGCAAACAATCACACAAGATTCAAGTTAATTTTAAGAGTTTCGTGCTACGAACACGGAACACTAAGTTTAGTTAGCATAGCTTGCAGTCGACCGACATATTTTTCATCGTGGTAAGATTTTAAAGGCTTTATAATATGACAACTACATTTACAATATCTGGCAATTTGCTTTCTATGGTTACATTTCTATACTTACATTACTTTTCGTTTCTACTCTAACGACGTCCATTGGTGCAGTTTTGCCTCTCGCTAAACTCATGGAAATACCGGTTAGGTTCTGGCGAATATAGGGCTCACTGAAACAATTATAAAGTAAGTTAATGATAATGAAGAAAATCGAACCGTTCGTGACCTAGTAACAGTTAATTTAAAAGTAAATGAATATAAAGTAGTAGAGCATGTAGTAGTACAGTTTATCAAATTAATACCAAACTATTTCAAGTTTCCTTTCACCGGGAAGTAAAGTTTAATCGCAACTTTACCGTTAAATTAACTGAGAGAATTAATACATTTCTTTATATAAACAGTAATGTTGACATTACCACTTATTACATTACTACATAATTTAAGTTTGAAATTAAATTAGATTTTTATCCAAGAGAAGGTTATATTGATTTCGACGCGATTTCTCGGAAACGGCTGAATCTATTTAAATTATTATTTTTTTATTCTCTATATAATTTTCTAATAAATATCTCTCTCTCTCTCTCTCTCTCTATATATATATATATATATATATATATATATATATATATATATATATATATATATAATTTAATAATGCTTAATGTCTCTATTAAGCATTATTAAATATATAGGTTATACTCCCTCACCTCCGAAGATCACCCCTGAAGATGGAAAAATAGAGGATGAACTTTTTAATGTAAGTATTTGCTTGTTACCTGCAACTTTGTGATATTACAAAAATTTAAATTAAAAAAAGAACAAAAGCGATTAAAAAAGTGAAAAGAATAAAATTATTTCCACATAATAGCTTCTGAAGCCAGGGCTATAATTCTTCAATACAACATGTCTTAACACCGAACTCAAAAGCTATGAAGTAAATTTTTACTTTTTTTTAAAGTTTAATATTAAGTCTTTACCAACAAAAAACAAGATGATTATTTTACCATTAATTACATGCCGTCACGCCCACGCTATATTATTCTCATACATCGATCACTAATAAAAAACTAGATACACAATCAGTGACAAAAAATGTCCTTACCGAATGAGCACCCACTCGAACATTTGGGTGCGCTTTTAATTTGTACGTAACTTTGTGAATACAACTTTAGGCAATGCACTTAAGGTTGAATTTACATTAATATATATTTATTTCAACTAGCATAACGTCAAAACAATTGGCGACAGTTTTCAGAGAACTTTTGCATGGAATTGTGTATCTAGTTTTTTTTTATTAGTGATCGATGTTCTTATACGAATTCTATCGAAATGTTTGTTTTGACAACTCCTAAGTATTTCAGTTGACTATGTGTGAAATACCTAATTCTCATTTAATGGACGGAATTGATACTTCGCTAGCGCAGGGAACAATACAAATTTGTTAATAATTTGAACTCCGACATCCACCATTAAAGGCTCTATAATGAACACTAATAAATATACATATGACTCACTTTGAGACTACAGAAAAGCCCTGCTTTACAATAAAACTAAACAAAAAATCTCACGTATTTTGCAAATGGCATTGGATAAAGTTCTTTTTTTGTCAGCGCGTAAATAGAAAACCAATACCATAGTTTTTATTAGTTGTTGTTGAAGGGAAGATTTTCCATAATCGCCAGGCTAGGCAAGCGGATTGGCGATCTCAGTACCAGACGGTTCGCGCCTTTGACGCCGCTCCCGTTACCGATACATCTGACGTAAACCAAATGGTATACCGCCATCTTTTGGATGCCATGATATCCTATATACACTCACGGATGTCGCTACTTACATAAACTCACGAGATGAAACAGAAATCCATCAGATTTCTCTTATGTCATCATCGCACAGTAACTCTGGGTAGCGGCAATATCGTACACAATGAGGTCAATCCCAGATGCGATTAAGTATTGTTAGTTGGAAAAGTTAATAAAGTTATCTAATGCAATAGTAATAAACAAAGTCATTTCTAAAACGATATTGGTTTTCTTTCTTTTTCATCTTCCCATATTTCTTCACTATAAAGTAGTCACTCTGTATGGTTTGCGGGGCCATACACTTTCAAGAAGTAGTGCTGAAGTTAGTTGATGAGCACGTCGAAAGAAAACGATCACCAAAGTTTAAAAGATTTATTAAAAAGTAAAGTAGGTACAAGGTTATTGTGGCAAATCTTTCCTTGAGTAGTTAGTGTTTAGTAAGACGGTTGTTAACGTACTGATTTTAAGTTAAATATAATAAAATTATAACTAATTAAACATGCGGCCCGAAAGTAGGTCGCAACGTGAGCGCAAAATAAAGGTACAATCCGTAGCCGACTGCAGGCAGCAGCAGCAGGCGACGTGTCGTCGCGACACTACTGGTTTCTATTTAGTTCTATGAAATACCTTCCGTAGCTAGCGACACGTCGTTTGCCGCTACGGGCCGAGCGGCAGACGACACTGTAGCCAGACTGCAAATCAGTAGTGCTGCCAACGCCTGAGCGACACGTTGAATTTTTCTCAAAAAATGAGTTTCACCGATTCCGAGGAAGAGAAACTGATAAACCAAGTGGCCCAATATCCCGCACTGTACGATGCATCTCACAACAATTATTTAAACAGTGTGATAAAAGATAATATTTGAAAATAATATAGGAAAGAAGTTAATTTACATAAACAGAGGACCCACAGAGCATTCGGAACAGATTGGAACACGAGCTGCTGCCGCCTGCAATCGCGTTCGGAATCATGACTGCAGCGACATGTTGTCTGCTGTTGCTGCCTGAAATCGGCTACGCAATTGTACCTTAAAGTTGAATGTACGATGGCGTGCCCGTACATAGTCACTTTTTTAATTCAATTATATATAAATTCACCCCTGTCCCGAGCCTGTGAACAGTGTACCTGCTGCTAAACAAAGAATCCTAGTTGGAGCAGAATACTAGCGTAAAGTAGCAGCTTAATGCTGCTATCTTTCGTATGGTGAGTGTAGAGAACCGGAGACGCTTTAAAAATGGAAATGAGGCATTCTATCTTTGTTCTCAGGGGTGACAACGCATCTGCATTTTGATTCTTCATCTTAGTCTATGGGTCACAGCATCCACTTTCCATCAGCTGGACTGTGTGCTCGTTTGTCACCCTTATTCTATAAAGCGCGAAAGTATGTCAAAATGCTACTAGATGGCGCGAGTGCCTTCGTGATTATTGGTGCTTGTTCCGTGATTTTTGGTCCGACAAAGTGTGATTGGTCAGTAGTGCCCTCGCTTTCGCGAGAGTTTGACGTTACTTGGAGCTATAGCCACTTAAATATATTTATGATAATTTTTATTCCGTTTTATTGGAGCAACAAAGACTCATCTATTTGTAAGAGTTCAATTATTTTTGTTATTAACAAAAATTTTGGAGAAACGAAGTCATTAATTATAAACTCGTATTGTTGATCCAACATTATAATTTTCAACTAAACTAATTGGGATTTCAGAGGGATTCAGAGGTCTTCAGTTCGATTTCAGATGAATCGGACTTACAAATATCTTTAATAAAATCAATTTTATTTCAGAGAACTGGGAGAGAAATGGGTTCCCGCAGTAAAAAAACTTATTTCTATGGTTAAGACTCAACAAAATAATTCAATAGAAAACAAAGCATTAGTTAAAAACCTGGTTAGCGAACTTTCATCCAGAAGATTAGGACAATAATCATGATTACAATTTAGGAATCTCTCATTCTTCAATAAATAATATCTCCAGTACTTCAGGTGGAAGAAAAATGGATCATTCAGATACGGACGACTATAAAAAATGTAATCATGCCAATGACTTGGACACAGTTTTAATCGACGAAGTAAAAGTTGATTCCATGTTACAAAATATCGTTACAGATAATGTGGCAACAAGGGATATTGAAAATGTGGCCTTGACTACAGATAGTGAAAATTCTAGCAATAGTTCTAGCCACTCCGGATCTACACCTCGCTCCAAAAATATTTCTAATGTATCAATGATACATAATAATGCAGCCTTTGAGACTATTCAAGGAAGTACTGAACAAACTAAAAAAAAGACCAGAAACCCAAGTCAATGGAAAAAACAACAGAGAAAGTATTTGAAAAACACTGGTCAAGCATACGCATCATCTAGAGGTTAAGCCATGCAGCAAAAACATTCGTCCAGCTTGTGTAAATACTTGCCGATTGTCTTGTTTAAATAAATTTACTGCAGATGATAAGGATATAATATTTAAGTCATACTGGGAGCTTGGTTATTTTCAAAGACAGCGTGACTTCCTCGCTTCTTGTGTAAAGCAAGTTGAACCTGAAATTCGTACTATCAGAATTCGAAAAAGTGGAGACTTGAATAGAAAATGTAGAAAACCAAACACAACCTACTTTCTTATTAATCGAGGTATAGAGATAAGAGTTTGTAAAACATTTCTATTAAATACATTACCCATAAGTAATAAACCACTACGTACTGTAATTGAAAGTAAATTTGCAAGAGTTAGTGTAATTCCAACGGATAAACGCGGTGAGCACGGAAAACAGTCAAAGCTAGATGCTGAAGTAATACAATCCGTACGTGACCACATAAATTCGATCCCTAGGATCGAAAGTCACTACATCAGAGCCAATTCTTCCAGAGAATATATAGATGGAGGTTTGAATGTAGCCTAACTACACCGTAATTAT
Source organism: Parnassius glacialis (assembly GCA_033319125.1). NCBI lineage: Eukaryota > Metazoa > Arthropoda > Insecta > Lepidoptera > Papilionidae > Parnassius > Parnassius glacialis. Next base: position 35,044,169 of record JAVANC010000018.1, read on the forward strand.
CAACAAAACCGTCTATCTAACAACAAGGAACCCGCAAATTACGACGCATATCATCGGATTTTCAATACCCAATTTAATATTAGCTCTTTTGTTCCACGTAAAGACCAATGTGACGTATGTGAGGCCTATAAAAATGTTGTAGATAAAGAATCGCTAACGTCCAGCTATAATCTACATCAAAAGGAAAAAGAGTCTAAGCAGTATTGAAAAAAGCAAGATGTAGACGAGTGCAAAACCCCAGATAGCAACATCATTGTGGCTATATTCGATCTGCAAGCAGTATTGCCTTATACTATAGGCCAATCATCGGCATTTTTTTTATAAAAGTAAACTAAGCTGTTATAACTTTACAGTCACCAACATTAAGGACGATAAATATTCGTCTCTTTTGGCACGAGGGTCTGGGTAAGCGAGGAGCCAATGAAATAGGTTCTTGTGTGTACAATTTTTTTAATAGAATGTTGTTCGAATAAACCAGATACAGATATAATTTTTTCTCCGATAACTGTTGCGGTCAACAAAATAACAAATGTAATTCTAAGTCTACTATTATGCTGTTTCGACCTTGCCAATTAGATCTATAGCACACAAGTACCTGATTTGTGGGCACACTCAAAATGAAGCGGATGCTGTCCACTCGATAATAGAGAAAAATATTAGCCAAACAAAAAAATCTGGACCAATTTACACCCCAGATCAGTATGTGACTAATTCGTAATGCTAAAAAAAAACTGGTAATAGTTTCATTGTTAATGAAATGAACGTTAATAGTTTCTACGATTTAAATTTTTAATTTAATACTTGCTAACGATATTAATCTAAACACCATCAAAAATATTGACGGCGAAACAATCGGACTTTCTGATATCAAAGTCGGGAAATTCATTAAAGGGTCCGATACCTATAAGTACTAAACCACCTATAAAAGTGAACAATTTAAAGAAGCTAAAATTAAAATTAATAGTTCAGGCAAGAAAAATATCACAGATTGAGCGCCGCATATAGCTCTTAATTGCCAATTGCAAACAATAAAAAGCAAGACATTCGTCAATTAATTACTGGTAATATTGTTCCAAAGTATTACGAAAACTTATGTAGTTTATTTGAATAGTTATTTTTAAAGCTTTTAAAAAAAGTAAAAAATTTGATTAGAATTAATCCTAAAACAAAAATTTAACTATTTTTAAATTTTTTTGTTTCGTGTGATGACTGATACAATTTAATTGACGTTATTTTTTTGATAATAATTCCAATTTATTTTCAAGTTTATGAGACTTTAAGTTTTAATTTATATAAGAATATTATTGTTTATAAGATTAAAGATTTTTGCTAAACCATTTATAACACTCATAATAAGACTGTTCATAATTTTAAAGATTATAAGACTGAATGTTATGTAAGTCCGCTTTTTCTAGAATTTGATTAAAACTAAAACTATGAAAATGATGCCAAATTGTTTAGTAGTTTATAAGACTAATTGTTTTGAGATAACTTTTTGCTAGCAGTTGACTTTTTGAGAAGAAAATATACGAAATATTGATCATATAAACTTAATTTCATTTTAAACCTTATCTTAAATAATAATGTTTATGTCATAAAACTAAAATTATTCCTGGTGCCACAAAGACACAATTCAGGCCATTTTTTTTATTGTCTTATTAAGATTTTTTTAGTAATTCAAAATAAACCATTTACATGAAACTGTAGCAAAAACAATAAACAATTGATTTTATAAATATTTAAAACCTACCACAGACACTAATCCAGTAATAAGAAAATAAATGCGAAAAAATCTTAAGGGTGCGTTTGCAAATCGGGCCAAATCATGCTATTTTTCGGTACATTTTGTGACAAAACTAAACCAAATCAAATATAACTAATAACTACAACGTATAGAATGGTTCTTTATCTTCAAATGGTGGTAACTTTTTTGTTGAAAATAATAGTTATTTACATTGTAAAAAGGATCTTCCCTAGCCATTTTCTACAAAATTAACGATACCGGCTCATGTTTCGGTACATTTTTTGTTCTATTATCAACATATATTAAGATTCTAAAAATACTGTAAGTAGGCAGACATATTCAATAAAAAATGCTGGTGATTACTTTTTATCAAAATGTCACAAATGGTCGTAAAAAAAATAAAAACTGATGCTTATTTTTTGACATATTTTGCTGATACGAATGAATCCTAATGGATTGCAATAAGGGTTATTTTATTTTTAGTGCCTGTTTTGATTTGTTATACAAAAATTTCGATAAAACCACAGTCGGCGCTCGGCCGCTATCGCGGGTGGTCGCTGTATCGCCTGCAGCAGCTGAAAAAGATCGCTGTACAAACACAAAATATTCGAATTTGAATACATAGGTACATGACCTGACAAAGTAAAATAATTATAAATATTTTTATAATCACAAATTCTTATTATAATGTTTTGTTTCGCTAAAAGCAAGTGGGATTTATAATATATAAATATATATAAATCCTATTCGTCTTGGACTTTATGGAGTGATCTGAAAGTATACGGTGAATGCTACTAGAACTCCTCGACGAGTTGAACTAGGTGTGCCGAGTTTGGGCTCATGACGAGACCTTACCTCCGGACTTGATGGAATGACCTGAAGGTGTACTTCGGTAACTGCTAGTGGAACTCCTGGACGAGTAGAACTAGGTATGCCAAGTTTGGGCTTGTTTTGTTAGTTATGACGAGACCTTACCTCCGGACTTGACACAATGATCTGATGGTGTACGTTGGTGACTACTACTGCAACTCCTGGACGAGTAGAACTAATTATGCCGAACTTGGGCTCGTTTTTTGGTTATGACGAGATCTTACCTCTGGACTTGATGGAGAGACCTGATGGTGTACTTCAGTGACTACTAGTGGAACACCTCGACGAGTAGAACTAGGTATGCCAAGTTTGGGCTCATTTTGTTAGTTATGACGAGAACTTACCTCCGGACTTGACATAATGACCTGATGGTGTGCGTTGGTGACTACTACTGCAACTTCTGGACGAGTAGAACTAGGTATGCCGAACTTGGGCTCGTTTTGTTGGTTATGACGAGATCTTACCTCCGAACTTGATGAGAGACCTGATGGTGTACTTCGTAACTCCTTGTAGAGTAGAACTGGGAGTGCCGAGCTTAGGCACGTCGGAGAAAATATAAATGGTATTACCGAATTCAAGGGCAACTGCGCATCATAACTAACAAACTCGGCACACCTAGTTCTACTCGTCCAGGTGTTCCACTAGTAGTCACTGAAGTACACCATCAGGTCTCTCCATCAATTCCGGAGGTAAGGTCCCATCATAACTAACTAACCGAGCCAAAACTCGGCACACCTAGTTCTACTCGTCCATGAGTTCCACTAGTAGTCACTGAAGTACACCATCAGGTCTCTTCATCAAGTCCGGAGGTAAGGCCTCATCATAACTTACAAATCAAACCCAAACGCGGCACACCTAGCTACTCATCGTGGAGTTACAGAGTAGCAGTCACTGAAGTACACCATCAGGTCTCTCCATCAAGTCCGGAGGTAAGATCTCGTCATAACCAACAAAACGAGCCCAAGTTCGGCATACCTAGTTCTACTCGTCCAGAAGTTGCAGTAGTAGTCACCAACATACACCATCAGGTCATTCTGTCAAGTCCGGAGGTAAGGTCTCGTCATAACTAACAAAATGAGCCCAAACTTGGCATACCTAGTTCTACTCGTCCAGGTGTTCCACTAGTAGTCACTGAAGTACACCATCAGGTCTCTCCGTCAAGTCCGGAGGTAAGGTCTCGTCATAACTATCAAAACAAGCCCAAACTTGGCATACCTAGTTCTACTCGTCCAGGAGTTCCACTAGCAGTTACCGAAGTACACCTTCAGGTCATTCCATCAAGTCCGGAGCTGAAGTTATTATAACTAACAAAACCAGCCCAAAGTCCACAGCCAACATCTCACTCCCTGTAGAGGGCTTCTAGTGCCTGGCTGTCTCTGGAGCAGACATTTATATTTCGTATCTAAGTATATTTTTGTAGGTATAAGAAATATGAAACAAAAAACAATCTTTCAAATTATCAAAATGTTTATATACTTGATTGCGATTCTCGCAGCTAACCGTGCGTACACTTGTGTGTGTGACCCGTGTTAATGTAGTAGTTCGATTCTATACCCATCAATTTTGTAAACGCGTCCTTAAAAACTTTGTCCTGTAAGATTACAAAATTAGTTGTTGTGACTTTGTTGCACCGAAGGCGCGTTGCGTGATGTTGAGACTAATTATTTTATCACTATACAATATATTATCTTAGCACTGACTTCAGAATATGAAATTATTTTTATCTTTATAGCCTGCAATATACCCATGAATGAGTTTGACATTATACGAGCTCTGTCGGATTAAGTTTTCTTGCTATTTCTCTTTGATTATAACACATAACGATTATAACAATTCTCCTGGCAGATTTCGACCACGGCAACCAAATCCGAATGTCAAGTCTATAATTAACGACGGTACGAGTTGTTTTATCTTAATACAAATAGTATTTTAATGAACTATAAACTGTTTCGAGAAAAAAGTTCCGCGGAGATATGCGAACTAAAATGTAATGGATGGAATTGACAGCAAGTGACAAATTTCACGAACATTGTGGCGCCTTGGCTAAAGGACTTCTTATTTTTATTTCTTAGTTTTTTCGTTTATTTGTTGTTTTTTAAGCCATGTTTTGTAATAAGACTGTATATTATGTGTCGTATGTTCGACCGAGAGGTCAATCGACGGATTCAAATCGGTTGGGCAGCGTCCGGAAAATTACGACACATCTCGTCAGGTGGAGGAGAGAGTAGTAGGAGGAGGCCTATGTTCAGCAGTGGACTTATGCCTCCCCCAAGGAATTTTGTGATGTCTCGTACAGGAAACATGACTTTTTGTCAAGTAAACATAATTAATGTATTATATTATAATCATCGAGTATAACCGAAAGTTTTTTTATTATCACAGCTATTTCATGATTAAAAATATGCATTAGAATGGGTAACAGAACTCGTGGTCATACTAGGTATTTATTTTTTCTTTTTCTTCTTTGCCGCGAGAAGGCGCTAATGCCGCACATTACGTAGAGGACGCATTCATAAAAACCGGTGTCCCTGCCGTTTAGACTATATTCGAACTCCATTTAGTCCAAACAAGCGTATTACTCTATTTTTTTCTCTCTAGATAATGATACAAGAGCAAAATATTTTTTACAATACAATCTATATTAGTGGTAGATGTAGTCACAAGTTCCTATGTTTTGTTTCTTTCATATATTAATTACTTTAAAAACTAAGACTAATTTACCGTGTAGTGGCGGTGTAAGAATACCCAATACCTTATATCGTCCCGTGGGAGTCATAAGAGGCAGCAAAAGAAAAAAAAGACAGAAGATGTGTAGCAGCATCTTTGTGATAACAAGTAAATATTAAAAAAAACTGTGGAAATCCGCCTGTCGAAAGTTGTAACTATGACAAATAAGTCATCGATGCCCCCACTAATACTGGCTACGGTGTCGACCATGTGTCTTGTACTTACAACGGTAAGGCAGGGGTGCTAAGGATCTCCGGTGGAGGTTCGGTGCCCACTTAAACGACTCGACCTGGACTGAAATCTTTTAACGCACGTCCTGTGAGGAATGACAAGATCCTTGAGCTGGAAGAAGATATAGACAAGTTATGCTGGGATATTAAAGGATTATCTGAGGTCCAATGAGAGGGGAAGGACACCTCCAATCCAGTAACTTGTTCTATCACCGAGAGGTCGACCATTTTGTCCCAACAAAAAGGTGTCGGATTTTTTGTCCGCAAGGTCATTAAGTTAAGAAACTTAACGACCTTGCAAAGATTAGGAGTGTGACGACTAGGTTTGCGTACCAGAATTATCAAACGATATTTTCGCTGGTCATACAGGTTTAGGCACTAACCTCTGCGAAAGGTATGGACATTCGAAATAGGGTAACGGAACCCAAGGGGTCAAACAGTTGGCCGACTTCATAAAGGAGGAAGGATTTTTTATGATGAAGTTAACTTAACAAGCCCAACGGTTCGACAAAAAATTAAATTGTCTTCATTTTGACGATCAGACTTCAACTGTTTAGTGATGTGTCAGTGATCGCGAAGGTGAAAACTGGAAGCGATAACCAAATGGTAAGAGGCATGAACCTTAATGTTAAGCTGAAGAGGTCACATTTAATGAAATCAAGGCTCCATAACGCTCGTACTTTAATCCAAAGCCGCAAAATCTTCCGGCTCGAATTACAAAACCGTTTAAGTGTCTACAAAATTGCAATACAGTGGACTTATATCAGATCGTACCCTTAATCTCACGGCTGTAAGACGGGATATGAAGCAGATACAGGATATGAGTCTTCAGCAGATATGATGGCATACAGCCAACTGATCATGCAGAACTTCAAATGCACCCGGCGTTACAGCAACTTCAATACAGCTCGTATTGAAGAAGATATTGAGCGCAATCTAGGCTCCAAAGTCTTTGCCCGAGATCTATCTACCGGAAAGAACCAATTGTGGAAGTTGAATATAGACTTTTGCAGCAACATTTCCGAGGCAAGAGATTTTAAGTGAGATTGAGATGATAAGTTCATAAAAAGCTGTACACGTCATCGTTGGAGCCACACGCAAGTGCCAGTAAAAATATAAAAACAAGTCTCATTCGACACTATTCCGATCATATCCCGGACGTCGTTCTGAGCGAGATTAGAATGACTCTAGTATTTTAGAAACGGGCGAGGATTAAATTACAGGCCAGCTTTTAAAATTGCTTGGAAAACCGGTACTTAATGTCCGTCAGAATATTTTAATTCCGTTCTCCATGGTGACACTACTCCAACAATTAAAGACTTCAAATGTCAAAAGGCCAATATCGCAACAATGACGCGCAAAAGCCACGAAGCGAACAGCGAATCTAGGCATTCTCAACCATCTTGCTTGTTCTCATTGACTTATTATCGGGCTTCGCAAACGCTATAATATATCTTCCTTATCCTATGAAAAAAATGTACAAATAGCAGGATTAGTATGGGCTGCGAAATCTGGTTTATGAATGATGGTAATAAAAAAATTGTTTAATGATGCAAAATAGGATAAGCAAAACGGTGACGCCGCGTCGGTGGCAATAAATGTAAATTTTATTTGTTTGCTGTGGTCTGTATTGTTTCGTGTAGAAAACCGGATACTCTTTTTACTGGAAACGAGGCATTCCATCTTAGACCTGGGTGACAACGCATCTGCATTTTGATCCTTAGAGGATCGATGTAGATCTCTATGGGCCACACCATCCACTTATCACCAGGTGGACTGTATGGTCGTTTGTCATCCGTATTCTATAAAAAAAATTATTATGTTATTGTATGTCTTTTCTAACACGAATACGAGGGCGGCACTGAAAATTTCGGGAATCAAGGAAGTGACACAACATTACTATTTAAAAATGTATTTATTGTTTTTCGAAGTATTCTCCGCGAAATTTGACACATTTTTCCATACAATGGAACCAATCATTGCAGCAACCATTCCTCTCGCAAGTTGGGGTCTCCAAAATGGCCGTTTTGTAGGCGTCCACAGCTTCTTCAAGTGATGAAAATATCTGTCCACGCAATTTATTCTTTATTTTAGGGAAAGTATAGAAATCATTAGGGCTTAGGTCGGGGCTGTACGGCAGATGGTCTAATAATTCTATGTTTTCTTGCCCTAAAAACTCTTTTATTCTGTGTGCAGTGTGAGAACTCGCATTGTCGTGATGGAGGATGATGCGGCGGTTGCAGTTCTCTTTACGGAGTTCAGAAACGACCTGTGACAAACAAATGCTAGCATACCATTCTGCATTAACTGTTCTTTGTCCCTCAAGAGGAATAGACGTAACATGGTCGGTTTTGGAGACAAACGTGGCCACCATTTTTTTTTGCAACACTCCGTGAACGAACAATTTTTGTTGGCTTTAACTCATTTTTGAACACCCAAACTCGTGACTGGTTTTTTGTTTCGGGTTCGTACGCGTATATAGAGGATGCGTCACCTGATACGATGTTGTATACAGCATTTGAGGATCCTGCGTGGAATCTTTCGAGAGTTCTGACGCACCAAGTAACGCGAGCCGCTTTTTGCTCTTCACAGAGCGAATGCGGTATCCATCGAGAAAACAACTTTTATACACCTAATTGTTCATGCAAGATTATTTGTATTTGACTCATGCCAATGTCTAAAGTTGCCTGAATTTCGCGGTATGTCACATGTCGATCTTCCTCAAACAGCTTACGCACAGCATCAACGTTTTCTTGGGTGACTGCAGTTTTTGGACGACCTTGACGAGGATCATCACCGAGCTTGACACGTCCACGTTTAAATTCAGCAAACCAGCGATAAATTGTGGTTTTTGATGGGGCTTCATCACCAAATGCAGAAATCATCCGGTCAACACACTGTTTTTGTGTTAAACCACTTCGAAAGTCATAATAAATCATCGCTCTTGAATTTTCTCGAGTCAATTCCATTTTCTCAACGACTAAACAAGTTTGACAAAACCTTGTGACAAGACCGAGAATCTTTTTTTAAATAAATAAATGGTATTCGATTATTGAAACCAAGGAGTTTTCAATTAAAAAGATTTTAATATGACAGGAACAGTGGAAATATTCCATTCCCGATACTTTTAGTGCAGCCTATGTATATGTTCGTGTAAGTTTATATAAGAGTTAATTTTATTACATGTAATAATGAGAAATGAGTAATATTTAGTACGCTATGAGGTTTTAAAATGTACACAAATTTTAATCGACGAGACAAAGGATTTATTTTAAATTCATGCAGAAAAAATTTACCATAATTTCGCTACAACCTACGTGTGCTTTATATTTTAAATTTGTAAAACTCATGAAACACAATTTTATAGATCCATGTAAACTCATTGGATTTTGTATTAAGTATATTTTATTTAACTGTGTATCATGTTCATGTTATATGCGTTTTTTTATTATGTGAAGAAAGTTTGGAGTGCTCCTGTGGTTATAGCGAAATAATTTACCAAATGCTACAAGACAGGCTCTCCTTTTTAAAAGGCCGGCAACGCATCTGCAATTCCCTCCCTGGTGTTGCAGTTGTTCATGGGCGGCGGTAGTCACTTACCATCAGGTGAGCCGCATGCTCGTTTGCCCCCTCTACTATAAAAAAAAAAAAAAAAAAAAAACAACACTATATGAAAATACATGAAATCATAAAAACTTATTGAACAATATTAAATTATTTTGTAATTTTGTTTGAAATATCATATTATATCTAACTTATCTTAGCTTAGTCGATATGTGTATGATTTGGCGCAACAAGAGATTCTTTTATTTTGAAATAAAATATTTGAGTTACTTGTGTACTAGATTTCAAAACAACGTTCATTCTAATTCCGATATACTTAGTTATATCAAAATATGTTATCTATTCTTGATAGAAATCTTATTCTTTGGTCATAATCTTCAGTTATTATTTAGGGTACCGTAAAGACGACAATAAGAGTAGAAAACGGCAATAGGAAAATCAAAAAGATTGTATAGCTTCCGGTAGATGGCGGTTTTATAATTTTGTATATTTATGTCAGATATAAAATACCCATGTCAAAACCCTGGACACTTCACTGGATTTGAGAAGTGGTTCTTGACTGATGGCCGTATGAGGAAACTCAAGGTCGCTCAGCGAGCTATGGAGAGGGCGACATTCGAAGTTTCTCTGCGTAGCGACTTCGAAATGAGGATATCCGTAGTAGAACTAGAGTAACCGACATAACCCAGACCCCAGATATCCTCTGATTAATCACGACGCTATGGATATATACAAAAGCGAGTTCAAGTGCAGTGATTGTGCTATTATTACCCAGAAAACTGTACTAATACATAATGTTGTAAATGTATAAATATATTATGTTTTAGTATAGTTAAATATAGTATCGTCAAAATAATAGTTTTATAAAAGATTTGAAAATAATAGAGGTATTTATACCATTATGGTTATAACTAGTGATGCAACGAATACTACTTTCACGAATACGAATTTCAAACCTACTACTATTCGGCGAATACGAATAAGAATACGAATATTTCGCCATGGTAATAAAAACTATTTGATGATTTTCTATTGTGCTATTAATTAAAATTTACAATAGGCAATTTTTTATTTAAAAAGCATAAAATTTGTAGAATTTTTTCTGTAAGGTGGGTTCTGGATATCATATTATGTCTGTAAAAAATAACAGTCAGGAATTCAAAAAGGTGGTGTGAAAGTTGAAAAAGTATCCCACTAATATTATAAATGTGAAAGTTTGTTATTATGTGTGTATGTACAACCGCTGAACGAATTTGACTGTAATTTGGAATGAAGATAGCTTATACACCTTAATTCAGATTAAAACATAGGCTAGGCTACTTTTTATCCCGATAAATAAAATTCCCACGGGAGGGGAAAAGGTAGCTAAAACCAACATCTGCGCGGGCGAAGTTGCGGTAAAAATATAGCATTTAAATAAAAGCAAACAAACCTTGGAGCTAGTTCACTGAGAAAACGACGGTATCCCTTTTTATTTATAGAGTTGCGTACAACAATATTAGTTTTTAAATATCCGTGACTAGTATTCGCCGAATACCAATATTCGGTAATTGTCTACTATTCGGCGAATACGAATATTCGTATTCGTATTCGTTGCATCACTAGTTATAACCATTCAGTTCAAAACAACAAACACAAAATATCTAGACCTACAGCGTGACGTCAAACATTTAACTGCCTCGTTTTTTTTTAAAACTTGGTTATTAAAATTATCGTAACTGCAAAACTGTAACGATTTAATAATGCTAGACCACATTTTCTAACTTTGTTTACATTTCTAGACATTTTATTAATGGTGTACTAGAACAATAAGTTTACAAGAAGTTATGATACCTGCAATTTACAACAATGTTTAAGCAGTTCTTTTTACAATTTATGTTGCGTATAATGCCTTCCTTTGACTGCCTCGTTGGTCTAGTGGTTGTAGTAGTGGGACTGCTGATCATGAGGTCCAGGGTTTGAATCCCGAGTCGGGCCAAAAAATCAGTTATTGAGTTTTTCCATCAAGAAATTCTCGGTAGCTGCCCGGAGTCAGGAAGTTGGCGGTGTTTCACCCCCGTGCCTGGGAAAGCACGTTAAGCCGTTGGTCCTGCGCCTGATCTCCCTCCGGTCGTGTCGGTTTACCGTCCCATCGGGCTATGAGAGTGTGGGAATAGAGAGTGCACATGTGCTTGCGCATACACTTGGGCACTATAATCCTGTCCTGCGCCGATGGCTAGTCTCCGTTGAGACTGGCCGCCGTGGCCGAAATTCGGTCAAGAGGACATTAATGTTAAGGCAGGCACATTGGAGTTTAAATATAAACAAACAAAATACATTTCCTAGCAAAAAAACCTTACAATGGTGGTCAGCTTGCGAAGTCACTTATTTATTTCACGATGTCTGTCCGTCTGTCCGTCTGTCCCACGATTATCTCGAGAACGGTTACGAATTTTCAAATTCTGTTTTCAGCAATCGATTACTGATCACCCAGGCATCTGAACCTCCTATTTTGAATTTTTTTCCGTTAGAAACCGCTACAAAACTGATTGCGTCGCCACTTTGCTATGCTGTTAGCTTGCTAGGTTTATTTAAATTTATTATAAAAAAATGCTTGAGTGCTAACTCATTTATTTCATTTAAGCTTCAATTATATTTGTATTCGTTACTTAATATTAACCTATCATATATTTATGAACAAAACTAAAATTAAAATTAAACAAATTAATATTGAGTACGTGCCGATGTATGAGTTAACAAACAAAGTGATTTAAATAATAATTTACAAGGTCTTTTTTGTTAAAATGCAATTTTATTTACAAATTACCTTCCTTTCACAATCTCGTAACAACAAGTTATATTGTTACCAGTAATATATTCAGAAAATGAATTACATACTCTGTTTTATTCTGTAAGATTTCTTAGGCCGTTAATTAGCGACAATGTCGAGTTTGAACTGAAACTTCAAAATGTCAAAATTTGAGTAACATATTGAGTTTTAACTCGAGATTGCGTCTGAATGACCAGCCTTAAAGGCTAATGCCCAATTTCACCAACATCCCCTAAACAATCACATAGTTAGACGACCGCTAAGCTAAAAGGTCCCCTAAACCAACCCATAACTAAAATTTGTTTTCACGAACGCAACAGACCCATAGCTAGGGGACCCCTCCTTATGTGACCGATTTTTTCCGACGATAGTGCTTGATACCCAGTTGTAGTTACCGGTTTTATCGGAAATGATATATATTAATACAAAAAAAACGTATTCAAGTATTATTTTAATGAAGAAATTATTTCTTTCATATTTTGAGTCATATATGTTTTCATTTGGTGAATATTTTAATAAAAATATCATATTTTTAGTCTATTTTTGACAAGTAACCATATTTGACACTCTGTTTTATCTGTGCATCGACTGTATTGCCATATTGCTGTTTCACCACATTTCTTGTTCTAATGTGGGCCTCGTTATATTTTTGTTCTCCACTTGTTGTAGGGTTGAGACAAGGTGTCAAGAGATGAGGCTGATAATAAAAATGTTTTTAAGTATTATTGTATAAAATAATGTGATTTATAAGATGTAAAATATTTCTTTATTTTATTTAGGTCGTACCTTAAACTTTCAAAATGTATTAGGAATACCTAAAAATGGTTCTGCAAATACCTAGTTTAAGTGTACTTTTTAATTAAATATCCCTTACCTATGCATAATCTTTTTATTAAACAATACGTATTTATTTAATGAATATTTGGAGCTCTGTCATGAATGCTTGCATGTAAGTTTGCTAGCAAATATCTGCAGAATGATGTTATTCTTTTTGTTTATAATTTTTGTAATTCTATTTGTAACCTACATAAGTTTTAATAAATATTATTATTATTACTATATATGGTTATTTTTATTTTAATCTTTAAGGGATAGCCACTATCCCCAAGTAAATGGCTGTCTCCATACTCCCTTCTTTCAAACTTTCTAAAAGTATTGCTATTTTGGTAAATTGCTGTATCATGTGTAGAGCCTGGCCAGCGTGCAACAACATCCTGCACCAACAAATATGCTGATGCAATTGTTTGCACATTTATTGACATGTAGCTTCTCCTGTTTCTGAATAGTTCTGCGTCATCTCCACCTTAAGATATACATAATATTGCTTCATCAGTATTGCTTGATAGACTTCTAAGAGAAATGAACTTTTAGTGAAAGGAAGTTAAATCAAAATGAGCAATGTACCTGCTGACTGAATTTTTAGATATGTACAATCAATACAGCCCAATACATTAGGGAATCTAGCTATACCATAGAAGTCTATCTTAACTCTGTCTTGGCCTCTGTTTGTATCAGGAAATATGATGAATTCTCGACGTAGAGATACAATTGCTTGCGACACTCTCTTTACTATCCGGCTGGATGTAGCCAAACTAGTACCACCCATATCCACCACAGCAAGCAAGTGGTTGCCTGTGGCGTAATATGTTAAAGCTATTAATAATTGATTTATGGGTGTTATGGGTGAATAAGTATAAATAAAAGAATAATAAGATAAGTGAATCACAAATTCTACAAATTAAAATAGGTAGGTACTTAGTAGGTATACCTCGGTTATCAATTTACCATGGTAGATAAGTTAGCACCAAACAGGTATCTACGGCCTACCTATACAGACTCATTTTCCATTCAAAAGTTACTGTTAGGAGAGTAATAAAGTAACCTTTTATGCTTTTAACTTTATTTCATAGCTAGGTATAACAGGTAATAAGTGAAAAGGTAGGATCCACCTATTGAGTTAAATATTTAATAAATTAGAGATTTAATAATATTATAGACTACGGTATCTACATTAAAATTGATTACCTATGTAAATAGGTAGGTACTCACCTATTATTAGGAAATTCCAAAAAATGTGTTTTTCCAACAAATATATCACTGTTAATTTAGATAACCATATATATATATATATATATATATATATATATATATATATATATAAATTTATGTCAAATATAGTATCAGTTGTGTCTAAATTATCAAGAAAATCAAATAAATCACGCTCCATCTTGTCCTCTAGAAGTCGCTTTTACTTATGTAAAGGTTTATGGGACCAATAATCCATCTCATAAATTTAGGGGATCGTTTAGTCAGTAACGGACCCTTTAAAAGTGGTGAAACGGAAACTGACCCCTAACTGGCCCCTAAATATGCTAAGGGGTCCCATAAATATTATGGGTCGTTGGTGAAAGTGGGCATAAGAGACATGCTGTGGAAATCTAACTCTTAACAGTTGACAGAATAACCTTGTCGAATATGCTAAACACACCATTGCTATATTCAATACAAAAAATCGTTGAAAATATGAGCTCTGTTTTAGCGATCTAAGTTCAAGCATTATGTATACAGAAAATTATAAATTAAATTTCTCAAATACATATGCCATTATCGCGTATGTTTGATCGAAATAACATAATATGATATAAAAACTCCACTTGTGTATCCAATACAACTTAATTTTGCAAGTCTATTTCGTAAATACGAAAAGTGAGTAAATGTCATTCACACGTTTAAATCTAGCCTTTATACTGTTAACAACAACTTTGCTTACTAAAATGCACTTATTTAGAGATTCCTCAATGTTATTATTCCGAATTTTCATTATAAGACCCGGAAAATTTATGAATCTGCAGTAATAATTTCTACGTCACAGACGCAATTAAATAACGAATTAATATGTAGTAGAATTATATAGCCTTTAAAAATAATACAATTATCTTATTTACGCTTTCAAAAAATATTCTGAAATATTTTCATGGTCGCGTGATTTCATAAGCGTGACGAAATGCGATATTCTATCTGTTTTTCATAATTATCGGGTTGCCAGTAGTTTTTAAAGGTGATTAAGGTGATTAAAGATATCGTCTGAAATCATACAAAAGTATTATAGTGTTTCTAAAGACTGGCCAGTAATAATATTTTTTAATATTTAAAAGATAAAAGTGACACAGTGATTTAGATATTTATATAACGCTACATTTACAATCGTCGTGAGTTACGAAATAAATAGGCCCATAAATATTAAAACTTGCTACGTCTTTTTTGCAAAACAGTACAAAAATCGTCGCAAATTTATATTATATACTGGCTTCTTTTTATTAATAGATAACGGATATAACCGATAGGTATTGTTGATTGAAAGTTCGAACACAAACACGAAAAAAGCGTTAACGTAGATTTTAATCACTACAAGGTAATAAACTACTACACCTGTTCCTGCTTGTGACGCTTGACGAAGTAAGAGACATTGTCGAATATTAAATTAAAATATAAAAAATTTGACCTGCTCAAAGTTCAAAAACTTTATTAAACTAAGTTTGTATAAAAAGGGTTATTATAATATTAAAGAATTTATGGATGATAATAACCCCTGGAAATGAGGTGATCCAAGCTATTTCTAATTTGTTGTGTTGTTCATTTGTGTAACACATGATTGTAAGCTGTTATTTAAAAAAAAGTCCCGCTGGGTTTCTTGCTGGTTCTTCCCAGGACAGAAGTTTTTTCGAACCAGTGGTAATTAAACAAAACAGTGACATTCAATAAGTATTATTTATAATCTATATTGAATAAAAAAGTTTCTGTTTCTATTGAAAGATAACATCACCACATGACGCTTGTGGTATTAAGACAAGGATAATAAAATCTCTTTCCACGGCCTTAATCTGCCAATTGACAGAAATTTGCAACAAATTTCTCCTCCATTCCTGCATGTCTGGAAACCGACATTATAGGCGTTTTAAATTCAGTACAATTACCTGGTCGTCTTTGATTTTCGATATAACGCATCCAGCTGCCGTTTCACAAGTCACTTTAATGTAGCAAAGAAAACTTTTTTTATAATATATTTAAAAACCAGCTTAGAATCCAGCTACTGGTGGAACTAGCAAATAAACTGTCTAAAGTTTCTGACCAAGCTAGGATAATCCGCTCAAATCATAATGAATGATATGGGATTAATTTATGGAGATCAAAGCCCTGGTAAAACAATGATTTACAAGTGGCATGACCTATTAAACAAGGCACAGAACCGATTGACAAACCCCGCCCAAAACCGAGTGAGACTGCCATCGAGTGTCAAAAAATTAGTACTGGAAGATGCACTGCACCAGAAAAAAAACCGCTATCTGCATTAGTTGGGAGCATTCGATTCCACTTTTTTGACAACTCGCGATCATCTTGATATTACAAAAGTCAATACACGGTTACCTTTTTTTCGAGATTTTTAGAAGTTTTCATTGATAGATAATATAGAAAAAATCTACAATCACAGGAGTAAGTGTATTACCTAATGGTAGGCTCCACTACGTCCAGTAATGAGCCAAACAGATTTGACAACTTATATACTGTATTAATACAACTTAGCAAAAATACTGTCACCGCTAAGAGGACAGACAAGAGCTTTTTGCTGGTAACTTAGCATTAGCAACTAATTTGCATTTTGATTAACGGTGCTTACATAGAGAAACAAGTTTCCAGTACAGACAAATCTGTGTTAGTCGGTACCGATCGGTGCAGATGTAATATTTCTATTTTATCTTATTAGCACGATTGACCTTGACAACTGGAACATGCTAATGAACACAACAATCCAAATTATTTGCATCCGCATTATTATTACCAGTATTACTCACACCCCTTTTTGCAATTGCAAAAAATTGTATTGAGGAGTTTTTCCGTTGCAGGTGGGAGTAAAGTCCAGTCTTTTGAATCTAATTTATTACCAAGTCAAACTTGAACTTGATACTATACCCGAAATAGATGTTGATGGGCAGAAGCAGAGGTTGGGTGAAGACAAGCTAATTGCACTCGTTTTTTGATATAAGTATGTATTTCTTATAATAAGGAAAGTATCGAAACTTATTTAAGCAGGTAACTTTTTTTGGAACTTCGTATACAGAAAGAAGGAATCAAATTCCTTTAGTGATTACAGATTGTGGAGTAAAGTTACTCTCTTTAAAAATTTCAACACAATTAACTATATCTTGTTTCTCAATCAATTTCTAAACTTTTATTTTACCCCTCAGCAGCCAGTTCTTGCGTGTAATAGTATGTGATTTTGGCATATTGAAAAAGCAGGTAAACTTTTGGATGATTATATTTCCGATTGATGTTGATCCAATATTTATATTTACATGCGTATTATGAAAAACCCAATTTTGACCTTGAATTTGTTTTGCAAATGTAGGAACGATGCGATGGTGAATTTTCACATTTTATTTATAATGGTGTCCCTAACATTCGTACCTATTTTTAGCTCTATGCGAATTATTATAATCTTAACCCTATTTTTTGAGCTAACTTGACTGGACCAAAATATTTCGTGATTTATACTTTTGGCATGTATATTTTTAAGAGGTCACATTATGAAACATCTGGTAAGTAAATCTTTTATATATATAACGTTGTCTGTGATCTCTGTATATAACTCCAAAAAATGTTATAAACAATATGTAAATCTAAGACTTATTATTGATTAGAATTATTTAATTTTGGTTATTTGTTTTTTTTTTTGCTTAAAAAACACTTTAAGATGTTAGAATTTACTTATGCCAGCCCTAGTGGGGACAAGTGGACGAGGTTTATAATATCAGTGATTTTTTTTTATTAGTGGGGAAAAGTAGACAAATACATTTTAAAGAGTCCACTTTATCCCATTAGTGCGAAATTTGGTGGGGAAAAAGTGGAATAAACCGTAGAGCTGATCTATTTGTGCTACAACTATACTACTAATATAATTTCGGCATGGCTCTACCACGTATAAAAACAAACCGCAACCGCAAACCGCAGTATTTTTTTATTTGTTACTAGCTGGTACCCGGCGCGTTGCTGCTACAGTAAAACAATTTTCAAAATATCGTTTTAAAATATATAACACTTCCATTATACTGTTTAATTAGGAATGATAATACATTCATTGATGTTGAATGATATATAACTTTCAAATAAATTTGTTGGTACCATTGTAAGTTAATGGTACTATGCGTATAACCTTCGCGCAAGTGCAAGCAATAAGTTGACAAAGTTTTAGCGCAATCTGATGAACGGCAGCGCATAAAATACGAACAAAAAATAGTAATTTTTATATATTAGATTAGGAAGACGCTGCTGCCCATCTCCTGGTTTATTTCCCTCTGTCGCCTTTTACGACACCCACGGGACGATATGGTGGATATTCTTACATCGCCACCACACGCTTTGAACCATGATTCAGATATATCGTTGACTAAATTAAAAAGCATTACATTAAGACCAAGAGTATTTTTTTTTTCTCTAAAATGTATGTCTCAATCGTGTTAGATATGGCATAATGCACTTTGATAATACTAATAGAACGTTTTGTAACTGGTTTACCTAATAAAAGAGTTTATCAAAACTAATCCAGGTTAGTCGGTAGCGAGTTTCATAACACATTAGTATATTATTATCATTAGCACACAAAAATATAGTCATTATTGGTCAAGATCGGACTGACGTTATTGAAATAATGTGTGTCATACAGTTTAGTTTATCGCGTTATTCTTTGTTTGGTGCACTATGCAATTTTTGCATTAAATAAAGAAACTATATTCTTAATACAAAGTGTTTATTTATTGTTTGTTATCTATCTAACATACCAAACCTGTAAAGTAATGTTACAGCCTATATACGTCCCACTGCTGGTCACAGGCCTCCTCGCACGTAAGTGTTCAAGGCGCTGCCCCAATTCGTGTTGGCGGACTTCACGTGTCTTCGAAATACTTTGGTAAATCACGCACCACATTCACCACGTGCGGTAAAGCACGTGGTAAATCAGCACTTACATTGCAATTGATAATTTCATTGGGATCGAACCCGGGTTTCTCGTGTACTGTGAAATTTACAGCAAGCGCTTAGGCCCTCAGCTACCACGGCTCAACCTAACCTAACTAACACTTATTATTAGTTATACCTAATCTGAGTGAAATAAAATCGTGTCGAATAATGTCGTCCTCACCGAATTTCGTTGATGGCGGCCAGTCTCAAAGTAGACTAGCCCATCTGCGCAGGACAAGGTTATGGTGCCCGAGTGAATGCGCAAACATAGGTGCACTCTCTATTTCCTCACTCTAATAGTCCGAAAGAACGGTAATCCGACACGAACGGAGAGAGTGCCGACGCAAGACCAACGGCTTTACGTGCTTTTCCGAGGCACGGTGGTGAAACACCCCCAACTTCAAATCTCTGTTACTGAGAATATCTTGACAGAAATGCACAATAACTAAGATTTTGTTCTGATCCAGGATTTGAACCCGGGACCTCACGATCCGTAATCGCGGTTACGATCAACACATTTATACGATTTAGATTTTTACGTGGTAGAGCCATGCTGCAGCTATATTAGTATGATAGTGGTAGCACGAATGGGTCGGCTCGACCAGAGAACAACCACACTCTTACCAAATACCAGCGTAAAATAGCATATATATATATATATATGGAATCGATATTTTTAAACAGTATCGATATATATCGCGTGATAAAAATCGATATATAGTCATCATTTGCATGATGTAAAGATAAGGTCCAAAATTTTATATTACTGACGGTTGGACGACGATAAAAACCTCTTCCTACCTCCTTTTGTTGTTACATGTTTTACTTTAATAGAACGTTATTTTAAAATATATCGAAATTAATACAAAAAAATTTCGATGTATCGATATTTTTTGCCCAAGCCTAGGATAGATGTAGATGTCTATGAGCCACAGCAGACACTTACCATCAGGTCGACAGTGTGCTCCTTTGTCACCCTTATCCTATAAAAATAAAATCATATCGTTAAAAATATTCTTACTTAGAAATGAGGATTTCCGCAGTAGAACCAAAGTAACCGACAAAGCCCAACGTATTAGTAATCTATAGTGGCAATGGGCTGGCCATATAGCTCGAAGAACCGACAAACTATGGTGAAGAAAGGTTCTCGAGTGGTAGCATCGTACCGGTAGACGAAGTGTATGTAGGGCGTCCCCCCACTAGATGGAGTAACGACCTGGTAAGACATGCAGGAAGCCGATGTATGCAGGTAGCTCAGGACCGTGCCTCCTCCATGAGGCTTTTGTTTAGCAGTGGACTTGTGAAGGGCTGTAATGATGATGATGATGATGATTCTTACTACAAAGTACCTGCGTGGTTTTATAAATATCTAAAATCGTTAAATAAAAATATATCTATTATTCCGAACTATTTTACTTAACTTGTGGAAAGTTAGGCAGCCCGAGATTAAGTGACAACCTTAGATGACATACGTAAGGTTTATGGATGCAACTAACTAAAATAGCAGCTTAATGCTGTCGTATTTCGTATGGTGTAAAGAACCCGAAGATCCATTTTACTGAAAACGGGGCATTCCATCTTAGTCCTTAGGGGTGAGAAC
This sequence comes from Parnassius glacialis, assembly GCA_033319125.1. Lineage (NCBI taxonomy): Eukaryota > Metazoa > Arthropoda > Insecta > Lepidoptera > Papilionidae > Parnassius > Parnassius glacialis. The sequence continues at coordinate 35,064,724 of JAVANC010000018.1, forward strand.
GCATCTGCATTTTGATTCTTAATTGAGGATAAATGTAGATGTCTATGGGCCCCAGCATCCACCTACCATCAAGTAAACTGTGTACTCGTTTGTCACCATATTCTCTAAAAAAAAATGTTGCCTTCGCGCTGCACCACATGTGTACGTCCGTTACCTTTAAACTGTATTTGCATGATATCATTTATCTAGTCTATAGGCCACTTATATTTTCAACAGGTTGTACTTCGTTGACTGTGAAAAGGCGGTATGAAAATATCCACTACCCCATGTCGTCCCGTGGATGTCGTATGAGGATACACACCAGGAGATGGGCAGCAGCGTCTTCTTAATAACAACATAATATCAAAAAAAAACTGTGATTGCCAATACGCAAGCGTGGCAACTAGACAAATATCTTCCCCCCCCCCCGCGCAGGAGCAGTCTATGGAGACCTATGTTAAGCAGCGGAATGTGAATAGGCTGACAGTCTTACCGTAACAATACTTTTGTAGATTTGGCACGGCTAGGTTATGTTTCCTGCACAGTTGATCGATTTACGAGTAGATTATTCGGAAGTTGTCGCTGAGGTCGTAAATCGAACATTTGTAAGATTTCATGTTGGACGAGAGATAGTGTAAAGAATCCTTCGCCTAATTTAAAACCCGTAGTCTATTTAAGATTATTACGTTTGACAAACTAAATTATATTTCTTAAGTCAATAATAAAGAGATTTTATTTAATTTCCCAGTCCGCTATCGTGCTTGTAAAAGTGAACAAATATATATTTTTTAAACCGCCTGCTAAATGAGGCGTTGCAGCAAATCCTCTAATCAAAGCTTAACGACGCACATCTCACAAAATGATGAACACAGTACAAAAACTGATTTTTTTTCTGTTGAACAATACTCATTGACGATATCATAAGCACAATTAGTAACAAATTATGTAATTGAGAGAATGGACGAAACGCAAACGCAGCTTTTGTCAAATTTGAAAAAAAAAACGCTGTAGCTATATTACGGTTGTAGCACGAATAGGTTCGACCGGGGAAGGACCACGCTCTCACAGCATAACAACGTCAATTAGCAGCTTAATGTTGCTGTGTTTCGTATAATGAGTGAAGAGAACTAGAGATCATTTTACTGGAAACAAGGCATTCCATCTCACTCTTTAGGGGGGACAGCGTATCTGCATTGTGATTCTTAATCGATGAGATTTGCATATACTCAATTGAAGGAATTTTTGAATAAAACTAACTGCTTTAAAGCACCCGAAACGTCGGGAATTAATAAATATAAGTTAATTAAACGCGATAAAATCCATAGACGTAGTTTTATTGAATGTGTAGTGTTCGCGTAAATATAAGAAATCATTATGAAATAATTTTTGCTATAATTTAGCATTGTACCAAAATTACACTATAATGTAAATGTAAGAGAGAATAGGTCTAGCGAGGTGCTTTAAAGCACCCGAAACGTCGGGAATTAATAAAAATAAGTTAATTAAACGCGATAAAATCCGTAAAAGTAGTTTTATTCAATGTGTAGTGTTCGCGTAAATGTAAGAAATCATTATGAAGGAATTTTTGTTATAATTTAGCATTGTTTTTTTTTTATAGGATAAGGGTGACAAACGAGCACACAGTCCACCTGATGGTAAGTAGTTGCTGCGGACCATTGACATCTACATCTATTCTCTATTACAAATCAAAATGCAGATGCGTTGTCACCCGTGAGGACTAAGATGGAATGCCTTATTACCAGTAAAAAGGGCCTCCGGCCACCTGCACTCACCAAGCGAAACGCAGAGGTAAACCTCTACTTCACGCTGGTATTATGTGAGGTCGTGGTACCACCCCGGTTCGAACCGGCCCATTCGTGCGACAGCAAAAGATGTTGCGTGGCTCTACCACTGTTCAAACTTTGTACCAAAATTACACTATAATGTAAGAGAGAATAGGTTTAGCGAGGCAAATAAATTGTTGTCAGGTATATTTATATGGTTGGATGTATTATGTTTTGATATTTGTCTATTTTAACCGACTCCAAAAAGTAGGTTTTATAATCAGTTCCATATTCATGTATGTTTACAGATTTCTTAAAAACCGCTGAAGCCATTTTCACCACAAAAATTGTCCCATTTAAATTTGGACAAAAATTTCACACCAATGATAGAGAAATAGAGGTGAAGTATTTATTATAACTATTTAGACGATATTCTAGTTGTTACCTGCTTGCTTTTTTGTTGCTTGTGATATCGATGGATAAAAAAAGCAATATAAAGTAAAAACCGACTTCAAAAACTAAAAAATAAAAAAAAATAATTTCCACATAATAGCTTCTCGAGTCGGGGCTTTAATTTTTCGATACAAACGACCTCTAAACACTTGAGTTCGTTGTTCGATAAACTGCCACTACGACTTACCACTGACATCAGAAGAATTATTTTATCAATTTAAGTTTTAAAAGTCGGTTTTTAGCCTTTATTAAAAGTTTAACAGCGTTAAACTTTTAATAAAGGCTAAAAACAAGTTTTCCCAGAACAAATAGAGTTTCAATGCGTTTATCATAACACTAGCTGTACCCCGCGGTTTCACCCGCGTATATCACGCATGTGCGCCTTGCGACATGCGAACTTCGAAAGAGACATCACTACGGACGGTTACTGAATTAAATAAAAGATTTAAAAAGTGAAAAATGTTGCTTAAATTACATGGTTAACGTAATTGGTGGTTATGCATGGTGCAGGTACTGATATAGCCTTGAATACGAACTGATTTATTTGGATATAATAATAATAATACCTAGATACGAATAATGTGGCATAGTTTGTACCGGCATTACTATTGCATAATTTAACATGAAAAAGTAGTTATTGTGACATAACTGTAATAGACACATGGTAGTCCCGGACTTTTTTGTAGATATTGATGTCCTGTATAAAATTGTAGCATATCACTTTGACAATCACACTCTATTATCAATAGTTTCCGCAGCGTACGCGATATAAGGATTATTTATGGTATTTTTTCATACCTTGGGTTACATTAACGAAGTTTTCATGCATCTCTAACTTTTTGAAAATATTCTATCGCCTATGTTCATCAGGGATAATGTAGAATTCTAATGGTGAAAGAATTTTTCAAATCGGTCCAGTAGTTACGGAGCCTATTCAATTCAAACAAACAAACAAATAAACAAACAAATCTTTGCTCTTTATATTATTATAAGTGTAGAATAGTGTAGATTTATTTCAAAAAAGAAAACAAATTATCAAGCATGAATTTACTATCGTATGAAACTCGTTTTATCATCGATTTACTTTGTATGACTTATCAATATCGGTTCACCTAGTAAACAATTCTGGGGTACTTAACACACATAAAAAAACATACAGTCGAATTGAGTACCTCCTCCTTTTTTGAAGACAGTTAAAATAGTTCTATTTACGCCCGACAAACGACAAACGAGCACACAGTCCACCTGATGGTAAGTGCATGCTGTGGCCCATTCATAGACATCTACATCTATCCTCGTTTGCGAATCAAAATGCAGATGCGTTGTCACCCGTGAGGACTAAGATGGAACGCCTCTTTTCCATTAAAAAGTACCTCCGGTACTCTACACTCACCATACGGAGCACAGCAGCATTAAGCTGCTATTTTACGCTGGTATTCTGTGAGAGCGTGGTCCTTCCCCGGTCGAGCCGACCGATTCGTGCTACAACTATACTACTAATATAGCTGCAGCATGGCTCTACCACGTATAAATGTAAATGTTGCTGAAGTTAAATGTTCTAAATTCTCATCTATTATAAAGGTGTTACAAAATAATATAAATATTAAGCGCAACCGGTAATTACGCTATCATAGCAGATTGGGAAATCAACAGTTCAAGTTTTTTTTTCATAACTTTAAACGTTCAGGTTTAATAATATTCATCCTTGCATAAATGTATAAAAAAAAACACTTAAGATCGTTCTCTGGTCTACGTGACCAGATAATATATAATTAATTTTGTGACACAGAACTTGGACATATTTTAAAACAGTTCTGTTTATACCCAAAGACGCCTTTTTCATTTGAAATCATTCAAGCAAGATAAGAAAAGCGTTCGCTGAATCAATGCGCTTTTGTTGTAGAACAGAATATTTTATTATTCAACAAAGTACCTACCTTATTGAAGAGTTTTATGATTTGGAACAAAATATTATTTACAGTCATACAATACAAGGACAACAAGTTTCAACTCTCATAATCACCACACATGGAACAATCGGACATGTTTTTACACAATAACATTTTAAACTGCACAGGTGGTCCTTTGTAAATTAGTTAAATGACATGGTTCTGCGTCCATACAATGTTCGCCTAAGAACCAACAGTGAAAAAAAAAACTTTTTAGTCCGAAATTACACATAATTGTACGTAAGAATAATAACTCCTGACGGACACTCCTGAAAACATAGATATTAACAGTTATCATAGAGATTATGAGGTTATGTTTTATTTTTATGAAACATTTGCTAATGTTTCATAAAAATAAAACATAACCTCACCTTTTGGCTGTTTATGCGCCGGTAGCTTCGTCGTCCAGGGCTGAGCTGGAGGAGTTTTGGGAGAATGTAAGAGAAGTTCTAGATTTGGCTAGGGGAAACGAAAGAATTGTTGTGTGTGGTGATTTGAATGGATGGGTTGGTACCGCTCGACCAGGGTACGATTCGGTGCTTGGAAAGTTTGGCGATAAAAGGGTTAATGATGCTGGCAAGCTTATACTGGCGGTATGCAAGGAAAAGGGTCTTCTTGTGACAAACACTATGTTTAATCACAAGAAATTCCATATGTATACTAGAGAAAGAAAGAATGAGAGAAGTATGATCGATTTGTTTCTGGTGGATGACCGACTGCGAAAACAGGTGATGGATACGCGAGTGTTCAGGGGTGCTGACCTGGGAACGGATCACTATCTAGTGATTACTAGATTTAGGGGTCTGTTCGCGGGTTGGCGCTACCGGACGGCGGTAACAGAACCACAGTCGGTCTGTCGCATCCGATGCTGGAAGCTTCAGGAAGCGGATACTAGGGACAAATATCATGCGAGGGTAGCCGAAAAGCTTGACACCATCGATGGCAGAAATGAATGTGTGGAAAGAACATGGAAGAACCTTAGGGATGGAATGGTAAGTGCAGCGGAAGAAGTGTGTGGAACAATAAAAAGAGGCAGTAGTAAAAGAAGAGATGCATGGTGGAATGATGAAGTGAAAGAAGCTGTAGAGAAGAAGAAGAAAGCATGGTTAGACTACTTGGCCTCTAGTAATGATAAGGATATGAGAGAGAAGATGAAAGAAAGATATAAGCTGCAGAAAGTTCACACGAAAGCATTGATTGAGGAAATGCGTGAAAGGTGTAGAATGGAAGCGGACGAAAGGTTGTCGCACAACTTTAAGGAGAACTCCAAACTCTTCTGGAAAGAGGTTGGAAGGACCCGAAGTGGTGCGACGGCCTTAAGAATGAACAAAGTGCTTTCGAGAACTAATGAGTCCTCACAGAAAAATCGGACGTCATGCAGCGATGGAGCGAATTTTATAGAGAAATGTATGCGTGTGATGATCTTAGTGAGGGATCCGGGGATGACGCCGTGACTGGTACGCCAGACCTGGACCTCGATGACACTGAGGCCATCAGTATGAAAGAGATTGAACGTGCGATTCGAAGTTTGAAATGTGGTAAGGCTGTGGGACTAGACAGAGTTACTGCTGAAATGGTCAATTATGGTGGGCCTCGCGTCTGGGACAGCTTTTATCTGCTGTGCAATTTGTGCTGGCGGACGGGGGATGTCCCGGATGATTGGCGATCCGCAGTCATTGTGCCTTTATATAAAGGTAAAGGTTCACATTTTGACTGCGGGTGCTATCGGGCGATCAGCTTGACCAGTTTAGCGAGTAAAGTTTACTCGAAGGTTTTGACACGTAGGATGCAAGAGAAATCGGAAAGATTTCTATGGGAGGTACAATGCGGATTTAGACCTGGAAGAGGATGCACGGATCAAATGTTTTCTCTACGCATGATCACGGAAAAGCTTCTGGCTGCTAACCAGAAGATTTTCTGTGCTTTTGTGGATCTTGAGAAAGCATTTGATAAGGTTGTAAGGAAGAAAATGTGGGAACTGTTGCCGGGGTACGGTGTGGATGGTCGATTGCTAAGGGCTGTGCAGTCATTTTACTGTAACTGTAAAGCCTGTGTGCGGGTAGGGCATGACCTGTCACCCATGTTTAGCGTCCAAACGGGCGTGAAACAGGGTTGTGTCATGTCTTCCTGGCTGTTCATACTGTATCTCGACAGCTGTTTACAGAAGCTGAAAGATAGCTGTTTGGATGTGAAATTGGGTGACATAAAATTAAATTGTCTGCTGTATGCTGATGATGCAGTGCTTATTGCATCATCAGAGGCAGAACTGCAGGCATTAGTCACGTGTATGAAAGAGGAATGTGAAATTAAAGGTCTCCGTTTGAATGCTAATAAAACTAAGGTTCTGGTATTTGAAAGGGACGAAGAGAGAACGAAGTGTGAAATATGGGTAAATCAGGAATGTCTAGAACAGGTAAATGAAATTGTATACTTGGGGAGTGATTTTAGCCGGGATGGAAGATGTGATTTAGATGTGGACAGGCGTGTCGCTGCCGGGAACAAAGTCAATGGTGCCCTGACTGCGTTAGTCAAAAGGCAAGGTGTAGTGAAGAGTGCACGCCTTGCAATACATAGCGCAGTGTTGGTACCGACTTTGTTATATGGCAGCGAAACCTGGGTGTGCCAGAAGAAGCATAAAAGCAAGTTGAATGCAGTGGAGATGCGATCTCTTCGTAAAATGTGCGGCGTTACCATGGCCGACCGAAAGCGAAACGAAGAGATTCGCAATATGGCAGGTTTGAAATATGACCTTATCACAAAAATTGATAAGGGCATGCTTCGATGGTTTGGGCACGTTGAGCGAATGAGTGAAGACCGAATGGTGAAGAAAATATATAGCGAGAAAGTTAATATTAAAAGGTGTCGAGGTAGACCGAGACTAACTTTCGAAGACCATGTGAGCAAACTGCTCGAAGAGGGGAGGGTCAAGTGTACTCGGATACCTAGACGTGCATGTATGAAGAAGATAATGAATCTGAAAGAAGCGAAAGAGGTATGTAAGGATCGTGACACTTGGCGATCTGTTCTCTCTGGTTACCCCGTCAGGGATTGTGCGTGAAGATAAGTATTTGCTAATGTAATAGGTTCAGTCTTAGCCTAACACTTATACGGTAAATAAAACTCAGGTGGTGATTAGGTAAACTTATCGCGTAACAAACCAACTGCACAGTGCACTTGGATTCCGAAAACATTTGCAGAAATGTATTTTTTCAAACGAAACGAAAATGATTGCACGTCTGACGTTAGATCTATTTTAACGTCTTGTCATCTGTCAACGTTATTAACGTTTTTTTTTTGCGTGGCACAATGCTGATTTGGCCAATGAGAGTACAATAGTATTGTTATTTTAAATGAAAACACATGATTTTACTGTATCCCAGTTCCTTGTGGAATATATTAATCTGAGGTATATTTTAAAATATTAACGTTTTCATAATATATTTATTTGAGTTTATGACAACTTTTGAAATATGTCATTGAAGGTATTGTGCGATTGGCCAAATCACAGGAGCCAATAAACGCAGCACATTAGTATTAAAAAATAGGTACAAAGTTCAAAATCTAAAAAGTCCTTTTTAGTTTGATTTCACAATTCAGTGTCCATTACTATGTATTGAATGTTATCTAATACATAATTAAGGATAAGAATTTTGGTAATTGTCAAATGTGTTGGTTCTTAGGCGAGTTTTTACAACGCCCTTTAACAACCTATTATGAAAGATACAAAGAAACGGCCTCCGGTCCCTGACGCCCCACTATTCCTGGCTACGGTGACAACCATGGTAACGGCGGTGTAGAGGGTGCTAAGAATCTCCGTCGGAGGTTCAGTTGCTACTTTAAACGACTAGACCTGGCAACATTTAACGCGCTTACCTTGAGCGCTGACAAGATCCTGAAGCTGGAAGACGAAATAGACAAGTTGCGCTGAAATCTTATAGGATTTTCTAAGGTCCAAAGAAAAGGAGAGAACACGGTAATCTTCGAATCCCGTAACTTGTTCTACTAACTGTCTCAAGGATGTGTTGGATTTATTATCCACAAGTCTATCGTTAACAACGTTGTAAAGATTGGGAGTGTGTCGACGAGGGTTGTGCACCTCATACTCAGAATAACCAAACGGTATTCGTTGAACATCATACAGATTTAAGCATCAATCTCGGCACACCCCGATGAGGAGGTGGAGAAGACGTATGAGGATATCTCTAGAGCCATGCATTCCTCCAAAAAACAGTATATCATATCAAAACTAGACACAAGAAAGGATGATATGCTGAAGGTAGGGAAACTCGGAATAGGCCCCAACATCTGAACTACTTTATGGAGGAAACACTGAAACTGGATCTAGGCTAGCCTCGATGGTTTAAAGAATAATATTATTTACTTCATTACGACGAACAGACGGCAACTGTTCGTCTCAATGATCTCGAAGCACACTGAACCTTAGATTTGGAGAGGTCACGTCTAATGAAGTCTCGCTTAATCCCTTTCATGCTCTTATCAAAGCCCCAAAACTTTACCCAAAGCCCCAAAAACAGCACGAATTATAATATTCGTTTTCCGTGCCTAGAAGATTTCAATACAGTGGACAATATGAATGAAGTTTTGTAAAACCCGCTGCAGAAGGATCCAAAAACTCTCCCATCACACTCTAAGCTCATAAGCTTAGAGCTGCAGCATCGTATCCAAGCAATTGAATAGAGAGATCTCCAAATGCATACGGCGAGACTTACGCAACATTAACATATCTCATACGGAAGAAGCGATTAGGCGGAACCAAGGCGCCAAAGTCTTTACTAGAGATCTGTCAGCTGGAAAAGCCAACTGTCGAGGCTGGAGACCGAATGTGGTAGCAACATTTCAGGGACACCTGAGATTTTGAGTGAGATTGAGAAGTTGTACGGACAGCTGTACACATCATCGTTGGAGGCACACGCAAGTGTAAGTACCGATCTAAGAGCACGTCTCATCCAACAATATTCCGATTATATCATGGAGGTCAGGACAGTCAGCAAGATTAGAATGGTTCAACTTAAAAACGACAAGGCCCCCGGCGAGGATGACAGCCGAGCTTCTGAAAGCGGGTGAAAAGCCGGCTCAGAAGCTCTATAACTCCTCCATGGTCTTGTTCTTCAAGAAAGGAGACAACGCTCTGTTGAAGAACTACAGATCGTTTAAATAAAACTAGTTTTAAGGCATTTTATCGCGAATATTAACTTATTTTATATTCCCGACATTTCGAGCATTTTACAGCACCCATGGTCACGGGGGGACTGAGGTGTTTGACGTCCCAATGTCATAGTTAAGCACGGCTACCTCCAGATTAAAATTATGGATTATATGGAGAAAATTATTATAATTTAAAAACTAGTTTTATTTAAATGTGTAGTGTTCACGTAAATATAAGAAATCATTAACTACAGATCGATTTCCATTATGAGCTACGTCTACGTACTGTTTTTGGAGGATATTATGAATCGTCTCGCACGCATAGTTAAAGACATGCAGCCTCTCGACCAAGCAGGTTACCAAAGAGGCTTTAATTCTACATATACACTTTTCGGTAAATTGTACAGAAAACAGAAATGAACACTATCTGCCACTTTGTCTAGCGTATGAGTAAGCTTACAATTCCATCAAAATATGCGCGGTACTATATTCCCTGCAGTGATGCCAAATCGTATGATGGCACATTGAAGTGCTGAAATGTTTATCCAGGGCTACGGCTAGCTATCCGAGTAAGGTACTAGAGTATGAAACCAATTCAACTGCAGGGAGGCATAAGATAGGGTGACGTTATATACCCGAAACTCTTCACACTGCATTGGAAGACTTTTTCAAACCAATGGACTGAAAATGATACGGTATCAACATCAATGGCAAGTACATATACATCACTCACCTTCAATTTGTTGACGAAATAGTCATTATGGCTGAATCACTGGAGGATCTCAGTACTATGTTCAATGACCTCACTAGTGTCTTACAAATAATATTAGGTCTTAAAATGAATATGCGCAAAACAAAGGTAATGTGTAACGTCTATGTCACCTCTATGCTGGTAATTGATGGCACACTACGCTCGAAGTTGTTGACAAGTATGTTTACATAGGACAAATTGTCCGACTGGGTAATATTACATATCGAATAAAAATATTTTATGGATTTCATCGCGTTTAATTTTGACTTATTTAAAGTCGAAATTTAAAAATAAGATTAATCAAACATGATAAAATCCGTAAAATTAGTTTCAGATATTGTAAAATAGTTAAAATCAGGCGTGAAATTTATGATAATTAAGTAGAAACTTAAACCATAAAGTAATTCCTTTGTGTAACATCAGGGAGTACATCATCCTACTTATTTTTACGTTACGAACGTAAAAAAAATAACTTGCAACTTGGAAAGGAAATTAATCTCGTGAATATCTCATGGTTACTTATGCAAAGCTACTAATATCGTATGAAAATATTGATGTAAATTTTTCATATCACGACAATGAATGACCGCCTTCGACCTATTTTAATTATTACAAAAAATTTCACTCACTGAAGTTCGTATTCGTATTTAATAATCAAAGGAGATTAAACATAGTTTGGTGAAAAAAAAAATTGAGACTGATCTTTACCATGCGTTAAATATCATGGCAATGCTCGACTTTCAAAGGCGATCTTCAAACGAATCGACAAACGACATTATAGGGAGGAATGGGCTCGACAGGAAGACGATCACACAAGAGACCGGCGTTAAACAGCAGTGTTTCGTATGCTGAATGACAATTATAGATGGTTCTTCAGGTCTCAGTATTCAGGAGTGACTATGCAATCTGCAATTTTAGTCTTAATTGAGGGTAGATATAAGTGTCTATTGGCCGCAGCATCCACTAACCATTAGGAGGACTCTGTGCTCGTCATCGTCACTCTTACTTTTCTTAAAAAAAAACACCGAATTGAAAGTAAAACAATAAAGTATGAGACGTGGGTACCTTAAATAACCTAATTATATATAGCCCGGTATTACAGAAATGTATGTACGCATTATTAAGAAATTCTGTGGTATTACTACCTTCCTTAAACCGCTCGTGCCCCTCTTCACGAAGGATATTATTTAATTTGCAATGTCATATAAATGTGACCTGCTGTCATAGCGCATCAAGAACACGCTTATATATTTATCTGGGGGAAGAATAAACGTTCAAACAGACCTTGACATGCCACATCGCATCGCATTTAAAATATAAATTTACGATTACCTAATAGTTCTTTACCTATGAAATTTCCGTTCTGCAGTACTGATCATTTCAAATCAAAACAATTATTAATTATTTCTTATATTTACGCGAAGACTACACATTAAATAGAACTAATTTTTATGGATTTTATCGCGGTTAATTTAACTTGTTAATTCTCGACAATTTTCATCGGACGTGAGTACATACAAAAAAGGTCAAAATAGACCCTACAACAGTTGTAGGGTCTATTTATTTTATTTACAGTATGTCTACTTGTAGTACAACTAATACACTTAAAACGACTACCAACTTAAAAAAGAAATACTCTGAAAAATTAAATCTCTGCGTCAATTCGACAATACCATCGTGTGCCAAACCACCGAGGTTGTATGGGTTACCGAAAATACACAAACCAAACGCTCCACTACGTCCCATAGTAAGCCAGATTGATTCACCAACTTATAAGTTGGCTCAACACTTGGAAAAAATACTATTGTCACCACTGAGAGGACATACCAGAGCACACACAAAGGATTTCTACCATTTCGGAGATAAAAGACCTACATCTCGCTGACAATAAAACTATGGTCAGTTTGATGTTCAGTCACTATTCACATGCTTAACTATTGAAGAAAGCATCTCAATTGTAACTAGGAAGCTAGAAGATAACAACATGCCTACAGAATATGCAGTATTACTCAAACACTGCCTCACATCCGGCTATCTATTGTGGAAGGAAGAGTTGTACAAGCAAGTAGATGGTGTAGCGATGGGCTCACCTATATCTCCCTTAGTCGCCGACATATTCGTGGAGGACTTTGAGGAGAAAGCACTTCGTACTGCTTCCTGTAAATTCAAGATTCTACAAGCGGTACGTAGACGATACCTTCACAATTTTCCCATCTGAAAAAGTACCTGTTTTTTTAGATCACCTTAATTCCATAAAGTCTAAAATACAATTCACAATGGAGTTAGAGGCAAACAATTCTTTAGCTTTCCTAGATGTTTAGTCATACGAAATCCTAATAACACTATTGGTCACAATGTATATGATAAAGACCCATACTAACCGACATTTAAATGGTGAATCGCGCCATCACCTATCATAGTTATCTACCGTGGGAAAATGTTTGTTTCAGAGAGCACGAGGGATCTGTGACAGAAAACATCTGGCCGCCGAGCTTCAGCACGTCGAGCAAGTATTGCAAGACAACAAGCTTCGGGTCCCGCGCCTACGTCACAATGACCGAGTGAAGCCGACCACAGTACAGCGTGTGCCTGCTCTACTACCCTATGTCAGAGGAGTCACAGACAACTTGACAAGGTTGACTACATCTTGACGCGAGCTTCCATTAAAACATACTTCAAGCCGCTGAAGAAGATTAGTAAATTTTTACCATCCGTCAAGTGATCCCTTTACAAGATGAAGATGTACATAGGACAAAAAAAACAGATATATAAAAACCCGCGTGAAAAAACATATAGCTGACATGAAGCACCGACGTTCCGGGAAATCTGCAGTGTGTGAACATGTTCAAGATCGTCCCCGCCATTACATTAGATTTGATAGACCACCAATCTTCGCAAAAGAACACCGATTCATACCAAGGATGATTGGCGAGGCTATTGAAATTAAAAATCATCCTAATTTCAATAGAGAAGATGGATGGGTGCTGCCATCGGCTTGGGATCCTAGAATTAATAAAATTAAATCCAACCCCAAGCATACCACTACAAGACTTCAAGATACTGTAAGCTCATTCTGCGTAGATCGGACCAAAACTGAATATTCAAAAACTGAAGATAGCCGGGGTAACTATGACATCGGGACGTCAAACCTTTTTTCGGCCCCCCCCCCCCCCCCCCGTGACCATGGGCGCTGTAAAACACCAAAATCGTCGGGAATTAAAAAGTTAAATTAAACGCGATAAAATCTCTAAAAATTAGTTTCATTTAAAATAATTTTTGTTTGGCTAAAAATTCTAATTTAAAATTAATTTTATTTAAAAAAAAACATGGAATTCTTCTTTCAAAATTAGTCATTTGTTTATTGATTCGCATTCGAATCTTTTTCCTCATCATGGATACGTTAAAAATTCGAGTAAGTATGAGTACCGTTGTGGCAGCAACGCGGCACAAGCGCAACATCAACGACGTTTACGGAGCGAATACTACAAACGAATGCACCACCTGTTACTGGTTTTCCCGCTTCCGTTATGGAAATTTCGACCTGAAAAATGACCGTGGTCGTCCGAAAACTTTGGTCAACAATGACGAATTAAAGGCGCTTGTGGAAGCTGATGATACTCAAGCTACGGCTGATTAAGCAGCAGCTTTTGACGTTAACATCAAAACAATATTGGTCCATTTGCGTCATATTGGTAAGGTAAAAAAGCTTGACAAATGGGTGCCCCACGAACACAATGATCGCCATCGAGAAGTACGTAACGCAAACACATTGTTATCTGCGACGAAAATAGATTCTGTTTGACAATCGCAAGCGCTCAGCAAGTTGGCTGGATCCTAGTTCAGCACCTAAACAATGGCCTAAACGAAAACTTACCCTAGGTCGGTCGGTGATTTCAACGCCCACCACGCTGAATGGCTTGGTTCTCGTTTAACCGATCATGCGGGTAGATCTGTCTATGATTTTGCTTTGGCATATGGTCTAACACAACTGGTTACTTCGCCTACGCGGATCCCAGATGTGGAAGACCATGTACCTTCCCTGTTGGACCTTCTGCTGACCTCTCATCCGGACGGATATCAGGTTTCCGTCGATGCCCCTCTGGGCTCTTCGGACCATTGTCTGATCCGGAGTACGGTGCCACTCACGGCCCAATCGCAATTGCGATCTACAGCTTGCCGCCGTGTTTGGCACTATAGGTCAGCTGATTGGGACGGGATGCGGTCTTTTTTTGCATCCTACCCTTGGGGGCGGGTTTGCTTCTCGCCGGAAGATCCCAGCGTTGTTGCCGATTCTGTTGCTGATGTGGTACTTCAGGGTATGGAACTTTTTATTCCATCTTCTGTGGTGCCCATCGGAGGCAGATCCCAGCCATGGTTTGGTCGCTCCTGTAAAATAGCATCACGCTATAAGCAGGAGTGCTACCAGGCCTGGGCTGACGCATCAACGTCTCGGGATGTAAACACCAGCGCATTAAAAAAGAAGTATAATTCCGCCTCCAGGTCCTTCAAAAGCGTCATTGCCAAGGCAAGGTCTGAGCACATCGGCAGAATTGGCGAGAAGCTAGTTCACCTTCCTTCGGGAACCCGTGCATTCTGGTCTCTCGCCAAGGCTGTCCAAGGGAACTTCTGTCAGCCATCTCTTCCATCTCTGCACAGAGAGGACGACTCACTGGCCCATGCCGCAAAGGAGAAAGCCGATCTGTTGAGCTCTCTTTTTGCGTCCAACTCGACTCTGGATGACGGGGGGAACACACCGCCGACCATCCCGCGATGTGAGTGCTCCATGCCGGATGTGCGATTTACTCAGCGCTCGGTCCGCAAAGCACTCTTCTCCCTGGACGTCAACAAGTCGAGTGGGCCCGATGGAGTCCCTCCCATTGTGCTGAAGACGTGTGCTCCGGAGTTGGCACCGGTTTTAACGCGTCTTTCCCGGTACTCCTACTCCCAAGGCGTAGTCCCGAACTCATGGAAGACAGCTTTGGTGCACCCGATCCCTAAAAAAGGCGACCGCTCAGACCCGTCCAACTACAGGCCTATCGCCATCACCTCCTTGTTCTCCAAAATAATGGAAGCCATTATAAACTGCCAGCTCATGAGGTACCTTGAGGATCACCAGCTGATTAGTGACCGCCAGTACGGTTTTCGTCGGGGTCGATCAGCTGGTGATCTTCTAGTCTACTTAACTCATAGATGGGCGGAGGCAGTAGAGTCCAAGGGGGAGGCATTAGCCGTTAGTTTGGACGTAGCGAAGGCCTTTGATCGGGTCTGGCACAAAGCGCTTCTTTCGAAGCTTCCTTCCTATGGGCTTCCTGAGAAATTGTGCAAATGGATCACCAGTTTCCTTGCTGATCGGAGTATCAAGGTCGTAGTAGACGGTGAATGCTCTGATTTCAAGCCTATCAACGCTGGTGTTCCACAAGGCTGCGTCACCAACGCTGTTTCTCCTGCAAATCAATGATATGTTGCTAACTGGCAGCATTCATTGCTATGCGGACGACAGCACTGGTGATGCCTTATATACCGGCCGTGCCAATATTTCTCGGGAAAACGTCGCCGAGTACCGGGACAAACTTGTGTCTGAAGTCGAGTCTTTGCTTAACAAAGTCTCGGATTGGGGGCGACTAAATCTAGTCCAGTTCAATCCCCAGAAGACACAAGTTTGCGCGTTTACCGCTAAAAAGAACCCCTTTGTCGTATCTCCTCAGTTTCAAGGCACTCCCCTTACTGCCTCAGCCAGTATCGGAATCCTTGGCGTCGACATATCGAATAGTGTGCAGTTTCGTGGTCACTTGGAAGGGAAGGCCAAATTGGCCTCTAAAAAGCTTGGCGTGCTCAGCAGAGCGAGACAGTATTTCATGCCGGCACATCGCTTGCAACTTTACAAAGCGCAAGTTCGGCCCCACATGGAATACTGTTCTCATCTCTGGGCCGGGGCACCCCAGTGCCAGCTCCTTCCACTTGACCGCATCCAGCGCAGAGCGGTTCGAATCGTCGACGACCGAGTTATTTCTGATCGGCTCGATACACTGACACTGCGTAGAGATGTTGCATCTCTTTGCGTATTTTATCGCATTTATCACGGGGAGTGCTCGGAGGAATTGTTCGGACTAATTCCAGCCGCTCAATTTCACTATCGTACATCGCGACAAAACTCGCGTTACCATCCATACCATCTGGATGATTGGCGGTCCACGACTGTGCGATTTAGAAGAAGTTTTCTCCCTCGCACGACTTCCTTGTGGAATCAATTACCACCAGCGAATTTTCCGGACCGATACGACTTAGGAACCTTCAAGAAAAGAGCTTACACCTTTCTAAAAGGTCGGCAACGCATCTGCAATTCCCCTGGTGTTGCGGTTGTTTATGGGCGGCGGTAGTCACTTACCATCAGGTGAGCCGCATGCTCGTTTGCCCCCTATTCTATAAAAAAAAAAAAAATAGAAATGTGATGGTAAGTGTTTGGTGGTCTAGCGCCGGTGTGATTTATCACAGCTTCTTTCTAAACGGGATGAGCATTACTGCAGATGTGTACTGTGAAGAACTGAACACAATGATGGAGAAGCTCACACGTCTGCAACACGCGACCTGATACTGCACAACATACGGTCTCAATGTTATAAGAGCTGGGATTGGAAGCTATCCGTCATCCGCCGTACTCACCAGACCTTGCACCTACAGACTTCTACTTTTTCCAGAATTTCGGTAACTTTTTGCGAGAAAAAAATTAAATGCCTGAGGGGCAGTACAAAATGCCTTTGAAGAATTTGTTGCCTCCCGTCCAACTGATTTCTTCAAGAAGGGCATCAATAAACTGCCACTGCTTTGGCAAAGATGCATCAATTGCATGGGTGATTACTTTGATTAGGTAATATAAGTAAAAAATATAGAATTTTTTAACAAAATACTAGTAATGCTATTAATCATTACTAATATTCCCTTTAACCACTTCTGGTAAACTTAAAATGCTTGTGCAAGAAGTGGTTCACGACAGTAGTCGAATGGCGAATTCGAACTCACGACCTTTCGAGTTCGCAGTCTGCGCCTTGCCATTAGGCTACTGACGCTTCTAAAATAGAATAGAAAAAAAGATTACGTTAACTTATTTCATAAAAAATGGCAATTTCATAGGTAAAGACCTAACATTAAACCTACCACACAAAAAATTGCCCACTTTAACCTTATTTATCTTTTTAAATTAAATAATATTAGCAATCCATCAATTACAGACTATGAAAGTGAGGCTGATCATAAGCTACCACTACATAATTAAATCACCGCTACTACTGGTTACTTGTCTACAACATCATAATTATTCATTATGCATGCTTCAAGTTAATTAATTACTAAAGACACAGGAAACACCTTGTTCAGAAATACAAGTTTCTATTAATTTCCTTATAACCATACATCATTTATAATATCTATTTATTTACATAATGCAATACATTCTTTGAATAGCTCCTCTTCTGCTTAGTAGTAGTCTGTCTGAGTTGATACCTCATTATTTACTTTTTTAACGTGGGTAGGAGGGGATGGGTATTACTGTCAGACACCCTTGTAGAGAGTAGAGGGAGGTATGGAGGGAAGAAGAAATACGCAAACTGATTGAAGGAAAGAAAAATTTAAGAAGAAAGAATTTGAGGGCTTCATGTGTAGCAGTTTTTTTTTATAGAATAGGGTGACAAACGAGCACACAGTCCACCCAATGATAAGTGGTTGCTGTGACCCATCGACATCTACATTTATCTTCAATAAAGAATCAAAATGCAGATGCATCATCAGCCGTGAGGATTAAGATGAGATGCCTCTTTTCCAGTAAAATGGGTCTCCGGTTCTCTACACTCTCCATACGAAATACAGCAGTATCAAACTGCCATTTTACGCTAGAATTCTGTGAGAGCATGGTCCTTCCCCCGTCGAGCCATTCATGCTACAACTATACCACTAATATAGCTGCTGCATGGCTCTACCACGTATTTTTAATGAAAATGTGGCATTTTCAAACTTACTCAATAATAAAAACAGGTATGTAGTACAAAATTAATGAAAACCGTGTGAATTTGTTTCTACAATACGATAGTTCCTACACATCCATAAGTAGAGTAATATAGGTACAAGTCAATATGTATTTTTGTTATACATGTTTTTTTTTAATGAGGAAAATTTTAACATCAGAGAAATAGTGCAGAACATGTTTTTGATTATGAAAACCTAGTTTAATTAGCTGTCCCAAATTGAAAACCAATATTCCTATTTTATTTATCTTCTGTCCCAAAATTTTGCATTATGAACCTGTCAATATAGTGTTGATGCCCTGGTAGTATTTAACATGGAAATATGTAGTTTTCATTAGTAGGGTTATAAGCTTACAAACTAGGAACATATTTATTGTCTATAAAAAATACAATGGGCGAAATAATAAAAAGAGATAGCTAGAGATCATATGTAGTTGTAGTGACCTGATTATTTAAGTATTGATACATCACATGAACTTGTTCATTCGGCTTGTTCATACACATTGGGGACTTCAGTACTCTGTGATTTCTGAGATCCGCTCTGTTCTGTCGATCTAAGGTGACCATTCACAGTTAATTTCAATCAAATACAAAGAAATATTTCATTTTACCTTTTATATATTTACTAGCTGTTCCCCACGGTTTCATCTATGTGGAATTTATTAGGTTTGGATTTCATGGGTTTTCATTATCTTGAGTGGAAACCTAATTATTTTTACAAAATAAAAGTAGCCTAAATTACTCCTTATAACATCAACTATCTATCAGTGAGTCCTGTCAAAATTGGTCCAGCCGTTTTGGAGATTACCCGGAACAAACAGACCGACAAATTTTTTAAAAATTGTTACTTTGTTATTAGTACCATACATACTTTCAAATGCATTTAGTAAAAGCTGTTATTTTGTCATTACAAACAGGCACTTCAATTTTATTTATATGTATGGATTGCAGTGTTATGAACTTTTAAACTATGATTAATAATTGAATATTATTTACTACTTAATAAATGAAAGCTTTTTTATCTATACTGTTACCCTGCTTTAACTTTTACGCTGCTACATTATTACTGCACAATCCCAAAAACCATTTTTAAGCACAGGGTGCTTAAATGTTAAAATGAACTAACGAGGACTTATGCACCATACTGGACCGTTTAAAGGTAGTTGTTATATAGTCATGCTTCTTTAAATAGGATTATATAATCATTTTAAATTACTTACTTGTAATGATGACAAATAGTCCTTGCCAAGCCATTGCCAGAGCCACAAGGTATAATGCCAAGGGGTACTTCAGCCAATGCTTGTTGCCAATCAAGACGCTCAAACATGCCATTCAGAATTTCAAAAAGCACACCATCACCTCCTACAGCAACAATACCGCGCCAACCATAAACATTTCTCGTTCGTACAAATTCGCGTGCATATTGTGCGTATTTTGTTATATGAAGATCATATGGAATCTCTGCCTCTTGCAACAAGGGAGCTACTTTGGTTTGAAACAATTCACGAGCCTTTCCAGGGCCAGATTTGGGATTTAACAAAATTAACAACTTCTTATCACTTTGTGTATGTGGCGCCACATAATTAATAGGTTGGTCAGCTATCAAACATTTTATACAATTTCTCCATTTTTGCGCTTCTTTATTATTATCTTCGTATTTATCATAAGACCGAAACCGTAATGTTATTGTAGTCCGTTCTCTTTTTAATGTGCGCCGATTGCGCTTTAGTAGATAAGCGTATATATATAGATATGCGCTAATATCGCTTTCATCAAGATCACCGCTGTTTTCATCAACTACTTTCAATTGCTGGTGACCTACGAGTGAAGTACAAACACAAGATCCAGCCCCGACACGCCGTCTCTTGCTTCTCATACATTTGCTGCCAATAATGTCTTGCAAAGGAATCGTTTGCTCTTTAGAACTATCATCAGTTTCTTTAGTTAAAGACAATCCTTTGGATGTTAGGCGGACGCGGAAAACAGATTTCCTTTTAGAGAGAATGTAAAATGTTTCTTCAAGATAAACTTGTTCTTTAAAATCAACATTTTCCTTTTCAATGATGTTTGACACGTCCTTCCTCAAATTGGGTTCCGCCATAACTGAGTGACAATGACAATGACAAGTGGCAACTGGCAAATAGAGATGAGCGTATATAGAACAGATCTAGGCACTAGGTATGTGTTATACCTGTTCCAACTTTTAAAATACCTGATCCACCTAGTATCACTGTGACTACGCGTCGCACGGCACAACGATTTGAAGAAGTAGAAGTACCGACACGGCAAAGCGAGATAACATTTTGTTGCCATAGTTACTAGTCTGCTTTGCCGCTCACTCGTGTTTGCCTAAAACATTCGTGTGTCAGTCATTTGAATTTGAACTTTATTTCAATGCAAATAAAAGTAACACGACGCGCACTTGTGTTGTGCAAGAATGTGTCCTGTCCTTTTTTAACTACACTATTCCGCAGTCTTTCTATCTTTGTCTGTCAATACTCGAGACTAGTCGGGACTAGTCCCGGGGACTTCAACCAAATACTAGGCAGATTTTATAGACTAGGTACTAGTAAATACTCGATGCGAATGGAGAACATATGATGCAGTCGAGTGTCTAATACGGACTCATGCGCATGTAATCTCAACACCGTATTGAATGATACCTACTCGACTTATTTAGCGACAGGTTTTCATTACCAAATTTTATTATCTTGTTAAAGAACTTATACTTTTTTTTATTAGACATTAAAGTGTTTATTGTTTAAAAAAATTGCAGCAGTGTCGTTTGGGATCATTTTACGGACAAATGCCTACAAATATCTGAGTGTAACATTTGTAAAATATAATTTAGTTTTAAAAACTCTTAAGATTGATTTTTCGCGCGTATGTGAAAAACAATAATTGTAGATAGGTAATGAAAAAAAACGAAACAAAAATAATAATAAAAAAAGAAAAGAAGCAAAAATCGGATTACTCTTGAATGAAAAATGAATTGAAATGTTTTAAATACGCCAACAATATATTTTTTTTAATTTAAAAACTTAAATGTAACACCTTAAGGTAAGGGGTACATAGGGTGGACATAATGTCATATGGCATTCTCTGCCAGTCAACCCTGGGTGCCAAAGACAATTGTAGGTGCGAAACATAATACATAAATAGAGTGTATTTATATTAAAATATAATATATACATAGTACATACATACACAACATTATATTTAACGTCTAGAAATTAAATAAATCATAACGTTGACCAGTCGCAGACGCAGACCTTCACGTATCGGGATCGGCTGTACGTAAAGACTAAGCGTACTTTAAAGTGTATACTATTCCAACAATACCAAGCTCTACGCGTACTTCATGGACTAGGTGGAACAGGTATTTGAAACAAGTTATTGTACGGAATTGGACTAAGTGCATCTAGTATATAATTTATCTAGTATGTCTCATCTCTAGCGTCAAAGACAGTGTCAAAGACAAATCTACGAGATAAACCGTTACACGGACACTTTGAGCATAGAAAATAGAGGAGCTGCCCAGAGCGTCTATATGTTTTATTGGTTAGACAAAATGGTTATATTCGAAATTGAACTGTCAATATGCTGCCTATCTATTTTTCACTCAGCGAAGTGTAAGTCCTAGTGCTGTTCATAAATTAAACAGATAATAGAAATTGTTTCGTATTCTGGTAAACATTTTTAAGATGATGTCATTTAACCCCGCCTTGCGGCAGATTCCGCCACTTATTGTTTCAGATTTGCTGTTATAAAATGTAGTTTGATATTTCTTAATTTGAAAATTTTGCGAATTTTAAACAGTTTATAAGTGAATTTTCCAATTCATTATAAAGTACGAAGATTACTAAGTGTTGTGTAAAAGGCTGTGCCTCAAAATATAGTCAAAAATCACGCGGACTATCATTTCATATGTGAGTGATTTAGTTTTTGGTGTAAATATAATGTAAAAACGTTAATATCTTTTGAGACAGTAAGTAGATGGATGTAATTATTTACCCTAAAACTTTAATTCATATTATTTAATTACTTCTTATCATTATTTGCGTATCTATAAAATTTTGTTGTTCGTAAATAGTGATTTATTTATTTATTTATTTATTTATTATTAAACATGCTTACAAGCTAACAGATGATAGCATCCAACACGCTTGTAACATTAGATACATTAAATTAACATTAAATCAATTTTAAGTCATAATCTTATTTAAACAAAACACATAACATTAAATTAAAAATAAATTACCTACATTAAACTAATATATATATATATATATATATATATATATATATATATATATATATATATATATATACAACATTAATAATTGAAATAACTGCTTCCAATTAAACAAATTAAAAAAATAAAATAAAACAAAATTAGTCAAATTAATATTACACATCATTAAATTAGTAAATAAAATAAAATCAATATCTGGGTTAAAAAATTATACAATGTTAGTTAGAATATATCTTAATTTACTAATAAGTTTCCTCAATCCATCAGCAAACAAGTCCAGATCATCGTACTGAGCAAGTATGTCACCAATCATTCGTAGTGCGCGGACAGTGGGCGCGCGTTCACCGCGCCTAGTGCGCGCGACAGGACGCGCTAGCAAACGATGCCGGCGGCGCGGGGCTAGCTGCAGCCCTGACTCCTGCCGTATATTACGGGGAACTAAGATGCGTACACTCTCTAGTATCTGTGGACTATCGATCTTGTGATACAGTATAGAGAGATAGTGTGTCAGCATAAGCATAACCCTCCTAAACTTCAGTGTTTCCATATCAACCATGCCCGATACGAACAAAGAAGGATACAGGTGAGGATAGTACCAGTATCGCTTCTTAAAGCACCATCGGGCAAACTTACGCTGTATCTTCTCGACCATAAGGACATACTTATCCTCAAGTGGGTCCCAGACAACAGCACCATACTCCAGCTTGCTACGAACAAATGCGTTAAATAGTATTTTAGCAACTACTTCATTGTCAAATTGTGTTCCAGTCCTAATAACAAAACCTAACATTCTATGTGCGTTCTTACAGATACTTGTCATGTGTAGATGAAAGTCTAATTTAGAATCTAATAACAGCCCTAGGTCTCGAATGTTATTTACTCTTTCCAGAGGAGTGTCATGTAAGCTATACAAATTTACATTTGGTCTAGGTTTCCGAGTGAAGGTAATTATTTTGCATTTATTATAATTTAAAGGCAACAGATTTTCTTGACTCCAATTAAACACCGCTTCAATGTCTCTTTGTAGATTTATAGTATCTGATTCAGATTTAATACCCAGACTGAGTTTTAAGTCATCTGCAAAGAGGAGGCATTCAGAAAAACAAACAATGTTTGGCAGATCATTTATAAAGAGCAGGAAGAGTGTTGGACCCAACGTACTGCCCTGACTTACCCCTGACCTCGTGAAGTAATCACTGGAGTTATAGCCATCTACCCGCACATATTGACATCTACTATTGAGATAGGATACGAAAAACTGAATGAGTTTGGGGGTAAAGCCAATAAATGCCAACTTTTCTAACAATTTGTCATTGTCGACGAGGTCAAAGGCCTTTCTAAAATCGAAGTATGCCGTGTCCACTTGTTTGTATTTGTCCATCTCCCTATATATGTAGTCTACATGCGCAATTAAGTTCGTAGTGGTAGAACGTGCTTTACGGAAACCATGCTGGCTATTGTGTAACAAATGGCCTACCTGATTATTAATGTGTTTGGTGAGTATTGACTCAAATATCTTGGCAAACACTGATAAAACAGCAATTGGTCTAAATGTTGACACGTCCATACTCCCATCACTTTTCGGCACGGGGGTAACTCTGGAACGTTTCCAAATTTGAGGGTACCTAGCATTAGTTAGTGATAGGTTAAAGAGATGCAAAAGAGGCCCGTCCAGTACCGCTATACAATCTTTAGCCAAGAAACCAGGAATGCCATCAGGCCCACTAGAAGAGCGCGATTTGAGACGTTTTACAGCCTCCTTCAAATCCCTCTCATTGATCACGTTTATAGATACGGACGTAATGTCCTGGCTAAAATGTGCAGCTTGAGCAGCCTTATTAGGATCCAAAAAGGGTATGTGCGGATGAAACACACAGCTGAAAAATTCTGCAAAGGCATCAGCAGCAGCCTGCCCCTCCACCTCAGTATCCTTATAAATATAAGTATCCGCACGTCTTCTGCCACCAGATTTTTTGTATTTAACGTAATCCCAAAATTTAACTGGGTCATTAATAATATTGCGTTGTACCGTTTTTAAATATCGCCTATACTCCCTGTCAATCAGTTTTTTTACCTGCTCCCTATAATACTTAAACATTTGCCGATTGAATTCTTTACCTTCCTTTTTATACTTTTTAAGATGATAGTGTTTATTTTTAATGTTATTTATAATTTCAGCAGTATACCATTTAGGATATACATATCGGTGATTATTGGTAGTGCATAAAGAAACAGGTACAAAGAGATTTACACAATCGTACAATTTCTCGTAGTACAACTGAACAGCACAGTCAATATCAACCTCTTTAAGTAAATCAGACCAATCTAATTTGGATAAAGCCGCATATAGACCTTGATAATCTGCTTTACGCCAGTTCCAGCTGTTCCTTTGAGTATTGGAAAGAGATGACGTAGGCGAAGCAGGAGAAGAAATAAATGCTGGACAAGCGAGTGGAAGCTTCATTATAGTTTCAAGCGCGGGATGATACTCATCAATTTCTACCAGAGGGTCTAAATTTAGAGAAACACTTAACTGACCGGGCTCTAAATTGCTCAGCACGAGATCCAACATACCGCCTCGTCTATTTAATACTGTATTAAATTGGTGGAGCATACAAAAATTACAAAAAAAATCAAATTGGGTCTTTACATTAACGCTGCAAGAATTCAAATTGAAATCACCTAAAATTAATACTTTCATGTCAGTGTAGGTAAAAATAACATCTTCCATACAGACCAAAATATTTAAATATTGATCATCATTATAGTTTGGAGGTAAATATACAAGGCAACATAATATTTTGATATTTTTAAAATTAATAATTACAAATATTAATTCTTTATCATTAGTCATAAGATCAATGTCAGTAACAACCCGAACAGGATAACAGTCTCGAACAGCAAGCAGTACACCCCCCCACCCAGTATCGTTCGCTCTGTCTTTACGTATTACCCTGTAACCAGGAGGGAACAGTTCACTATCAAATACTGAACTAGTTAAAAAGGTCTCAGTCAACGCTATGATGTCATATTCGCTATGTGTAACATTGTTCATAAATATACTTGTTTTAGATCTTAGACCTCGAACATTCTGATAAAATATCCTCAACTCACACACTCTAAGACGGCGCTTGTTTGCTGTTGATTTTGGCACGAAAGTTTTGACGCCAAGGCTTAATACATATGCCTTCGGCCCAGTTGCCAGATGACATAACAGTTTCAGCACTTTCAAAAGGAACTCCTAGCTTAAAGGAAGCATAGCGCCCACGAGACTCCAACTTCTCAACGGTACACATGCCACCGTGACATATAGTACAGAGGTGATTCCGCACTTGCTCCACAGTGGTATCTTCTTGAACATAGTACAGATGCAGGTATTTCCACCTAGCGGCAGCCTGAAGTGGTGTCGATCCAGGCGCTGCGGTACCTCTAAGTACGCCAGGAAGCGAAGCCCGTGACCGCCTGCGTCTCACCTCCACCCATCCGCCTTTATCGAGGTTATCAGTGTTAGGATGGCTAGCTGCAGGTGTAGATGTAGTGCTGGACTTCTGGATAGTTCTATCAGCATCAGGGACTGAAGCTGCGAGCGAGGTACTTGGTTTTTCAATTTGTACGACAGGCTTGGCTTCCGTCTGTGACTGAGTTTTAGTTTTAGTTACAGCTTTTATTGTTGTTGTATTTAAAGGCAAATTATTTATTATACCATCTTTATAAGTGTCTGCTTTTGTCATAAGCGTCACTTCAAATTGTTGGATTTTACTCGTCATCATATTGATTTTTTCTAAAAATTCACTTTTTAGCGCTAAAAATTGCTCAGCAAGTAATTTATTAATTTTTTCAATAAGCTGCTCTTCAAAATTAGCTTGCATTTTTCTCAATTCCAGTATGACGGTTTCTTTCATTTCGTTCATAACATAGTTTGATGTTGGGTTCTGCTTAGGAGCTTGCGTAAACCGAGTTCCGCCACGGAGCATATTGACATTTTCGGTAGGACTAGATATACTTTGGTCTAAGATTTGATGCGTGCGTACAGGGGTCTGTGAATTATCGCCCATAGGTAGTCTACTGCAACATTCAACGCATATCCAAGACCTCTTAAATTCCACCGAAAAAGTAGCAAACTTTTCAGGACTAAAATTAGCACAAAATAAGTCAAATATTTGCTTACATTGAGTACACTTCATATAAGCGCCGTCTTTAGTCACTACACCGCGACATCCCGCGCAGGAAGCTTTCCTTGGTGTCATCTTCTCGCTGTGGTTGACAGTACTTCACACAGCAATACGCAGCGAGCGGCGGCGGTGGCCGGCCGGCAGGTGCGGTGACTCACAGCAGCGGGCGATCCGCGAGTTGTCGTAGGTAAGTTACAAGACCGTTGGACGAAAATTTTTGAAATGTTTTTGCCTATAATTTGAGTAATTCCAGTCACAATTTTTGGCACTCCATAATTATAATAATCCAGAACGTAGGTAGATGTCAGGCTGGCGCAAATATTATTAAATATAATTAAAATTTTCCGGAGAAAATTTTACAAACACGTTTGACACAAACGTCACATGATGCTACAGTGATGTTACATTGCTAACAATAAATTATTTCAAGGACATACTTTATTAAGGTTTTTTTCTTGATTTAATCTTTCGTATTATGTGAAAAAAATTTGCGTTATGCATAGCATTATTTCGGTGTCATGGGTCTGAGCAGTGAGCATAAATGATTAACTAAATTATACGGAAACGGAGTTACATTCATGATAGGTAGGACCTACGGTACCTACATAATAAAAGTGGAGCAAAGCAACAAAGATTACATAAAGAACAATCTAGCGCTTGTAAGTAATCTCTTTCTGTAGGTAAACATGCAAATACCTCAGAGACTATGGACATTATTACTTGACTTTATTATATATTGTTTAGTTATATATTGTACATATTAGCCCATACGTGCCTTCTAATAATGCAATATACATAAATGTTAATCTATATAAATAATAATATTTTATCTATAATTTACTTTAAGTCACCTTTTATAACAACCATAGTGTTGTTTAATTTGTAATATAATTTGCAGCTTCATAGAACTAAATCATTATTTTCTGTTCTATCATTTTTAGGTAGCCAAAGAAGAAAGTAGTTTAATAATGTAATATATATATATATATAATATATATATATATATATATATATATATATATATATATATATAACCAAATAAGTACTTTATAAAAATATAACGTTATTAAACAGCTATTGCTAAAAAAAATTAAAATTGATTTATTTTCCTACTCTATCCATCCATCCATTACATTCTAAAAGTTCATTACTGTACCTAGGTCTCTACTATAGATTGCCTCATAGGGCATTTTGCCATAGCTACCACGCTTGGCAAGCGGTTTAGCATCCGCAGCTTTTTATTATTTTGTGTCTACTTCACTTGGTCTTTTTTGATTTTGTTGCCGAAATCCTGAAATCACCCATGCTAAGCCGGGGTGTATATAAAATAAAAAGTATTTCACGGCAAATAATATTTTTGATATGATAATTTGTAACCACAAGTGCATCGTAAAGTATAATAATATTCAAATCACAGCGATTCTAAAGTAGTTTTTACTTCAAAAGATATTAGCTTAACCGGCCACACGAAACTGGTGCACAGGCCAGAATAGTAAAAAAAATGGTGGGGGGTGCTATTAGCTCAAAAAGAAAACTCCATCCTGATAAACACGAGTGTCTATCCGGCATTAAGTTTCAAAATCGTCTTCAAACTATTATTTAAACGATAAAACTGGAGCAGCAATCATCTGGCGGTTAAATTCACGCGAAATTCCCCTAGCCTCCCTAATCGTTACAGAAAATATAATTTTGCATATTTAAAAATAAATAAAAATACATATAGATGTTACTAAATTTTAAAAGTTGATTGACTTCACATCACTAAAAAATGGGCGGAGCTTACAGCGTCCGCCATTTATTGTTTCAATTTGACACGATTTTTTGTAGGCTTGCCATCTCCTTTATTTTCTTTGCTCAAAACACGGACACCTCTATCTACGTGTGAGAAACCACTGACAAACCATAGATATAAGAAAAATACATTGATATAAGAAAAGTAGGGGATAAGTTGTAAATTGCATATATATTTTTTGGTTATACAAATATCATGCAAACATGAACCTTGCCAACAAAAATATATCTGTCTCATTATCACACGTTATGATTTTCAAATGTAAAAAGAGATAAGAACATATCATAGACTTCAATTTTCTGTTGCCAGTTTTCATAAATGTCACCAAGCTCCACCTTGAAGCATGACGCCATTTTAGGATGACGTTCATTTGTTGTAGTTCGTCTGTCATCTAAGCCTTGTTCGGAGTTATTTTGCAGTGTTACAGTGAATTTTGACAATTTTGGAGCTTTTTTGTTCATTCATCATCATCATCATTACAGCCCTTCACAAGTCCACTGCTGAACATAGGCCTCCCCCAAAGAATGCCACAAAGCACGGTCCTGAGCCACCTGCATCCATCGACTTCCTGCATGTCTTACCAGGTTGTCAATCCATCTCGTGGGGGGACGCCCTACACTTCGCCTACCAGTACGAGGCTGCCACTCGAGAACCTTTCTTCCCCATCGGTTGTCGGTTCTTCGAGCTATATGGCCGGCCCACTGCCACTTCAGCTTACTAATCCGTTGGGCTACGTCGCTTACTCTGGTTCTACTGCGGATATCCTCATTCCTAAGTTTATCACGCAGAGAAACTCCGAGCATATCCCTCTCCATAGCTCGCTGAGCGACCTTGAGCTTCCTCATACGGCCAGCAGTGAAGGACCACGTCTCAGTTCCGTAAGTCATCACTGGCAACACGCACTGGTTGTACAATTTCGTTTTAAGGTTTTGAGGTATGTCTGACGAGAAGATGTGTCGTAGCTTCCCGAACGCTGCCCAGCTGAGTTGAATCCGTCGATTGACCTCTCGGTCGAAGTTGGACTTACCTTGTCGGACTATTTGTCCCAGGTAAACATACTCGTCAACAACTCGAGCTTAGTGCTCCCAACAACTACCGGCATAGGTGAGACATGGACATTAAACATAATCTTTGTTTTGTCCATGTTCATCTTAAGACCTATCCGTTGGGAGACACTATTGAGGTCATTGAGCATAGTGCTTAGGTCCTCCAGCGATTCGGCCATAAGGACTATATCGTCGGCAAATCGAAGGTGAGTGATGTACTCGCCATTGATGTTAATACCGTATCCTTTCCAGTCCAGAAGCTTGAAAACGTCTTCCAATGCAGCGATGAAGAGTTTCGGGGATATAACATCACCCTGTCTTACACCTCTCTGCAATTGGATAGGTTCGTACTCTGGTTCTGTACTCGGATAGTCATCGTAGCTCTACTGTACAAACACTTCAGCACTTCGATATACCGACAGTCAACTTGGCACCGCTGAAGGGACTGCAGCACCGCCCAAATTTCGACGGAATCAAAGGCTTTCTCATAGTCCACACACGCAAGGCAAAGTGGCAGACTATATTCCTCTGTCTTCTGTACAATTTGCCGAAGGGTGTGTATGTGGTCTATGGTGCTAAAGCCCTTTCGGAAACCGGCTTGTTCGGGAGGCTGGAAGTCGTCAAGTCTGCGCGCGAGACGATTCGTAATGACTCTCGAAAACAGCACGTAGACGCGGCTCAGAAGGGAATTCGGTCTGTAGTTCTTCAAGAGAGCGTTGTCACCTTTATTGAAGAACAAGACTACCGCACTTCTGCTCCACGCCTCCGGTGTAATGCCACCATGGAGGACGGAATTAAAGAGCTTTTGAAGGACTTCAAGTACCGGTCTTCCACCCGCTTTCAGAAGCTCCGCTGTAATTCCATCCTCGCCTGGGGCCTTGCCGTTTTTAAGATGCTGGAGAGCCATTCTAATCTCGCTCAGACTGACGTCCGGGATATCTTCGGAATAGTGTCGGATAAGACTCGCTCTTGGATCGTTACTCACACTTGCATATGGCTCCAACGATGACGTGTACAGCTGCCCATAGAACCTCTCAATCTCACTCAAAATCTCAGGTGCCCCGGAAACGATGCTGCCACATTCGGTCTTCAGCTTTGACAGTTGGCTCTTTCTGGCAGACAGATCTCTGGCAAAGACTGGAGCCTTGGTTCCGCTCGATCGCTTCTTCAATACGAGCTGTATTGAAGTTGCGTAAGTCCCGCCGCATGCATTTGGAGATCTGTCTGTTCAGTTGCCTGTATGCTGTCAAATCTGTTGAAGAATGTAGCTTCATCTCCCGTCTAACAGCCATGAGATTAAGAGTGTGATCGGAGAGTTTTTGTGTTCTTCTGCGGCGGGTCTTGCAGAACTTAGCTTCGACCGCATGGACAGTTTCCACGAGCTTGTCATTCATATCGTCCACTTCATTGCAGTCTTTTAGGCACTGAAAACAGTTTTGTAACTCGAGCTGAAAGGTTTCGGGACTTTGGATTAAAGCACGAGGGGGACGGAGCGTGACTTCATCAGACGAGACCTCTCAAACTTAACATTTAGGTTCAGTGTGCCTCTAACCATTCGGTGATCGCTGCCGGTTTTCACCCTCGCGATCACTGAGACATCACTGTACAGTTGTCGTCTGGTCGTCATAATGAAGTCAATCTCATTTTTTGTCGAACCGTCGGGGCTCGACCAGGTCCACTTCCTGTGGGGCCGCTTCTTGAAGAAAGAGTTCATCATAAAGAGTCCCTCTTTCTCCATGAAGTCGGCTAGCTGCTGGCCCCTTGGGTTCCGTTGCCCTATTCCAAATTTCCCTACTTTCAGCTCACCGTTCTCTCTTGTGCCTAGTTTTGCATTGAAGTCTCCCATTAACACCGTATATTGGTTTTGGAGGAATGCATGCATCCCCCTCTCTTCGGACTTCGGATAATCCTATAATATGCCAGCGCAACTTGTCTATATCTTCTTCCAGCTCCACGATCTTCTCGTCAGTCCTCAGGGTGCGTGCGTTGTACGTTGCCAGGTCGAGTCGCCTAAGGTGGCAACCGAACCTCCACCGGAGATTCTAAGCACCCCCTGCCCCGCCGTTACCATGGTCGCCACCGTAGCCAGGAATAGCGGGGCCGCCGGGGACTGGGGGCCGTTTATTATTGTCATTGCTCATGGGGGGTATATTGCCATAGTTGCCACGCTTGGCGAGCGGGTTGGCACCTGCAGGTTTTTTATTGTATTTTTGCCGTTACCAGGAAGATGCTGCTGCCCATCTCCCGCCTGTTTCCCTCTGTCGCCTTTTACGACACCCACGGGAGGATATGAGGTAGTGGATATTCTTGACCGCCACTACACGGCTACTTGTTTTTTCTCATTATTAAAGGACATCGACAAAAACAACGCTATATCTTGTGGGTGGAGTCGTCGCCATATTTGAGAAACACTTGACTTCAGGTCACGTGATCACATGCCATATCCCCTACTTTTCTTATATCAATGGAAAAATAGCCACCCACAAGAAATAGCGTTGTTTTTGTCGATATTTTCAGTATCGATGCTATATAAATTATGACGTACCATCCATATCATAGGCATATATTAAATAAACAAATATTAGATCACTGCATTATTGAATTGGGTTAATCCTGTAATAATAGTTGTATTGAGATGATAAATAAATAAATCTTACGTTCAACCCAGAATAGGAAAGTTTTGAAACTGTAATTTCTTTAAGATATGGTGAAGCAACAGTCAAAAGTGAGCGAAGAGACGAAGGAAAGAGCACTTGATTGGAGCTTTAACTCCTTTCTTTTCAGAACACGTATACGACGTGCACCAGAATATTATATACTAAGTTCGTGCAAAGAGCTAACGTTTTTTCGTAACGACGGCAATCTGCACATAAGCACTCCATCCGTGCGTCCCTGGCTCGATGCATGCATTTTTTTTCTCCTCTGCAGAGATTAACGAAACCACCACTAAAGGCAATGTATTAGGCTTCGTATGATGTTTTTGTCCAACCCATGCTGTCCCACTACTAGGCAGAAGTCTCCCCTAAGTTTTTCCCAGTGGTTTTGTCCTTCACCACATCGAACCAGCCCCAACGGTATGCGTTCAGGTTGCGTGAATTATATCTTATATATAGACTTTATGGCGGCTGGTAATTTAGTTGCGAGCGCAAGTCCTGTACCTTCACGCTTCGCTTTACGTACTGTGATCTGAGACACCATCAAGTTTTCTTTCAACTATATCTGCACGGACTAGCGCTCGCTCTTAACTTCCAAGCCGCCATAAAGATTCACACCTTTTTTCATTCGACAACACCTTTCTTTCGTGGTAATGGTCGGTTACCAGTTCAAGTGACCATGAACGTGCAGTAGACTGACCTTTATCTTGATTTCTTTAAAGTTTGTGGAGCATGTGTTCTTTCATACATGGTTACTAGCCGTCATCTCTCTTTTTTTGATAATAAAGATTATTTATTTATTTATCTTAGTAATCTAATCGAGTTGAGCAGCCCCTTTCTAACCATACCACCGTTCACACAATCCATTAATCATTTAACTATCCTAACGTATTCCTCAATCTTCAGCATCCCATGTTCATACCATATGACAACCAATTTCCATGCAACATTTCGATCAATAAGAGTGGCTGCGCCACTTCAGACTTCCACTTCCATACTCATTTCTCATTATATCCCATTTGTTTAACACCACAAAATATCAATTTATAGTGTTTACAACCTGCAAGTTGTAATGATTTCCACCAGTAGCGTAATTAGTGGTGGATACTGGAGGTAAACGAGAGAGTAAGGATTAAAAATAAATAAAATAACAATAATATATACTGAATAAAATCGTTTATTCGTGACGAAATAATATTATTTAGTCAGAAAATTTATTTAAGACACATGAACCAAATCACCCTTAAACCGAACTACATTCAGCGTTCTATTTATACATTCTTTTTCAAAATGCAAGGAGCATATTCTTCTTACTAATGCAGGTTTTATGTTTTTCTGGCCTATATTATCAATGCACAATTTTTGTTATCAATCCACAATTTTTAAGGCCTTCATTTTTTGGCAACCTAAAATAAATATTATGCATCCTTAAGTACCAATCAAAAATAATCTTAACATCATCAAATCTTTTGATGAAAAAAATATTATAGAAAATTTACGATTTACACTACTTTCAAGTTCTTTTCTTAAATGAAAGATTCTCAATCGATCGGTTGATTAAATATACAGTTTAAGTATCTAAAACGTTATTTGATCATAGGACTACATTAATATTATTGTTAAAATTTATATCGATAATTTCAAAACATGACAGCACGTAAGGGCAACACTATGTAAAAATGTAAACAATCAAAATGTTTCCTTGTTTAAATTTACATGATAATAGTCATTGGAAATTCTAGATCATAGCGGGAAACACAATTTAGAACCCATAAGATGAACACGAAACGCAATTCACACGAAAAAATACACAATTATGGAAAAAAAATACAACTAACCTGAAAAATGACAATCCTTCTTCGTTTTTACGAGAATTTGAATTACATCTATTGATGCAACACTTTGTCATGTTGGTTTTGCTCAATTACCCTTTACTAATGAACAAAAAAGCTCCAAAATAGTCAAAATTCACTGTAACACTGCAAAATAACTCCGAACAAGGGTTATATGACAGACGAACTACCACAAATCCACAAATGAACGTCATCCTAAAATGGCGTCATGCTTCAAGGTGGAGCTTAGTGAAATTATGAAAACTGTCAACAGAAAATTGAAGTCTAAGATATGTACTTATCTTTTTTTACATTTGTAAATCATAACGTGTGAGAATGAGACAGATATATTTTTGTTGGCAATAACCAAATAATATATGTGCAATTTACTGCTTATCCTATTTTTCTTAAATCAATGTAGTGTTCCTTAAACATCGATAGACTATCGATTGATCGATAGTATTTGCACTATCGCTTCTATCGATAGTCTGGTTAAACTATCGATTGCCATACTTATCGTAATTTTTGTCTATAGTAGATGTCTCCCTTTAGTGTAAGATCGGAGAAATCCCTGTAAATAAATTGTGTGTGAATAGCTAATTAATATGTGTGACACTGACGTACGTCGTTATTTGTGTGAGTGCCAGAACGAGCGGTTGATCTTGCGTTTTATAGTTTACTGATTTGTTTTGTATTTAAATTCATAATGAATCGAAAATTTATCCTAAAATCAATTATTAATGTGGAGTATTTCTAAATAGTGGACAGTAATAGTCCGTTTGTAAAGTGTAACTTTTATAATCAGGAAATACGATCAATCTAAGAGATCACTTGAAAAGAAAGCATACCGATAAAATAGATTAAAATTAGAAGAGGGATCACCATCTAAACATCATGTTAAAGATGAGGTGTGACCAAAAATATCTAGAAGTTCCTTTAAAAATTATTTTAATAGAAATCAGTTGTTGAAGACAAAGTTTATTGTGACTTTCCTTCGCAGTTCTACACTAGCCAGTGACAAATTGCATATTTCTCAAAGACGACCAACAAAAAAGTACAAGAATTGCTTATTGTTATTTTTATTTGTGATACTTGATCTAAGACAATCGATAGTCTATCGATATATTGATGTTCTTATAAGAAACTATCGATTACTATCGAATACTTCAACAATCGATGTTTAATGAACACTAAATCAGTGTGACAAACGGAAGAAATGACAAGCAATTGACATTCATCGTTGTTACGAGTTACTATTCGCAAATTAAGTCAGGAAAAAAACTTACACTATACAGCCTTGTCTACACAACATGCTAATGTGTCATATCGCGAAGTTTTTGGACGACAATTGACAATAGCTTAATCCAGCGGACAGTTGATGACGATAGTATTTCAAGGTGTCTTAGCAGATAGAAGTTTAAGTGGCTTTATCACATTCCGAAAAGATATTTTTCAATTTTATTGTAATACGAATATTTATATTGTTTCATCAACTGACTAAAAGGTGAGTTACAAGACTGGTAGCTTGCTATGCACTATTAATTCTGTCACACAGTGTCTATGCGTTCATAATGCTAGCGAAAAATCATAACAATTCCCCGCCCTATTTTACGATCAAATAATATAAAGTAATAAAACTTGTGGGAAACGTTTATCACCTCTGGGATGTGGCCCATTATTTTAATAATATAAAATTTATTTAGTAACATATTTTTGCCTTACTGCTGATATGAAATGCCATTTTTTATAGAAGAGGGAGCAAAAAGCATCTGGCTCACCTGATGGCAAGTGTCAATCACCATCCATAAACAAGTACAATACCAGGGGTTACATCTTGAGTGTGTGTCGTTTTGATACATTCATCCATCGATCCTGCCAGACGCCGATCATCTCAACCCAAATTTGCTCGACTCTACTTTGGGTGCGATCATACGTGCTATACCCATCCTACCAACACGGATTATCTCCAGGTCAGCAGGGAAAACGCCGGCCAGTACCGATAAGGCCACCGTGTTAGCGAATCGGTATACCTTTGTTCACAATATAAGGGCAGTTTGCTGCGATCTCAGTTGTACACTACGAATTGGGTACATATTCGCACGCTCTTACCAGCACTTTACCGCGTACGAAAGCGTGGATATGAACACTCCTCTGTTAATTATTTTGAAGCTCGGGTACAGGTCACCCCATGATGATATCGACATGCGGGTGATGTTGTCGAATCCTTTGGTCGCTCTTTCGAAGACATCGGACGCATGCCGCACAAAAGATGGTCCGGAGTCCAAAACCACGCCTAGTACCTTAGCGTTAGACACATTCTTTATAGATTCCCCACCAAGTTTAATAACGAGAGGGCGCTGAAGTTTCCCTCTAACAGTCATGGTGATAGACTTTGAGGAAGAGAACTCCAGTCAACTCCTTAGCCTACACTCCTCAACAAGACCCAGAGTGAATCTAGCCCTTGTTCAAGAGCTTTGAATACCCGCTCTGGTTTCAAATTAAATCAAAATTGTGACATTATTAACATATGTATTCATGGCTACTCCCTCAGTTAGAGAGAGTCGGAGTAGGTCGTCCATCAGCACGTTCAGAGTATTGGGCCAAGCACAGAGCCTTGACGACATCCCATATCCGAAGTCTTCCATTCCACCCTGCCACCGATGTAGAGGCCCACACGCCTGGAAGTGAAGTAGTTCAACAAAATTTTGTAAATGTTGGTGGGACATCCACCTATTTTCGCTTTGACCACCATCATCGGCCACCACGCATTATTGAAGGCGCCAGAGATATCCAGAAAAATTGCCCCGTGCCCGGGTATACTTTGCCATGCTGAGCAAGATACGAAGCACTGTTACTGTAGACCGCCCCGGAGAGATACCGTGCTAGTGCTTAGATATACCATGATTAAGTGTAGAAGCATATCTTAGCATTACATGTTCCAACATTTCTCCCAAACCAGGAAGCAGCGTTATCAGATAGTATACCTTAGCGTTAGTTTACGGCTTGTCATTACCCTTTTTTTTTTTTTTGCGGATGTAAAATCATCAAATGACGCCTTTCACTCTGGGTGGAGCGGAAGGGAGTGTCAGACTTTTACTGACTAAAAACCATCCGTGTTCCTTCAGTGCCCTTACGTTCCGGAGCCGCGGTATCTCTTTCGAACAGCCCGCAGCCCCGGCAGGCGTCGGCCCTTGCGGGCCCCTTCACGATGCTGACAGCTCTTTGAGGCGCGCGTGGAACAAAACGCGCCGTCGACACGGCCTGTCGTCGTTAGACGGACGGACGGCGAGCTACCCATTGCTCGCCATCCACAGGCCCGCGCCTACGGTGGCCGGGGGCCACGACGTAGCCCCTGACGCCCGGGGCGTCTCCCGCGGCGGCCGGGAAGGAAAGCTGCTGCTCTCTCCTTCTCCCGCTCCGCCACCTTCTTCGCTAGCATCACTGCTTCGCAGAAGGTGGTGACGGCATCCCATTCCGTCTCGCTCCGGACCATGTCTTCGACCAGGGCCGGACGCGAGAGGTCGCCGCCGCCTATCGCCGCTACGAGGACACGGCGGTGCTCCGCCCAAGCAGGGCACACCTCCACGGTGTGCTCCACCGTGTTTGTCATTACCCTTAAGAATTACAATCAGTCTTCTGTCCTTCCATACGTTGGAGGATGCGAAGTGTGTGGTAAATGGGGTTTACCACACACTTCGCATACACCGAGTGAAATTCCCCCGGTGCCGTTATCCATATATTCCTCACGATTCTCGCACCCACTCCATCGAGTCCCGAAACTGTGTTCAGGAAGGTTTTGACAATGCATCCCAGGTCCTCAACCACAAGTGAAGGCGCAACTCTACCAGACGGCACGAATTTCGGAATGTTTTCAAAACAAAAAAATATATATTTTTTACCCAAGCCTAGATAAGTATCATACAAAGAGTATTCCTGTATATACTTATATGGAGTGACGCGGCGGTGGTTTGCTGCTCCTGTATTATTGTTTAAATAATGGTTTGAAGTGGATTTTGATATGTAAAAGTGGTGCGATTTGTGTATTAAGTATCTGCGCATGTAAACTATTAGTGGAAACAGTGAAACAAGAAAAGAGGATAAGCAGTAAATTGAATATATATTTTTTGGTTATACAAATATCATGCAAACATGAATCTTGCCATCAAAAATATATCTGTCTCATTCTCACACGTTATGATTTTCAAATGTAAAAAAAGATAAGTACATATCTTAGGCTTCAATTATCTGT
Source organism: Parnassius glacialis (assembly GCA_033319125.1). Taxonomy (NCBI): domain Eukaryota; kingdom Metazoa; phylum Arthropoda; class Insecta; order Lepidoptera; family Papilionidae; genus Parnassius; species Parnassius glacialis. Next base: position 35,102,821 of record JAVANC010000018.1, read on the forward strand.
TGACAGTTTTCATAATTTCATTAAGCTCCACCTTGAAGCATGACGCCATTTTAGGATGACGTTCATTTGTGGTAGTTCGTCAGTCATCTAAGCCTTGTTCGGAGTTATTTTTCAGTGTTACTGTGAATTTGGACTATTTTAGAGCTCTTTTGTTCATTAGTAAAGTAGTAGACAAATTGTTGCATCAATGGATGTAGTTCAAATTCTCGTAAAAATGAAGAAGGATTGTCATTTTTCGGATTAGTTGTAATTTATTTCCATAATTGTATATTTTTTCGTATGAATTGCGTTTCGTGTTCATAGTATGAGTTCTTAATCGTGTTTCCCGCTATTATCTAGAATTTCCAATTACTATTATCATGTAAATTTGAACAAGTAAACATTTTGATTGTTTACATTTTTACATAGTATTGCCCTTACGTGATGTCATGTTTTGAAATTATCGATATAAATTTTAACAATAATATTAATGTAGTCCTATGATCAAATAACGTTTTAGATACGTAAACTGTATATTTAATCAAACGATCGATTGAGAGGCTTTTACTTAAGAAAAGCACTTGAAAATAGTGTAAATCGTAATTTTTTTTATAAGAGAGGGGGCAAACGAGCATGCGGCTCACCTGATGGTAAGTGACTACCGCCGCCCATGAACAACTGCAACACCAGGGAAGGAATTGCAGATGCGTTGCCGGCCTTTTAAAAACGAGTACGCTCTTTTCTTGAAGGTCCCTAATTCGTATCGGTCCGGAAAAATCGCTGATGGTAATCGATTCCACAAGGAAGTCGTGCGAGGAAGAAAACATCTTCTAAATCGCACAGTGGTGGACCGCCAATCATTCAGATGGTGTGGATGGTATCGGGAGTTCTGCCGCGATGTGCGTTCGTGAAATTTGGCGGCTGGGATTAATCCGAACAATTCCTCAGAGCACTCCCCATGGTAGATGCGAAAGAAAATGCAAAGAGATGCAACATCTCTTCGCAGCGCCAATGAGTCGAGCCGATCGGAAAGGACTCGGTCGTCGACGATTCGAGCGGCTCTGCGCTGGATGCGGTCAAGTGGAAGGAGCTGGCACTGGGGAGCCCCTGCCCAGAGATGGGAACAGTATTCCATGTGAGACCGAACCTGCGCCTTGTAAAGTTGCAGGCGGTGTGCCGGCATGAAATACTGTCCCGCTCTGCTGAGCACGCCAAGCTTTTTAGAGGCCAATTTGGCCTTCTCTTCCAAGTGACCACGAAACTGCACGTCACTCGATATGTCGCCGCCGAGGATTCCGATACTGGCTGAGGCAACAAGGGGAGTGCCTTGAAACTGAGGAGATACGACAACGGGGTTCTTTTTAGCGGTAAACGCGCAAACTCGTGTCTTCTGAGGATTAAACTGGACTAGATTTAGTCGCCCCCAGTTCGAGACTTTGTCCAGCAAAGACTCGACTTCAGACACAAGTTTGTTCCGGTACTCGGAGACGTTTGCCCGAGAAATATTAGCACAGCCGGTGTATAGAGCATCACCAGTGCTGTCATCCGTATAGCAATGAATGTTACCAGTTGGCAACATATCATTGATATGCAGAAGAAACAGCGTTGGTGACAGCACACAGCCTTGTGGAACACCAGCGTTAATAGGCTTGTAGTCAGAACATGCACCGTCTACAACGACCTTGATGCTCCGATCTACAAGGAAGCTGGTGATCCAATTGCACAATTTCTCGGGAAGCCCATAGGCAGGAAGCTTCGAAAGAAGCGCTTTGTGCCAGACCCGATCAAAGGCCTTCGCTACGTCCAAACTAACGGCTAATGCCTCCCCCTTGGACTCTACTGCCTCCGCCCATCTATGGGTCAGGTAGACCAGAAGATCACCAGCTGATCGACCCCGACGAAAACCGTATTGGCGGTCACTAATGAGCTGGTGATCCTCAAGGTACCGGATGAGCTGGCAGTTGATAATGGATTCCATTATTTTGGAGAACAAGGAGGTGATCGCGATAGGCCTATAGTTGGACGGGTCTGAGCGGTCGCCTTTTTTAGGGATCGGGTGGACAAAAGCTGTCTTCCATGAATTCGGGACTACGCCTTGGGAGTAGGAGTACCGGAAAAGACGCGTTAGGACCGGTGCCAACTCCGGAGCACACGTCCTCAGCACAATTGGGGGGATTCCGTCAGGCCCACTCGACTGCTTGATGTCCAGTGAGAGAAGTGCTTTGCGAACCGAGCGCTGTGAGAACAGCACATCCGGCATGGAGCACTCAAACCGCGGGATGGTCGCGGTGTTTTCCCCCCGTCATCAAGAGTCGAGTTGGAAGGCAAAAAGGGAGCCTAAAAGGTCGGCTTTGTCTTTTGCGTCATGAGCCAGTGAGTCGTCCTCCCTGTGCAGAGATGGTAGTGATGGCTTACAGAAATTCCCTTGGACAGCCTTGGCGAGAGACCAGAATGCACGGGTTCCCGAAGGAAGGCGAACTAGTTTCTCGCCAATTCTGCCCATGTACTCTGACTTTGCCTTGGCAATAACTCTTTTGAAGGACCTGGAGGCGAAGTTATACTTCTTTTTAAGTATGCTGGTGTTTACATCCCGAGTCGCCGAAGCCGCAGCCCAGGCTTGATAACACTCCTGCTTACTGCGTAATGCAGTTTTACAGGAGCGACCAAACCAAGGCTGAGATCTGCCTCCGATGGGTACCACAGATGATGGAATAAATAGTTCCATTCCCTGTAGCACCACATCAGTGACAGAGTCAGCAACAGCGCTGGGATCATCCGGCGAAAAGCAAACCCGCCCCCATGGGTAGGATGCAAAGAAAGACCGCATTCCGTCCCAATCCGCCGACCTGTAATGCCAAACACGGCGGCAACCTGCAGAACGCAACCGCGAAGGGAGCGTGAGTGGCACCATACTCCGGATCAGACAGTGGTCCGAAGAGCCGAGAAGGGCATCGACGGAAACCTGATATCCGTTCGGATGAGAGGTCAGCAGAAGGTCCAACAGGGAAGGTGTATGATCCTCCACATCTGGAATCCGCGTAGGCGAAGTAACCAGTTGTGTCAGACCATATGCCAAGGCAAAGTCATAAACAGATCTCCCCGCATGATCGGTTAAACGTGAACCGAGCCATTCGGCATGGTGGGCGTTAAAATCGCCAAGGATCACGATCTCTGCGGATGGGACCTGTTGTAGCAAGGAATCTGTAGCCATTTGGACGTGGTTGATGAGTCGGTCTGTTTCGGCATTAACGCTATGGGACCTATAGAGGCACCCGTAGACGCGCGGATGGTCGTCGCTGTCTACGCGTAGCCAAAGGATGGACAGGTCCGAACCTTCAAGACTGCCGAGGCGTCGAGAACAGATGTCCTCTCTGACATACACGCAAACTCCAGCCCGAGGCACAAAGGAGTGCTCCAATTTGTACCCCGGGTAGGAGAGATACGAAATATCAGCCGGAGAGGAAACCTGCGTCTCGGTCAGGAAGAGCAAGGCCGGCTTCGCCGTCTCGAGATGGTAGTGGACGGCGTTTAGGTTAGAGTGAAGTCCCCTGATGTTGCAGAAATTCACGGATAGCGTGGCAGGGGTCGCCTTGGTATTGTTGCTCAGTTTGCCCCGAGCAGTTATGTTTTTGAGCGGAATTTTGCCCCCCCCAAGAATACGCGGGGCAGCCTGAGCACCCACGCTCAGGATTGGAATAACATGGTCGTGGATGCTCAGCGAGGGATTCTCCAGGGGTACTGGTGCCCTCCTGGGGTAGTCTAATGCGTAATTCCGCTACCATGTTGATGGGGAAGGGGGAATTGGGCCTCCGGCCACCTGCACTCACCAGACGAAACGCAGAAGCAGGGCTTCTACTTCACGCCGGTATTCTGTGAGGTCGTGGTACCAACCCGGCTCGAGCCGGCCCATACGTGCAACAGCAAAAACTGCTGCGTGGCTCTACCACCGTAAGAAAAATAAATTATAATTTTCTAAAAAAATATTATAATTTTCTATAATATTTTTTTTCATCAAAAGATTTGATGATGTTAAGATTATTTTTGATTGGTACTTAAGGATGCATACATAGGCTGCACTAAAAGTATCGGGAATGGAATATTTCCACTGTTCCTATCATATTAAAATCTTAAACTTAAAATTAAAAAATTGAAAACTCCTTGGTTTTAAAAATCGAATACCATTTATTTATTTAAAAAAAGATTCTCGGTCTTGTCACAAGGTTTTGTCAAACTTGTTTAGTCGTTGAGAAAATGTAATTGACTCGAGAAAATTCAAGAGCGATGATTTATTTTGACTTTCGAAGTGGTTTAACACAAAAACAGTGTGTTGACCGGATGATTTATGCATTTGGTGATGAAGCCCCATCAAAAACCACAATTTTTTGCTGAATTTCAACGAGGACCTGTTAAGCTCAGTGATGATCCACGTCAAGGTCGTCCAAAAACTGTAGTCACCCACGAAACCGTTGATGCTGTGCGTAAGCTGATTGAGGAAGATCGACATGTGACATACCGCGAAATTCAGGCAATTTTAGACTTGGCATGAGTCAAATACAAATAATCTTGCATGAACAATTAGGTGTAAAAAAGTTGTTTTCCCGATGGATACCGCATTAGCTCTGTGAAGAGCAAAAAGCGGCTTGCGTTACTTGGTGCGTCAGAACTCTCGAAAGATTCCACGCAGGATCCTCAAATGCTGTATACAACATCGTATCAGGTGACGAATCCTGGATATACGCGTACGAACCCGAAACAAAAAACCAGTCACGAGTTTGGGTGTTCAAAAATGAGGTAAAGCCAACAAAAATTGTTCGTTCACGGAGTGTTGCAAAAAAAATGGTGGCCACGTTTTTCTCCAAACCCGGGCATGTTACGAATATTCCTCTTGAGGGACAAAGAACAGTTAATGCAGAATGGTATGCTAGCATTTGTTTGCCACAGGTCGTTTCTGAACTCCGTAAAGAGAACTGCAACCGCTGTACCATCGTCCATCACGACAATGAGAGTTCTCACACCGTACACAGAACAAAAGAGTTTTTAGAGCGAGAAAACATAAAATTATTAGACCATCCGCCGTTCAGCCCCGACCTAAGCCCTAATGATTTCTATACTTTCCCTAAAATAAAGAATAAATTACGTGGACAGAGATTTTCATCACCTGAAGAAGCTGTGGACGCCTACAAAACGGCCATTTTGGAGACCCCAACCTCCGAATGGAATGGTTGCTTCAATGATTGGTTCCATCGTATGGAAAAATGTGTCGAATTTCGCGGAGAATACTTCGAAAAGCAATAAATACATTTTTAAATAGTAATGTTGTGTCACTTCCTTGATTCCCGAAATTTTCAGTGCCGCCCTCGTAATATTTATTTTAGGTTGCCAAAAAATGAAGGCCTTCAAAAATTGTGGATTGATAATATTGTTCGGTTTAAGGGTGATTTGGTTCATGTGTCTTTAATAAATTTTCTGACTAAATAATATTATTTCGTCACGAATAAATGATTTTAATCAGTATACATTATTGTTATTTTATTTATATTTAATCCTTACTCCCTCGTTTAGCTCCAGTATCCACCACTAATTACGTTACTGATGGAAGTCATTACAACTTGCAGGTTGTAAACACTATAAAATTGATATTTTGTGGTGTTACACAAATGGGATATAATGAGAAATGAGTATGGAAGTGGAAGTCTGAAGTGGCGCAGCCACCCCTATTGATCGAAATGTTACATGGAAATTGGTTGTCAATGTCAAAAATCAAATGTATGGTATGAACATGGGATGCTGAAGATTGAGGAATACGTTAGGATAGTTAAATAATTAATGGATTGTGTGAACGGTGGTATGGTTAGAAAGGGGCTGCTCAACTTGATTAGATTACTGAGATAAATAAATAAATAATCTTTATTAACAAAAAAAGAGAGATGACGGCTAGTAACCATGTATGAAAGAACACATGCTCCACAAACTTTAAAGAAATCAAGATAAAGGTCAGTCTACTGCACGCTCATGGTCTCTTGAACTGGTAACCAACCATTACCACGAAAGAAAGTTGTTGTCGAATGAAAAAAGGTGTGAATCTTTATGGCGGCTTGGAAGTTAAGAGCGAGCGCTAGTCCGTGCAGATATAGTTGAAAGAAAACTTGATGGTGTCTCAGATTACAGTACGTAAAGCGAAGCGTGAAGGTACAGGACTTGCGCTCGCAACTAAATTACCAGCCGCCATAAAGTCTATATATAAGATATAATTCACGCAACCTGAACGCATACCGTTGGGGCTGGTTCGATGTGGTGCAGGACAAAACCACTGGGAAAAACTTAGGGGAGACTTCTGCCTAGTAGTGGGACAGCATTGGCTGGACAAAAAAATCATACGAAGCCTAAATACATTGCCTTTAGTGGTGGTTTCGTTAATCTCTGCAGAGGAGAAAACAAAATGCATGCATCGAGCCAGGGACGCACGGATGGAGTGCTTATGTGCAGATTGCCGTCGTTACGAAAAAACGTTAGCTCGTTGCACGAACTTAGTATAATATTCTGGTGCACGTCGTATACGTGTTCTGAAAAGAAAGGAGTTAAAGCTTAAATCAAATGCTCTTTCCTTGGTCTCTTCGCTCACTTTTGACTGTTGCTTCACCATATCTTAAAGCAATTACAGTTTCAAAACTTTCCTATTCTGAGTTTAACGTAGGATTTATTTATTTATCATCTCAATACAACTATTATTACAGGATTAACCCAATGCAATAGTGTAATTATCTAATATTTGTTTATTTAATATATACCTATGAGATATACAATACGTCATAATTTATATAGCATCGATACTGAAAATATCGACAAAAACAACGCTATTTCTTGTGGGTGGAGTCGTCGCCATAACTGAGAAACACTTGACTTCAGATCACGGGACCACATGCCATATCCCCTATTTTTCTTATATCTATGGTCTGTCTGCTTAGGCCATAGAGATATATACATATGGAGAGGGCATATTCCACTATAGAAATAATAGTTATACAAATATCTATAATATCGACAAACAGTGGTAGAGCCAGGTGGCAGCTATTGCTGTCGCATGGATGGGCCGGCTCGAACCGGGGTGGTACCACGACCTCACAGAAAACCAGCGTGAAGTAGAGGTTTACCTCTGCGTTTCGCTTGGTGAGTGCAGGTGGCCGGAGGCCCTTCTTACTGAAAATGAGGCATTCCATCCTAGTCCTCACGGGTGAAAACACATCTGCATTTTGATCTGTAACAGAGGATAGATGTAGATGTCTATGGGCCGCAGCAACCACTTACCATCAGGTGGACTGTGTGACCCACCCTACCCCAGCCTACAAAAATAGGGTAAAAAAAATAAATAAAATACCAACAGACGTATTTTAAATAGCACTTTCCAAAATTGTTTATTATTGTAATAGCACCCTCGTAGATTGTGAATAAAAAATAGGTAAAGATCGCGCATCTTATAACGTCGATACCACTTGAAATAATTAAAATTTTGTAGGATTTGCAACTTAAAAAAACTTCACCCTTCGTGAATTAAACTTCACCACCATCGAAAATCCATAAAATGCAATATTAAGTGCAATTATTTAATAAAACCTTTTTTGTCAATTGCCGAATGCACATAGAGTGTTGGCGCATGCGCGGCACATATAATCTAGGGTTTTTCTTCGGAGGCTCTTTCGCGGCATGTTCACGCCTATCTCTATTTTCTCTATTTGAATAGTAAATTGCGTGTAAGAGGTTAACTCATACGTTTCTATCTTAATCTTAATTAATAAATTAAGCTGAAGAAGAAAATTACAAATTTAGATTGAGCGCATTTCAAAATGACTTAAAACACTAGCTTAAAGATGGTATTTCATTTACTACACTTATTTATAATGTTAAGAGCGTTTTACGAAAAGATGATTTTTTTTGTTTTGTATCCATACAGAAAAGTCGTTCAACCTTCGACTTTTCATAAAATTTTATCACAGTGAGTCGAAGAAGGATCATGGATGGCAGATTTAAGTATTTCCAGACCAGCAAATAGATCTCCTTATGGTATACCTACACCATGTGATCCAAATCAAACGATATATGTGTGGCTTGATGCTTTAGTAAATTATTTAACAGCCTTAGGCTATCCCGATGAGAAATTCACAGAGTTTTGGCCACCAACGTACAGCACAAGTATGTTTTTCTTTATTAAGGCGTATGAAATAAGCACGCGTTATGTGCACTTTTTTAAAAGCAGCTGTAAACCCATGGTGTTTTATGCACTTGGCATGTATATTTATGAATCAACATCAGGTTTTCTTAATTTAATTTCAAAAGTTCATTATCATCCCATTATTTTTCATGACAATCAATGTTAATTATATGAAATGTTAATTAAATAAATATATAAAAATAATATAATATATAATAATGTTAATTATATGAAATAAAAAAAATATTATGAAATTATATAAAAAAAATTGATTGAAAACAGTTATTCAAATGATATTTATATTAGTTAAATCTTTAAATGTTGTAACAAATTATTCTTACTCGCATCGTTATGAGTTGCCGAATCTCTGAAAAGAAAGTACCGCAAGCCTTCCCTCGTAAATTGTTAGGCCGCATCGAAGGGTGATACAACATTACCCTTCGATTTAGACATTTTCTCACCATCAACGGTCCAATGCGAATGACAAAACAAAGTTTTTGGAGGTTCTAACCCAGCTGCTATTAAAAATGCAGGCCAATATATGCCATGGAACTTTAAAATGTCTTTTAACTTTGCCAGTCACCTGGGCTCTTTTCTTTTTTTTCTTTTTTTCATATTCACACATATCCAATGCAATCACACAGTTCTCACGGACCACACGTTTTTCGTCGTCCAAATACTTCTTTAGAATGTCTAAGCAGTAAGGAGTAGCGATTGCACCAAGGGCTTCGGCACATTCATGTCTAACCATTTCATTTTCATTTACATCTTCGAGAGACTCTTTCAAGTGAGGGATACTCACTTCTTCTTGCAACTGACCAAGTACAAATGCAACCTCATGCCGGAACAGTGCACTGCCTGCCTTCAAACCTAAAAATTAAAATTCATTGATTGATGATTGAAACTTAAAAAAAATATATGATATCATCAATGTTGTCATTTATAATAACTTTTTGCAAAAAGGTAAAGAACACTTTCCTCTGTTCTCAAATTTCTCAATGAGAACATTGCTAGGTCTCTCTAGGCTACATCTCTCGAAGAGAGATGGTTTATTACTGTCATTCAAAATTTGCCCACAGATATGATTTCTTTTTCTTGAATAGATAACATTTTGATTTTTTACTTGAGTGAACTGTGCGAAATTAAAGGTAAAAATGTTCTATTAAGCAAAAATTATGTAAATTCTAGTGCAGATGGTTAATACGTTTTTTCATATAATTAACATTGATTGTCATGAAAAATAATGGGATGATAATGAACTTTTGAAATTAAATTAAGAAAACCTGATGTTGATTCATAAATATACGTGCCAAGTGCATAAAACACCATGGGTTTACAGCTGCTTTTAAAAAAGTGCACATAACGCGTGCTTATTTCATACGCCTTAATAAAGAAAAACATACTTGTGCTGTACGTTGGTGGCTAAAACTCTGTGAATTTCTCATCGGGATAACCTAAGGCTGTTAAATAATTTACTAAAGCATCAAGCCATACATATATCGTTTGATTTGGATCACATGGTGTAGGTATACCCTAAGGAGATCCATTTGCTGGTCTGGAAATACTTAAATCTGCCATCCATGATCCTTCTTCGACCCACTGTGATAAAATTTTATGAAAAGTCGAAGGTTGAACGACTTTTTCTGTATGGATACAAAACAAAAATAAAGTCACCTTTTCGTAAAACGCTCTTAACATTATAAATAAGTGTAGTAAATGAAATACCATCTTTAAGCTAGTGTTTTAAGTCATTTTGAAATGCGCTCAATCTAAATTTGTAATTTTCTTCTTCAGCTTAATTTATTAATTAAGATTAAGATAGAAACGTATGAGTTAACCTCTTACACGCAATTTACTATTCAAATAGAGAAAATAGAGATAGGCGTGAACTTGCCGCGAAAGAGCCTCCGAAGAAAAACCCTAGATTATATGTGCCGCGCATGCGCCAACACTCCATGTGCATTCGGCAATTGACAAAATAGGTTTTATTAAATAATTGCACTTAATATTGCATTTTATGGATTTTCGATAGTGGTGAAGTTTAATTCACGAAGGGTGAAGTTTTTTTAAGTTGCAAAACCTACAAAATTTTAATTATTTCAAGTGGTATCGACGTTATAAGATGCGCGATCTTTACCTATTTTTTATTCACAATCTACGGGGGTGCTATTACAATAATAAACAATTTTGGAAAGTGCTATTTAAAATACGTCTGCTGGTATTTTATTTATTTTATTTACCCCATTTTTGTAGGCTGGGGTAGGGTGGGTGACTGTGTGCTCGTTTTTCACCCTTATCCTATAAAAAAAAACATTTGTCAAAAATAGTTTTGTCTCTTTTTAACAAAGCAGTAGCTGCAATAGAAAAGAGAGACATCTACAGTTTGTAAAGTGCTTAATTTGGTAATACTTTCGTGTGACGTCATTAGCACATCCTTGCGTGACTGTGCTGCCATGTTAAGCGCCAAGTTTTGAGGTAGATCTGTTGTCAAACTGTCAAAAAAGCAGTGAAATAGTGTCGTACACTCTTAACCATGGTGTCGATAGAAATTACTTTTTTTTTATTAATTTTGTTCAGAAATGAATATATAATATTATTAATGGTTTATAAATCTTGGATATCATATTTCATCCACCGTTTCATGATCATGCCAGAATTTTGAATTATAAATGAACAAAATTAATGTACCTGCGAAAATAATAATATTTTCATTTTAAATCTGAATAAAAAAACTAAATATAATATTAGGCAGGACCGAACATGCTTATATAACTTACCATGTGTAGAACGTTCCTATATACCAATTAATAATAAATATTTATTAATTTTAAAAACAGTTAATTAAATTTTTACTGAACTAATCATTATTATTTTATATTAAAAATATTATAATATGGGATTACAATATGGAATCAAGGATCTCCATCCCATCTTCATACATTTGTTTACTGTACAATATTATTGTACAGTAAAGAAAGGTATACAAGCAAAAATATTCCTTTTCCTACTACTCTGTCAATATTCATTTATATTGTGTGCGTTATAACTTTTTAACTTTGTTCACACTGATATAAAACAAAACGTGTGTGTGTACTTATGTACGCACGTAAGACGTTATATTTCTTTAGCGTAACAAAACAAAAATAACTAAAATAAAACACGTTTTATACATTCATATATATTTGAATAAGTACCTCGAATATAGTTATCAGTTCTCACAAAAACTTAATTGACAGACAATTACCAACTGAAGTTGTAAAAAATTTACTCTCATCATTTTTTTCAAACGCTCCCAAAAAAGTATAACTTCAAAGCTTGAGTAAGCACTTAGCACACTCAGAACATTGTTTAGAACAAGGTGCAAGTTAGCTGCCTGCATACTTAACTCATTGTTTGACTGTGTACCTAACACAAAAAAATCTGTAGCAGAGTGTGCATTGCGTAAGTGTACATATGCGTGAAGCCTCGTGAAGCAGCTCAAGCGAAATTTAAGGGATAGCAATCCAAAACTAATTTTACAACCCAACAATTTCCATTGCTTCACGTGATTGAAAAATTCGTTTGCTCGACAACGAAAACCACGCAATGGATGTTGTAAAACTGTCAAATTGCTATGGTTTGCCATTTTAGGTGTGTTACGCAATTAGGCTATGGATTTAATTTCTTTCTTTTATATGAAATTAAAACACTCATATTAGTAAAAATATCGATATCAGCTGCCCATATTGCTAAGTTACAACCCTATAAAAGGCGGCCATTTTATGCGCCAGATTTGTTTAGGTAGTCACGCTAATTCTTTTGGTATGCCCAGTCATATACTTCTAAGGCAGTGGCTTAGGCGCCTTAAGAAACCATTGCCAATTGTCAGCTGTCTGCTGGCTCAAGTTGCCGTCAAAATCTTCCAAGGGCTGCACAATGTGAGGCATCAACAAATAGTGTGAAGCAGTGTACTATTAAGTATAAATAAACATTGTAACTTTAGGCTCAGAAGGGCTAATACCCAGAGACGTAAAGCCAGTTATAAAACAAATATCATGAAAACAACACGCTGTCACGTTGTCGTGTTGTTGAGATAGGTAGGTACTTTTATTTTTATGTATTTTGGTTCACTGTTCCCATAGATAAGAGTGTATATACGGAAAACTGTTCCGTTCTATCCAGAATAGGTTTGGAATTTTAAATTATTTCAGAACAAAACATGAATCACAGAATTTTAGAACTTTACAGCGGTATTGGAGGAATGCATTGCGCGTGGAATGGTATTTGAATTTTATTTTTTTATAAATATTTTTTAAATTATACTGTAATATTATTTTTTACTTTAAATTAATTTTTTAGAGTCCAAAATAGGTGGAGAAATAGTTGCAGCTGTTGATATAAATACAGTCGCTAATGAAGTGTACAAATACAATTTTCCATTGATAAACCTAATAAACAAGAATATTCAGTCTTTGAGTGTTAAAGAACTAAATAGATTTAACATAAATACTATACTTATGTCACCTCCATGCCAACCATTTACTAGAAATGGAAAACATTTAGATGAAAATGATCCCAGGACAAATTCTTTTTTATATTTGATTGATGTTCTTGATCAATTTGAAAAACTTGAATATATATTGATGGAGAATGTAAAAGGCTTTGAATGTTCAACAGTAAGGAGATTATTTGTGGACAAGTTAAAGGAGTGTAAATTTGAGTTTCAAGAATTTCTTGTTTGTCCATCGAGTATAGGAGTTCCAAACTCACGACTTCGTTATTATTGTATAGCAAGAAAAACAGCTGCAAGTTGGAATTTTAAACGAAGAGATGAAATTGTAGGTATATTTTGAGATATCTTCTTTATCATCTGCTGAAATCATTTTTATCATACATGGTAGAGTCATACTGCAGCATACTTTTTCTTCACTCATTTTTTTATTCACATTATGAAATACAGCTATATTGAGCTGCTATTTTGTCTTATATCAGTAGTATAGTTGTAGCACGAATGGGTCGGCTCGATCAGAGAGGGACCACATTCTCACAGAATACCAGAGTGAAATACAGCTTAAAACTGCTGTTTCGTATGGTGAGTGTAGAGAACCGGAGACCTCTTTTACTGGAAACAGCCATTCTATCTTAGTCCTCACAGGTGACAATGCATCTGCATTTTAATTTGTAGGTGAGGATGGATGTAAATGTCTATGGGCCAAAGCAACTACTTACCATAGGGTGGACGGTGTGCTTATCACTATTATCTTATTAAAAAAAAATATGTGTAGGTGGCTTAAAAATTGCTATGATAGATTTCTTTCATCTTTTAAATTAGTCAAGATATTTTAGCACATGCCATACATGTTTTCACCACCATCTATCAGAGTAGAAAATTTCATGGTATTCCCTAGATCTTGCAACTTACAAAATGTAATGGACAATAGATTCTGAATGAAAATGAAAAAGTAAAGTCACAGCATATCTATTATGTACCCGACACCTCACATGGAGTTATGGAGCTATCAGTTTGATGCGCTGCTCCAGTATGCACAGGTGGACTTCGTAGGTATATTCTCACGATATTTTATTTATAAGACATGCCAAAATCCCCACTGTTCTTTCAACAACAAGAATGTGGTAAATAGGTACTCAAAATTGTAAATAACAATTTTATTAGTGCAAGTGAGAACAAGATGTTCACACATATCACATATTATAAGTATTTTAAATAATAATTTTAGTAATAGATGAAAAAGATGGCAATATAGTAATACTTTATTTCTTTTGTAATAATCGTTAATATCACTATCACTACAGCCCATCATAATTATGTCTTGCTGACCATATGCTCCCCCATAGAATGCCACAAAATATGGTTCTATGCCACCTGCATCCATTGTTTAGCTGCATGTTTCATTATAGCATCGCATCATCTAGTGAGAGGTTGCCTAAGACTGTGCTTTCCAGTAAGAGGATGTCACTTGTCACAAAAAACACACTTAAAAAAAATTCTTGCCTAATGGTTTTAAATTGCCACTTCAGCTTAGTGAACTGTTGGGTCATGTCAGTTACTCATGCTCTTCTGTGGATATCCTCATTATGGATTTTAGCTAGAGAAACTACAAGCATAGCCCTTTACATGGCACACTGAGTGACTTTGAGCTTTCTCATGCTGTCAGCAGTGAAGAACCATGTTTCAATTCCGTAAGTTATCACTGGCAACAAAGAGTGGTTGCACACTTCTTATCCTTTTAACATTTCTATTATTTTGTATATTATATTTATCATGTTTTATTTGCAGATGAGGGTGATACCAGTTGATTATGGTGCACCTAACACATTAGAAAGTATAATAGAGAAAGACGTTTCAGACAAATATCTAGTAAATGATAAGTTATTAAGACACGGGAATATAATGGATATTTGTTTCAAAGATTCCATAAGGTCTTGTTGTTTCACTAAAGCTTATACTCATTATATTGAAGGTACTGGTTCAGTGTTCACTGCAGCAACTCCAGAAACTATAAAAAATTGTTTTGAAAAGGCAAATTCTTTTGATGTTGGTAGTGAGAAGTATGTTGAATCACTGAAGGAATTGAATTTAAGATTTTTTACTCCAAAAGAAGTTTCATTGCTTATGTCATTCCCTGATCATTATAAATTCCCTGAAACTGTAACTCTTAAACAGTCCTACAGATTGCTTGGTAATAGTATTAATGTAAAGGTAGTAAGTGAATTATTAAAGTTGTTATACAATCATCAATAAATATATGTATTTGAACAGTATTTTTAGTTTATATAAGGTCTTATTTTACATTTTGAATAGATCATTGAAAAGATCAAGATTTTTTGTCACTATTGAAAAATCTTTTTATTATATTGATCCATTTGCTAATAGTTGCCGGGCTCTTCTTTTAGCTTTGTGATTAAGTACTCTCATTCTTAACATTACAGCTACAGATGATGCTGTTCCTAGTACAAATGACCATATAGTGAATTTCCAGAATGCCCTTTCTTCCAAATAAGCAACACGATCACAACTGCAGAAATTTTTTAAATAAGTGACTTCATTATTATTAATAAATTAATATACTCTTAATTTACAATCTACCTTCTAGTGACTGTTTCACCATTTTCACACTTCAATATTTCCTTAAAACTTGTATGTATACAAACTCCTATACTCTTACTTCGAATTTCAAAATCTAAAAAATTTGAAAAAGCTTTGTAGAGAATATATAATTTTAATATAACACACAATAATGTAATTTCGGCCAAGAATTTAATTCATAATTTAATTAAATCCAGGTCTAAAACTTATAACATATCATAATATTTATTTAAATACTTTATTATTTAGAAACTGTTCAATAAATAATTAGAAACTTTAAAATTAACATTATGATACCACACTTTTAGATTGCAAAAGCAAGCAAATAATAAAAGATAACATAATTTAGTATCGTCTACATCCAAAAACATTACCTGAGCAAGGATGACATTCACTAATTATTTTATAGGGTTGATGCATCCAGCATGTCGAATTGTTTTCAGTTGGAAATGTTTTATTCCTCATTTTGTGGTTTCCAGATAGTGTTTCAGCTAAATGTGATTCTAAAATGAGTATGACAATAGTTAATCTAGAAAAAAAAATTAATTACTTTATTTTATGTAGTTAAATAATCACAACTTAATCTAAAAATTAAGCAGAAAAATAACTTTCAAGCAAATTACTAGTCAAAAATAGGCAAAACATACACTCCTAAACAAACTGTCCCTATTAACATGCATCTTTTTGAACATGTTTCAATCATTGTTAGCCTAAATAATTACTGGTATATTAAAAATTGTTAGAGAAAATTTTCCTTCTGTAATCAGTTTTCTATATATACTTAATTTCTTAATAAATCACAAACTTAACAAAATATAATAATTGACATTTATTTATCTACGACTCTACGACGTGACGTGACGTCAGTGTTGCCAGATAAACTTCACCAAAGAGTATAGTAACTGTCCTATATAGGAACTCATAGATAACTGTATATATCACTGACTTAGAAATATAAGGACTGGGCATACCTACAGAATTAGCGTGACTACCTAAACAAATCTGGCGCATAAAATGGCCGCCTTTATAGGGTTATAACTCAGCAATATGGGCAGCTGATATCGATATAATTACTAATATGAGTTTGTTCTTATTAAGTGGTGAAGCTTGCGAAGACTCTTATTGATTTCACGATGTCTGTCCGTCTGTCTCACGATTATCTCGAGAACGGTTTCAAATTTTGAAATTCTGTTTTCAGCAATCGATTACTGATCACCCAGGCATCTGGACGTTCTATTTTGAAACTGATTGCTCAACGGCAACCGTTAGAAACCGCTACAAAGCTGATTGCTTCGCCACTTTGCTATGTTGTTAGCTTGCTAGGTTTATTAAGGCCTGTTTTCACTTTGATTAGTGATTAGTGCAGGTGCTTAGTGTTTAGGAGTAAACACGTGTGGACAGCGATTGATTAGTGCAAGTGATTAATAACCTGTGTAGTAAAGTGATTAGAAGCGTGTTTTATTTTTTTGCGAGTGGACTGCGAGTGTCACGCCCCGCGCGCCCTTTCTTCCCCTCACTCGCAGCATGCCTGCCACTAAACACGTTTGGATAGCAGTGCTAAGTGTTTAGCGTCGGACGCTCGCTTCTGTTAAAATAATGTACATACTTCCTGGTCGACTGCTAACAACTGAATTTACTAAACACAGCCACTAAACAGAATTGGACACTACTTACACTACACACCTGCACTAATCAACCGCAATTACTAATCACCTGCACTCGCACTAATCAAAGTGAAAACAAGCATTTACATATAATTATAGAAATTAAATCCATAGCATAATTACGTAACACACCTAAAATGGCAAACCATACCAATTTGACAGTTTAACAACATCCATTGCGTGGTTTTTGTTGTAGAGCAAACGAATTTTTCAATCACATGAAACAATGGATATTGTTGGGTTGTAAAATTAGTTTTGGATTGCTATCCCTTAAATTTCGCTTGAGCTGCTTCACCAGGTTTCACCGCATATGAACACTTACGCAATGCATACTCTGCTACAGATTTTTCGTGTTAGGTACACAGTCAAACAATGAGTTAAGTATGAACGCAACTAACTTGCAACTTGTTTTAAGCAATGTTCTGAGTGTATTAAATGCTTACTCAAATTTTGAAGTAATACTTCTTTTGGCGCGTTTGAGAAAAATGATGATAGTGAATTTTTTACAACTTCAGTTGGTAATTGTCTCTCAACTGTTAAGTTTTCGTGAGAACTGATAACTATATTCGAGGTAGTTATTCAAATATATATGAATGTATATAACGTGTTTTATTTTGTTAATTTTGGTTTGTTACGCTAAGGAAGTACAACTTCTTACGTGCGTACATAAGTACACACACACACACGTTTTGTTTTATATCAATGTGAACAAAGTTAAAAAGTTATAACGTACACAATAAAAATGAATATTAACAGAGAAGTGGGAAAATTAATATTTTTGCTTGTATACCAAATACCTTTGTTTACTGTACAATAATGTTGTACAGTAAACAAAAGTCTGGATATGGGATGGAGATCCTTGATTCCATATTATAATCCCCTATTATAGTATTTTTAATATAAAGTAATAATGATTAGTTGAGCAAAAATTAAATAAACTGTTTTAAAAATCAATACGTATTTATTATTAACTGGTATATAGGAATGTTCTGCACACAATTGATTACAAATGGTAAATTATACAAGCATGTTCGGTCGGTTCGGTATCATATTGAATTTTTTATTCAGATTTTAAATGAAAAATATTATTATTTTTCGCAGGTACATTAATTTTGTTCATTTAAAATTAAAATGAAATGTATCACTGAAATATACCGACCGCCTTCAGTTGTTAGGGCTTGAAATATCCTCAAATTTGAACTTCGGGCGGTTCATTGAGTCCAAGGCCAAAGCAGCTGCAAGGAAGCTGGGAGTCCTTGCAAAGGTGCGGCGATACTTCACGCCGGGAAAGCTGCTTACTTTATACAAAGCGCAAGTTGGGTCGAGTATGGAGTATTGCTGCTATATATGGGCTGGTGCTGCAAAATGCCACCTAGCAGCTTAGGACTCAATGGAAATACGTGCTAAGAGGCTTATTGGTGACCCGAATTTGTTTAAAACCAATCTTACCAGCCTCGAACACAGACGTAAAGTAGCCAACCTTTCGGTTTTCTACAGGATGCATTTTAGAGAGTGAGCGTAGGAATTACATAATTTAATTCCCCTCCTCTCCCTTCAACCATCAGACAATTAGACGTTCGGCCACCGTCTCCACCCTTTCGTTGTTGACTTACCACACATTCGAACCAAACGGTTCGCCACGTCGTTCATCATGCGTACAGCAAAGGAATGGAATAAGTTGCCAGCATCTGTATTTCCATCCGATTACAGTGTGGGTGTCTTCAAGGCAAAAGTGAATAGGCTTTTGTTAAGTCAGTGTGCTTCACCATCTTATTTACACCACTTACCATCAGGTGGGATCATTGATAAGCGCTGGCTTATTAGAATATATAAAAAATATGCCCTCTCCATAGGTATATATCTCTATAGTACTTAGAGTATTCAACTAACAGGAGACGCCATGCGCATAAATTTCCAAACAAAAAAGTCTGTCACTTCTAGCGGGAGGCGAGGTAACGCACACTAAGCAAATCGTAAACATTGGGCCACGTCGTTACGCACGCACACAGCATAATATGAGCACACGATTAAGCAAAAGGAACACAACCTTGAAAATCTCTTATAAATGTCTCATCGTTACAGTGCATAAGCCATAAACAACTAGTGCGAGGGCCTTGTCGATATGGATATGTCGATGAAATTTTATGCAAGTTACATTAGCAAATTAAATAAAATAAAAATGAAGAAATGTTTATTGTGTTCAAAGTAAATTTAAAAAAATACATAAGGTACAAAATAATAATACAAAATTACCAAAATTAAAACAAATTGAAAAAGTATTATGGTTTTTAAAGTGAATAAGTTTGGTATATATGTGACGAATACACTTTTTGGGATCACTCTTTTTTTGCGAGGTAGCTAATTCTAGTGCTTGCATATTTTTCCATCACCAAGTTTGCCAGTTCAATGTTATGTGGAATGTAACCATTATCGAAATAATGTTCCTGTATGCTTAAAAATATATAATATGCCTAGTCTATAATATGTTTTTATAATTTTTAATGTCATCACCAACCGGAAAGGTTATCTGTGTAGGGGTTTTAAACGGTCTAATTTTACAGATTTCACCCAACCTATAGAGTTAAACAGTTTTAAGGCTCGCACTTTCCTGTGCTTCTGTCCTTTTTGGTCACTCAGAACCGTTGTTTACTAGAGCGAGAAAGAGAGCGGGAGTGTATAGTTCTACCCTCAAAAAGCCGATTGTAAACCGGTTTCAAAAGTTTATATATCATTCTTGACAATCCATACTAATATAATATTATAAATGTGAAAGTGTGATTTTTTGTTTATTTGTTTTTGTCCTTCCTTTACGCAGCAACAGAATGCAGCAATTAAAAAAAATTAAACATTTGCTATCTCTTGGTCGAACTTTACGCTTAACCAAACATACTTTTTTTCGTCACTTTACTTAGGATTAAAAAATAATTAATGTCTTCGTAAAAAGCGGTAATATTTTGTATTCTGCAGTACAAAAGTGTAGTACTCTGTATATATTTTTTTTTTTTTTTTTTTTTCTCTTTAAATTTAATAATAATAGATTATAAATATGACACTGAAATTATTTGTTTGTCCTTATTTATTTGTTTAAGCGCTAATAATTCGTGTCTCATCTGAAAATAACAATTTGGTTGACACCATCTAAAACGATAAACTTGTAAATAACATTTTAAAATAAATAAATATCGTTCACTAAACCTTCCATTTCGATTTGTTACATGTTTTTAATTTTATCCTTCATAATGTAAAATAAACCTGTAGCAAAATAATAAACTTACTTCCAATAATTTTAAAGTCGGTACAGCAGTTTCATTTAGTTTCCTTTTATTATTTGATTGTATTACGAAAACAGATTGGTCAAAATGCTCGGAACAAATAGTGCTTGTTCGTTTAGGTACCCAGGTTATATGATTGCCACATGCTTTCATCCAAACTTGGCGCCTGTAAGGATCTTTTGGAAAACTGTAAAACCAAAGATCTTTTTTAAACATTGTACAATAAATAATTTTAAATAACACCTTGGTATTATAAAACAAAGTATTACTTATAGTCAAATAAAAATATCGAAACTAAAGATTACAGTGAACATAACTATTATAGTCTTAATGATACCAGTTTATATACTCGAAATTCCCTTTCTTTTCGTTTCATAACGTAACATAATTAAATGAAAATATCTATTTAAAATGTTTTAAATGTATAATGTATACAATAAAATAATTTAAATTGATGTTTTCATTTCGTTAAAAACAATTAAAGATTATTAATGTTGTTTGAAATAATATAGTTTTGCAAATAGATCACAATAATATTGATAAATTTAAGACTATTCAATAACACGATTTTGTCTTGTGTAATTAGAAGAAAGAGAAACGACATTTGTCTACAATTAAGCAAAATTTAATTATGTTTTAGTAGTGCAAAAGTCCTTACTATAGTAATAATACTTTAAGTTGGCAACACTACCTGCTCAGCTATATTAATCAGAATTTTCGTGATTTAATGCTTATATTAATTATTGAAATCAAAATAAATACTTAAAGATGGAATGTAACGCCGTTTTTTTGTAAATTTGAGGTTTGTGATCTTTTTTTTTACAAGAAAACACACTGCAACTCGGCATTTTTCTGGAGGTCAACTCACGCTTACGACTACTTGGTAAGTGACGCCGTACGCGGCGCAACTAGTTTTATATAACGGTAATGATCCGCGCTCTCGTACTTTTGACAGCGGAGATCGCTCTGCAATGTCGTCTCCTATTAGTTTAATACTCTAAGCCGCGCATGTGCCAACGCCCCGTGTGCATTCGACACTTATTATTTTAATAACTTTTTGCACTTAATATTGCATTTTATGCATTTATAACGGTGGTGGTTATATTCAAGCAGGGTGCAGTTTTATTATCATATCTTAAAAGGTACCCAATTCTCATTATTTTAAGTAATATCGACGTTATAAGGTGAGCGAACTTTAACTACTTTTTATTTCTAAACTACATGGGTGCAGTTTACATAATTAATATTTTTAAGATTTAGATATGCTATTTGAACTATGTCTGTCAGTATTTTTTTATATATTTATACTCCAAATTCGTAGGTTGGGCCTACCCCAACTTGCTACCAGCTATAGTTATTAGTTAGTCTGTGGCTAGTATACAATACAATCAGTGTGACCATTTGTGGCAGATTTCTCCCATTTCGGCAGATTTGGCACCTAAATTTCAACTCTGTCAGACTAGGCAGACGATTCAAAATAGTGGCAGATTTTGGCAGATTTCAAAGAAATCTTTATTATTTCTGGAATGTATTTTTGTATATTAGAATTTGTATTTGAATTAATTATAATTTTCGAAGTCTTATTTTATTATTTAATATCTATTTGGTAGGAAATTATTTACTGAGATGGCAACATTTGTCCGGATGCTATGGGAATTTCCCGTTTATTCTATTTTTATGGTACGCCTTATGATTACGAACGGTAATTAATTAGAAATTATTTTCTTATTAAAATAACTGATCGAGTTTAAAATCAATGTTTGTTGTCTTGTCTATCTGATAATTTGGTCTGCCACCTTATTCTCCTTTGACGTTTAATGTGTGCAGCTGCAGTACAATTTTAAGCAGTGGACAAATTCTGGGAAGTTATTGGGAAAACGCGTGATGCAAATGGAGCTCCAAAATATTCAAACATTGCAAACTTTGCAAAAGCTCTCGTATGTTTGCCAATGTCAAATGTCTCTTGCGAGAGAATATTCTCCCAAGTAAACTTAAATAAAACAAAAATTAGGAACAGGTTCCTAAACAAACATATTTCCGCTTTAGTCATAACAAAAGAAGGTATAAAATAACACAGAGACTGCATCTCTTTTAAATCAACGAAATAAATGATTAAAAAGATGTATACTAATTTAGGTCGAAAATTTAATCACTATACCCGATCATCATTTATTGGTTATATGTTGTTTAAAATGTATTCTAGTCAGTTTTTCGTGTTAAATGAATGGTAAATACAAAAGAGTGATTCACTATTAACACTTTGATAGCCATTTATAAATGAAATATCTTTTAAGATGTGTCTAGCAATTATTAAAACCTATTATTTTTTCATTTATTTACTTATTTATTCAAATTTATATTGGGTAAACATTATATACTTATGTATATTGAGTATATAAGATTATATCGATGTTAGTATAATTTTAAAGGGAATATCATGTACTATTATAATGTAAAATAATTGTCTCTAATAAGTATTACACTTTTCTTGTAAAACTCGAAATAAAAAATAAATACGATTTTTTTGATATTCCCATTTTTAACCTTTATTTTCAGCCTTTATTTTTAATTTGACTAATTTTCTTTCACAATATTAAATTTTGAATTATTTGAGTCTTTTGAGAATATTTTTATTTGAATGTAGCTATAGTAGTTTTTCAGTAGTAATCGGTTTTCGTTGAGACAGTCTCGCACGGTCGTAAAAAAATAGTGACATTTAATGCGCGGACAGGTGAGTCGAGAATCACTCGTGCCGGGTGGACATCAAAGTGGGTACAGCATAGAAATAATAATAGTGTTGTAAAGTACCGAAATGAAAAAAATGTGAAATATTGTAGAACAAAGAAGTTCCTTTGAATACATAGTATTTTATTTGTTCATACCCGTCTCCGTGCATGAAATAATTGATGGCATATTTTTGGTGTTTTCTGGAATCGGTTTGGCAGATTTTGGCATATTGTATTCCAGTGTGTGGTAGATTTGCCATTTTTGAGATGGTCACACTGAATAAATAAATCTACCGCAATCTACACAAATCTACTTTATACATATTTATTTATCTATGTCTATGGTTATAGTCCGCCATGTTTGTTGAAAACGTAAACGAAATAGAAAGCGGCATTTATAAGTGTAATTTATTCTATAGAGGTAAAGTTTATTGTGCTCTGTGGTAAAAGATATGTGAATATTTTAAATAAATATTGTTTTGAAATTTTTAACAAAAACGTTCTTGCTATGGCTTTAACCAACGAAGTTCCGAGATCTTTTCCCCTTTATGTGACCCATGTGGATGGAGAGGGCCATTTCCTGAAGATAAGTGGCCAGCTCGACCAACCACCCTCGTTGATGATCGAGAGTTTGTTTGAGAGCGCACGAGAAAATTTAGAAAACGGCATAGGCGTTGTTCCGCCTGGTGCAATACATGAAGGTGTCATTTGTGCCGCGAAATACAAAGATGGAAAGTTTTATAGAGCCAAAATTATTAATACGACTAATCTAGCTACTGGTTTAGTTGGAGTACATTTTATAGACTATGGCAACAAGGACATAATTTCTTTAAGCACTATTAGGTTTTTAGACAATTATGATCCAATGTTCTTGCAGTTACGTGGTCAGTCTACTGATTACTATTTGTCTCGCGTGATGCATCCGTCAGGAAGATGGGAAGAGCCATTGCTGTTAAAACTTCAAAGTTTGCTTTGTTATGCTGAATATCCTGCCACTATTGAGGTGCAAACACGAACTTTACCCATAATTTCAATACAGTTTAAAGGAAATGACTTGTCTTCACACCTTGTCACAAATAGATTTGGTATAGCTCTACCTTTAGCCAAACAGGAAGTCATGCTACTTCAGTTTAATGAAAACCAGCAAGTGTTAAATTGGCAGCCAACCTTCATAAATGATACACCATTTTCTGAACATGTTCCGTTTTTGATAAATCAAAATTTCCCTAATCCAGCATCAGCTATGAGATTAAATCAGGGTGTGTCACTATCATTTAATGGTGCTGTTCCTGCCCCATCATCAATAAATCAGAGATTATTAGTTAACAAGGGTTCACGTAATCCTGTCAATCTTAGAGCCCCTGCACGGCAACCACAACATGCAGCAGCAATGTCATCACCTTCTTTGTCAAGTACTATACCACCAATACCAGTATCATCTAATAAACCAGTATCTCCAAAAAAGTCTATTACATACAAAAGTCGTCTACTTGAAGTGAACTCACAACACAAGGTTTTTGTCTCATTTGCTGAAGAGGGGCCAGAACTTTTTGCTGTTCAATTAGTAAGTGATGCAAAGAAACTACAAGATATGATGGATGACATTAATAGAAGACCCCATAGCAGCCTTGCTGAACCACCAATGATTGGTACTGTATGTTTGGGCAGAATGTCTGGGGACCGGATTATATGCAGAGCAATTGTAATGAATCTCTCAGGATCGCAATGCAAACTGTTCTTTGTAGATTTTGGTGATACAGAGATGGTTTCATATTATGATATATTTGATATTCCAGAAGAGTTTGTAAAGCCAAATGTCTTTGCAATGAGATTTTGTTTGTCAGGTGTTAAGAAATTGGAGAAAGGGCCACATTTGAATGAGACATTTAAGCAGCTAGTCAATGGTAAAGTGTTGACATTAAAAGTGGTTTCTCCTGAAGGGCCCCCACTGATACAATATGGGGAGTTGTATTTGGATAATAAAAATGTTCTTGATTTACTTTTGGCAAATATGAAGGATCAATTACAGTTTAAATGGATGGAAATGCTACCATTGGGAAGCAGAAGATCTGTCTTGGTTTCATATGTGGACAGCTGCATCAAATTCTATGTGCAGCTTTCAGACAAAATTGATGAGCTGAATGCTGTCATGAATGCTGTCAAAGCCCATTGTGAGAACAGGTCATCACCAGGAGAATTGCCAGTGGGTGCTGCTTGTTGTGCCAGATTTCCTGATGATGACAATTGGTATAGAGCAAGAGTTAAAGACACAAGGGGCAAAAAAGTTATAGTAACTTATGTAGATTATGGTAATGAACAGGAAGTTGATATTTCTGACTTGAGAACTATTACTCCCGAGTTAATAAGGCTGCCTGCACAAGCATTGAAATGTGCATTAAAAGTAAGCTAAGTGTTTTATTATTCCTTTTGATGTTATTCTTACTGTGCTAGTGAAATGTATTTAACAGCCTTCTATAAAGCATTGACATGTTATGAAACAGAAACGGAAACTTTTTTATTCAATATAGATTATAAATAATACTTATTGAAAGTCACTCTTGTTTAATAACCACTGGTTGGAAAAAAACCTCTGTCCTAGGAAGAACCAGCTAGTAACCTAGTGGGACTTTTTTTTAAATAACAGCTTACAATCTTGTATGTTACACAATTAACCACACAAAACAAATTAGAAATAGCTTGGTAGGGATCACCTCATTCGCAGGAGTTATTATTATCCATAAATTCCTTAATATTATAATAACCCTTTTTATACAACCTTTGTTTAATAAAGTTTTTGAACTTTTAGCTGGTCAAATTTTGTATATTTTCTGGGATATATATCTGAATTAACTGGGATCTCTCAGTGAATAATGTTTATAAAACATGAGTTTTTATAAATTATGCAGAAGACATGGTGTGGTGTTAGCTGCATTATTATACATTCTGCAATCTATTTATTTATCCAATTTTTTTAACAGCTTAACACTGTTGTGTTTTATATGGTGAGTGTAGAGAACTGGAGACCCCTTTTACTGGAAAAGAGGCATGCCATCTTAGTCCTCACGGGTAGCAATGCATCTGCATTTTGATTCGTAAATGAGGATAGATGTAGATGTCTATGGGCCACAGCACCCACTTACCATCAGGTGGCCTGTGTGCTCGTTTGTCACTCTATCCTATGAAAAGAAAATATAGGTCTTCTGAAAAATGACCTGAGGGACTATAACTTAAAGAATTACTAATACTCTCACACTGTATTGTGCCTTGTTGGATTGGTTAGCTTTTGCAGCTTAAGTCTTAGCCTTGTTTCTTAGTAAAGTGCACTGAGTGCAGGTGAGGTTGTCATTTAAAAAATAAATATTTCTTTACCCCCAATTTCAATATAAAATAAAATATTCATAATATTGTGTTTAATTATGCTATACAAAATCTATGAATCAATGCTTCTAAATTATTTTCAATTTGTCTTCATATGTTTAGGGCTTTGAAGACAAACCAGTGGAAACAAAAACATCAAACCAGTTGGAAATGTTAGCTTTAGAGAAGACACTCATGGCGCACATTGTTGGAGTTCTATCTAGTGATACCATGCTGGTCACTTTGATTGATGACACAGTTACACCACCACTGGATGTTGCCCGCAGAATGAACCAACTTTCTCAACCAAGGAGCATTGAGGTAATATTTTTTTAATTGTAATTTGATTTTAAAAAGAAACTACAAGTAACACTTTAGACTGTGTGATGAGTTACAAGAAGTATACATTGATCGAGACATGTCTTCATCTATGTATTTTACATCTGATTGGAATACAAGGTTGTTATATTGCTATCTTTTGAAGGCCACAAGATCCTTGGCACATTTCCTTTCAACAAAGTTTTATGCAAGGGCTCTTACTTTCCACTCATGCCTTTAATGTAATGTATGTGTAATATGTAATAGCACTTACACAATGAACTTGTAGGATGGGTCCTCTTGTGCTGCCATTGCATGACTTTGGTTTGTTGTTGTGTGTACCGTGAAGCTTTTTCACAAAAAACAAGTATATTTGTTTTTTTTTCTTTTATTGAAAAATGATGACAAGTGAGCACACAGCTCACCTGATGTTAAGTGGATACTGTTGCCCATAGACATCTACATTTATCCTTGATTAAGAATCAAAATAGAGAATCATTTTCACCCCTGTTGACTAAGATGAAATGCCTCATATCCAGTATGTATCCAGTGCTACTACCATAATATATTTGCAGCATTGTTCTACCACATATAAAAAAAATTGTTTGTTTATCTTCTAAGTGTTTCCATACTATAACATGCTTATACTTTAACATATATACTGTTAGTTGTTGGGAGCACTATGCTCAAAGTTGTTGATGAGGATGTTTACTTAGGACAAATTGTCCAGTTAGGTAAGTCCAGCTTCGCTCGAGGGGTCTGTTGACAATCCAACTTGGCTGGGCAGTATTATTATTATTATGTGGTAATAATAATACTACACTATAGTTCTTGAGATTTTACAACACATCTTATCAACATGTATACCTTAACACTTAAAAACAAGAGTGTGCAACACCACAATGTGCTGCCAGTGATAACATAATTGAGCCACGCTGCAGCTTAATTATGATTGTAGCACTAATGGGTTGGTCCGATCGGGGTACTACCATGCTCGCACAGAATTCCAGCATAAAATAGCAGCTTAACACTGTTGTGTTTTATATGGTGAGTGTAGAGAACTGGAGAGCCTTGTTACTGAAAATGAGGCATTCCATCTTAGTCCTCAAGGGCGACAACACATCAGCATTTTGATTCTTAATTAGAGACAAAAGTAGTCTAAGACTTCTATGGGCCACAGCCTTCACTTACCATCAGGTGGACTGTGTGCTCGCTTATCACCCTTATTCTATAAAAAATTGAGATGTGGTCCTTTAGTTTTGGCTATTTCATTCTGCACGCTATTAAGAGAGCTATGCTCAGAGTTTATTTGTGTGATAAACTTTGTAATGAGAAAATCAGCAGTAGAACCAAAATAACCGACATAGACGAATGGATTAGTGGAATGGCAACAGGCTGGTCATATAGCTCGAAGAACCAACAACTGATGGTGCAAAAAAGGATCTTAAGTGATAGCCTCGTACGGTAAACAAAGTGTGCAGCGCCTCCCACTAGATAGAATGATGGCCTGGTAAGACATGCATTCAAGCATGGCTTAGGATCATGCATTATGGCGTTCCTTGAGGAGGGCCTTTGGTCGGGGAGGTCTTTGAACTGTTATGATGATGAATGACGGTAATAATGTGTTCCTATACCATTCATCTTATAAATGATAAAAAATTGGTGAATAGCAGTGCGCGCGCCCGCGCAAGTTTTGACAAAAAAAAGAGGCAGTGCAATGCATACTGGGCATAGCTTGTTTAATAATAAATACTATAACGCGGATACTATGATAGGATGATGTGATTAGATATGATGAAAAACCAATATACCTTTACAATAAATAATAGTACTCGGGTATATAATGCTATGAACAATAAAACAAAAAATGAGTGCAAGTAGTCTTAAGTGTTTCATAGGCTGGTTTTCGCAGCTTCATGACTATTTTACGTGCAGGCAGAAATTTATGCTATTCGAGTAATTTGAACCATCTTATCTCTTTGAAGAATCTTAAAAACTTTTTGATGTCGCCAAATATCCCTGGCAGCGGCCCTGGTTCGCCCCGGTACTTAGCCCTGTAGCTTGCGACTGCAAGATGTAAGCCATCATTTCTTTGAACTTCATGCACCTTTGACACCTTTTGTAATAATTTGATTTTGAGGTTTGTTCAAAGGAAGCATTATTTTGGAAAAGCGGCTACTGATGTTGGGTAAAGCTGAACGCACATTTGTCCGCGCCGCACGCGCCGGATTTTAGAATTCGTTGTATGAAATCATATGAAACCTCGCACATTACACCCGCACCGTATGCGCCGAATTTCATAAAATGCGGTAGGTATACGATATCGAAGGACGAATGCTGATGACGTCATATAATGCGGCGCGTTTGGCGCGTGTTGATACTCAGTGTTGTCTAATGTTGCCAACTTAGTGGATTTTCCACTTAAACTGGTGGTTTCGACTTTTGTTTATTATTTTTTAAGTGTTAAACGTACACTGCCGGTAGAGGTTGGCACTGTTGGTAGAAAAATGCTGCAACGATATTGAAATTCTGATAAACGTTGTGAAATGAATACTTAGTGGTCTTTCCTCTGGTTCAATTGGCCTTCTAAATCTTGAGTTTTCCATAGAAAGACATGGTTTTAATATATGTAACAATTCTTGAAATTTCTTATGTTAAATGCAAATATCTAAAAAATCGTTCATCATCATATAACAAGTCTTTAAATAAAGTATAATACACTCCATACAATTGCCTTTTTAAATTAATACTATAAATCCAGAATCTTCTTTTTCTTCGAATTTTGTTTTCTTCTTCCTCTGCCAATAACCAGGCTATTACAATATTTTTTCCATAGTGATTTCGAGCGATAATGTCTTCAATCTAATCTATCTATAATGTACCGTTTCACACCAGTGGTTGGAAAAAACTGCAAGAGTTGTTGGCAATCCAAAAGATTTGCGGACGGTGCGTACGTGCAAGTGTGCGAGGCCATCAGTAAAATTCGGCGCGTACGGCGCGGACAAATGTGCGTTCAGCTTAACGCCTCTTTACCTTGCCTGCAGTCCATATAATTAATCCATGATTGAGCGTGTAGGTTCTTCGTGTGGCATCACACGCGGGACCTTACAAACCCAATTCGAAGTGGGGTTATAGACTCTGATCTTAATGCCCTACGTCCTGAGCCACCGCAGACGACATCATCTGTGGCATTATAGCCCTGAAACCATTATGACCTTTTATCCATTATGGTATCTCAAAAAACTTGCCCGATTGACTCTGGAAACTCTTTACCACAATAAATCACTTAAGATCTGGTCTGATACACCAGGCTTAAAACATTCTAAAACCTTAATCCGGGCTTTCGATCTTAAATTCGCTTCGGAAGCCCTGGGATTAAGTAAAAATAAATTGCGCATTCTGGTAAGAGCCCTGGCTGGGACACTGTTGTCTTAAAAAGCACATGTCCATCCTGGGACTAAGCAACTCAAGGATGTGCCGGTTTTGCTCCCTAGACGAAGAAACGCCTTTACACATCCTGACGAATTGCGGACCCTTAATGCGCAAACGTAGCACTCATCTGGGAAACTATGTAAGCAACTCCTATTCATTGAGGACGTAGGGCTTAGCAGTGAACTGTAGACATAGAAGCGATCACAATAGATCTTTTAGGTCGCAATGATACTGGTCTCTAGACCTGCATAGCTGCTCGTACATAATAAAAAAATGAAAGTATGCGAATGTTTTTTTTTTTTACTTCTCTATTTGCGACTGCGAATATGTACTGCTTCAATGATTAAATTATATACTCTTCCCGTGACATACGAGTATTTTTAAAATCACTGTCTGCGTCTGTGTGTATTTGCTAAATCCTTTAAAGTAATTAATTGATTTTGATCCTGTTTTCATCATCCATTACAGAATTTCATGAAGAAGGGTTAACACTATCACTGACCGATTTTCAGACACAATAGTAAGACAATTGCAATGATATATATGTAGTACACGGGACGGCGAAAAAGTTAAAGTGTACATTTCATGCACATTTTATGTAAAGTTTAGAAATATTGGTGTATTTTGATAAAATCGTAAAAAGGTAACAGCATTGCTGAAACCAATTCAAAGGGTAACATCACACAGATGAAAAATCAGAATTGCCAGTCGTAAAATATATATTTTACGTCTAGCAATTTCGAATATTCTATCTAACTAGGTATCCACCCTCTTACCTATTTCTGGCGCCAAATAGTAGTAGTGCTTGCACTGCTGTGTTTCGGTCTGGATAAAACCATCGTACGTATTTAGTGTATTTTTATTAGTTCTAGATATAAAGACTATAATTTTAACATATTAATTAGTTAATTGATTCATGATAGCCTATCAAAAGTCCACGGCTGAACAGAGTCCTCCCCATACAATAAAAAAAAAAGAAAAAAAAAAGGAGGGATTTTTTTTATAGGATAGGGTGACAAACGACCACACAGTCCACCTAATGGTAAGTGGTTGTTGTCACCTATAGACATCTACATCTATCCTCAATAAAGAGTCAAAATGCAGATGCGTTGCCACCCGTGAGGACTAAGACAGAATGCCTCGTTTCCAGTAAAAGGGTATCCGGTTCTCTACACTCACCATACGAAATACAGCAATGTTAAGCTGCTGTTTTACGCTGGTATTCTGTGAGAGCGTGGTCCTTCCCCGGTCGAGCCGACCCATACGTGCTACAACTATACTACTAATATAGCTGTAGCATGGCTCTACCATGTGAAAATATACGCTGATGACATTTTGATTATAGCTATAATCATGAATTGGACATAAATTATACAAGTGATAAGATAATTGAATGGCTATAAGCTAACAACTTAGAGCCGACCCATTCGTGCTACAACTATATACTACTAATATAGCTGCAGCATGGCTCTACCACGCATTCCATCTTGGTCTTCAGTGGTATCAACGCATCTGTAGCATTCCTTGTTTGAAGTTGCTGTAGCCATCTTCAGAGGCAGGTTAAAATATCGACAGCGCCCTAGGCTAGCACCTCATTGGCGCCCCTCTACCGTACATATATTATAAATTATAACTACCCATTTTGCAAATAAACTATATTATAATTTATATTATATTATATTTTGTAACTACAAACTAATAGTTACAAAATAATTAGGACACGATTACCCTTAACAATGAGGGCGATGTAGGAGTAATCAAATTGACCACTTCCGACGTTTGGCTCCCAAACTGGAACGGACCGGGGCTGCCTTCAGGCGGCTCCTGCCGAACCTGGGGGGGCCAAACGCCTCCTGCCGGAGGCTCTACGCGGGGATCGTGAGATCCATGGCCCTTTACGGGGCCCCGGTGTGGGCGCGTGGTTTGGTGCGGCTTGCCGTCCACCACCTAAACGCGCCCCAAAGGGTGGTTGCCGTAAAGATGGTTCGCGGCTACCGCACGATCTCCCGCGAGGCGGCGAGCCTCCTTGCCGGATTGCCGCCATGGGATCTGGAGGCGATAGTCCTCGCGCGCCTGCACGAATGGCGCGCGGAGGCACTATGCCGGGGGGAAACCCCGCTGCCGCGGCAAGTTGTCGCGCAGCGGACAAACTTCCGGCATGATCTCATGGCGACATGGAGAGAGCGACTGTCGCAACCCCGTGCTGGGCACGCCACTATAGCGGCGATAAGACCCCTCTTTGAGGAGTGGCTTGAGAGACGCCACGGCGTCCTCACCTTCCGCCTGACGCAGGTCCTCACCGGACACGGTGTGTTCGGGAGGTTCCTGCACCGAATCGGGCGGGAGGAAACGCCCGGGTGCTCCCACTGCGAGGATCGACCGGAGGACACGGTGGAGCACACCGTGGAGGTGTGCCCTGCTTGGGCGGAGCACCGTCGTGTCCTCGTAGCGGCGATAGGCGGCGGCGACCTCTCGCGTCCAGCCCTGGTCGAAGCCATGGTCCGGAGCGAGACGGAATGGGATGCCGTCACCACCTTCTGCGAAGCAGTGATGCTAGCGAAGGAGGTGGCGGAGCGGGAGAAGGAAAGAGCAACAGCTTTCCTTCCCGGCCGCCGCGGGAGACGCCCCGGGCGTCGGGGGCTACGTCGTGGCCCCCGGCCACCGTAGGCGCGGGCCTGTGGACGGCGAGCAATGGGTAGCTCGCCGTCCGTCCGTCTAACGACGACAGGCCGTGTCGACGGCGCGTTTTGTTCCACGCGTGCCTCAAAGATCTGTCAGCAGCGTGAAGGGGCCCGCAAGGGCCGACGCCTGCCGGGGCTGCGGGCTGTTCGAAAGAGATACCGCGGCTCCGGAACGTAAAGGCACTGAAGGAACACGGATGGTTTTTAGTCAGTAAAAGTCTGACACTCCCTTCCGCTCCACCCACAGCGAAAGGCGTCATTAGATGATTTTCCATCCGCAAAAAAAAAAGGAGTAATCAAATAGATGATTTTTTTTCGCTTTAAAGCTTATACGCGCGCCCCTTTTTAACGTTGTGCCTCTAAGCACGTGCCTAGTTTGCCTCAAGGCACAGAATAAATAAGTACAGAAGTTGCACTCTTTTGAAGTTGACTGCTTGCCGACGTTTAAATCCGGTACTGACCATTAGACTGTAAATTCGTTAGTCACTACAGTTTAATAAATATTTTGCAATCATGAATTTTTTTCATGTAGCTTGTAATAATTTAGTAAAACAAAATAAAATATTGTCGTTACTTTCCGTGATATAAATTGACCTCATCAGCACTTTTGTTACGAGATTATATTGTGGTTAGTAGGTCGTGAAGGCAATTGGATTACATTGAACCAATGCTTAGTGCATACTATTTTTATACTGAATTCATTTAACAAGATAGGGCTCTAGAAATTTGTTATAGATAATTCATTCATTCCTACATTACAGCCTATCAAAAGTCTACTGATGCACATAGGTCTCCCCAATAGATTGTCTCATATTTGCCACTAGCTGATACTCGCGACTACTTCGTTTACGTTGCTTGTTAAATTAACAAAGTTATCGCTTATAAAAATCGTTGTTTCTTAAAACTTTAGTAACTTTATATTAAATGAAGATATCGCAATAATTTTTTTGATAAGTACCAAATATCTAAGAAATAAAACCTAGAAAATCTAATTGAAATCTATCTAGTAGTTTTTCCGTGATGCGCGCACAACTGCTAATCTCTATCATTTAATTTATATAGATAGTAGCCACGCCTGGCAGGCTCAGTCGCTCCATACGACAGCAGCGCGATGAATTACATTTAAAAGGAAGTAATTTGTCTTAGCCAAAGCAATCATATCCACACAAGCTGGTCTTTGGCCAAACATTTCTAGGAACCTCGACTGATATACAATGTCGTTTATAATATGCGATAACGTTAAATACCGTCCAGACAGGGCCTATTTTTAGCAGTGGACTTGTGAGCTGTTATGGTGATGATGACTCGTCCAATCCAGAAGGATGGATGAGCCTGAAACGATTTGTGATGTCTAAGGCTTGTTCCGGATATATTGTTATGTGATTTCATAAGCATCTTGTTCGATAAAAAGCGTTCAAACAAGATGCTTATTACATTAAACTTAAATTATATTAACTCTACTTATTAAAAAGCGTTCACGTTAATTATTGAATTGTGTTTTATTAACGTGGTGATTTAAACGACACGCTTAAATATAAGTAGGTACCCCTAATCGCGTTTCTCAAAGTGAGTGTTCGACCCATAGGACCTGTCCTCCAAATCTGTTTCGGGACTCGTTCCGAAACATGTCAAGGCTACAGTGACGTCATATTTAATTTAAATTGGCATAACCAGTTTTAGTCACACTCTTTGTCTTTTTGTTTCTAACAAAAGTATAATATATACATTCCAAAAATAATAATAAATAATAACAACTTCACTACATTTCCTTGTCATTCTCGGTTAATAACAAATGACATAAGTAGATACGTCTTTTACGTATAGAATAGAATAGAATCATTTTTATTCAATATAGATTACATGTAATTCTTATTGAAATTAATTTTTTACTTTTATCACTGCACTGGTTCGGAATAAAACCTGTGTCCTGGGAAGAACCAGCAAGAAACCCAGCGGGACTTTTTTTCAAAAACATAATTTACAATATTATATTTACACAGTTGTGTTTTTACACAATTGTGAAAACATTTAGAAACAGCATGGTAGTGAACACTTCATTTATTGTAGAGATTATTATCCATCATGTACTGTTTAGTAGTATCATAACACTTACTAAACAATTTTTGCTTAATACATATTTTAAACCTTTTGATAGCTAAAGTTTTTCTAATTTTACATAGCTTAATCTTAGAAATTTTGCAGTAGATGGCAATACAAATATCAAATCTGTTCTTCGCAGATAGTAGCTCCCATTGTAGTGGTAGTTCTGCTATTATACTATCCCGTAGTAATCGGAAGCGGTCACAATGTCCGAAATCGACTAGAAACACTATTATAATTTAAAAAAGGCATATTTTAGGAATAAGCTCTTTTCCAATGCGTGTTGGCGGACTGTGAGCCCTAGAAATATTTTTATATCTCAGACATGCAGGTTTTCTCACGTAAGTTTTCTCGCACGTGATAAATCAAAAAAAAGTAATTAACAATATCGATGATGCCGGCAACCGGTGGGGTAGAACTCGGGATGTTTGCGTACTAAGAAATTTACTCTCACTCTCATCATTAATATATATCATTTTCTGGCATTTATGGGTGCTGTCTTTTTTTTTGCTTGTCTTGGTCGGTCGAAAGTGAAAAGAAAAAAAAAGAAAAGCTGTTAATTTTTTTTGTGACAAACGAGCACACATTCCACCTTATGGTAAATGGGGTAACTAGGTATTCTGTTAGAGCGTGGTCCTTCCCCGGTCGAGCCGACCTATTCGTTCTACAACCATAGTATAGCTGCAGCATGACTCTACCGCGTATAAGACCTTTATAACCGTGTCTACTTTAATGGAGCAATTCTTGTATTTGAATATAAAGTTTTACGTACGAATTTTTTTTCCTAAAGTCACAGATTCTCTTATTTCACAGATAATATATAGATATTCCACTAAACTGTGTTTGGCGGTGTAAGAATATCCAATACTCATATCGTTATTGTCGTAAGAGGCGACAGAAGGAAACTAAAACTGAAGTTGGGCAGCAATATCTTTATGATAACAACTCAATGATAAAAAATAACCTACCTGCCAAGCTTGGTAGCTATGGCAAAATCCCCCAACGTAGTATTTAAAATTAAAGTGCATAAATGAAAGAAGATTATAAGGTTTACTGGTTACTGTTTGATAATATTTTATTATCAATTGAATCGGTAAAATGTTTGATATTTTCTGCCGACTTCCAAAAAGGAGACGGTACTTAATTCGAGTGTATGTTTTTTTTTTATGTGTGTTGCCTCATAACTTTGTACTGGGCGAACCGATTTCGATGATTATTTTTTTATATGAAAGCTGATAGTTCTCGTGTGGTCCCATATAATTTGATCAAGGTCAGACCAATGGTTATTGAGTTATTCTTAAATAACCTATATTGAAGTCACTTATATTGAAGTCGGCTGTACAAAATTTTTAATTTTAAATTATATTCATTTTCGTTGTCTAATTAATTATATATACTATAGTTCGGCCGTTCAGAGAATGCGTTCCTGACATCTATCAGTTAGTCACGATTAGTGATGGGCACAACATAACACTGAGTTCGTTACCGTTCCTCCAAAATGAACCGCCGCGTTATTTTTAAGATTATTTTCGTTTTAAATTGGCGGAATCATTTAAAATTTATATTTTAGTAATTAAAGTGGAAACCAAAAAAAGGTAATATTAATATAATAAAATTGTTTTATTTATTCTTTGTTACAAAGTTACAATCTGTATTTCTATGCAATAAAGTACATTGAATTGAATGTGCGTACAGAATATTAATCAGACTCCAATTCGCTTGAGGAGGTGGTGTCTTCATCATCATCTTCGCCTACATGTATAATTATATTATTATAAATAACAGAATCAATCCTAATATCTCGGTCAAAATGTTCCACAATCAGGTTTTTAGTCTTCTCAACAACCTTTGCCCAGTCATCTCTTGTGACTTCCCCGCAGGCTTCTTTTAATAGGGTCATCATCTTTTTCGTGCTGAATAGCGGGGAAGTATTGTGGCGGGCGGCGTAACCTTTTATTTGAGCCCAGATTAGCTCAATCGCGTTATGATACGGTGGAATTCTTAGAACGCGATGACCGTACTCCAGAGCCAGTTCATCGATTTCGTATCGCACATTTGCCGCTTTATTTTCTTTAACTAATTTAATTAGCTCTGGTTTTAGCATCTGCATATTTGCGTCAATGCCTTTTGCTTGTAACCAAGCCACCATTTCTTCTTTTTTATTAGCTTGGGTAGGTGGTTTCTGTATTTGAACCGAGTGATAGGAGGCATTACCCATGAATATTACAGAAGGCTCTGGTAGGCTGGGCAAAAGCACGTTCTGGAACCACTCTTTAAATGTAGTGGCATTCATTTCCTCGTGGTAGTCATTTGTGGTTTTGATTGAAATGCCAGTAACGCGTTCTCCACAAAGCCGTATTTTGCAGAACCTGCGTGGCATATTATCAGACGGGGGCCCCCTTACCCATTGTACTTTCGACGTCGACGCTTGTGTATCATCCGTCCAAGAACGGGAAACCGTGTGATTGGCGTTTAGCAATCTCTCGTCAATGAACACGACATTATCCCAGTTATCAATATTTTTTGCTTCTCTCAAAAAACTTATCCGTTTTAAAATTATGTCGTATCGTTCTAATAAAATTTTTATTTTGTCTGTTTTTTTTATACGAAAAACCAATATCTTTTAAGATTTTGGTTAAAGCAGTTTTACCCCCGCTAAACAGTCCAGCTTCTCTTAACGATGGCAAAAGCTTCTTCCTGTTGAGATATTCATTTCTGGAATAGTAACCATATATATGATTTCTGATTGCATCGGCGTGAAAGGTGTCAATATCTGTCACGGGTTTAGTTCTACGTTTCTTCTTCGGAGTACGTAAAATATTATCTTCCGTGCCAGTAGAGCCGAACTTTTCTTTATTAATATTTGTTATCGTTCGTTTGCTAACTCCAAGCGCCTGAGAGACGCGTTCTTGTACTTGTTCGACAGGTAACAGGGGTCCGCCATTTTGCCGCTCCCGCTCAAAGTAATCTTGCAGCTTGATGATTAAATCACGGGCTCCACTTTTCAATGTTTGTCCACGTTTAGGCATTATTATGCACCAAAAGTAAAAAGAAGGCAATACAAAACACAATCGAAGTCCGATTTAGCGCCGATGTCAGTTTGAAAAGCAGAAACAGTCCATTAAACGAAAGCCTAGTAATCAAAAAAAACCGATCGAAAACACTTGAAGAACGTGGTCTATGCGCACGAAACGACAACAGACGGCTGTTTTAGCGTCACAAAATGGCGACCCATAACGCCATTTGGGGTTACCATTTTCAACCTAAATATAAAAATGCTACTTTCTTTCGCGCGTTCGGTTTGGTCGTAGTTTTATTTTTATATTTAATAAAAGTTATCTTATAGTCCATTATTTTCAAATTCTTAAAAAGAAAAACAAAACGTATTATTTTATAAAGTGTAACTGTATGAGAACAGATTACGATACTGTTATTGCCTGTTATTGTTAGCACAGCACTACAAATATAAAGCGCTGACATAACCTTGTAATAGCGCAGTATAGATTTAGAAAAATATTGTTTACCAAGTTATTTGACACTCAGTTTGGCACAAAATTATAACATTCATTGATTATTGATATAATAATGTTGTTTTAATGCTCATCAATTGTCAAAACGGTAAACAACCAGCAAAAATATTTTTATCGTAACTGCAACGCCATTACAAAGTTACGTCGTCAGTTCAGACGTGTCAGGAACGCATTCTCTGAACGGCCGAACTATATAAAGGTGTTTTTGAGAAGGAATTTTTAATAATAGGGCAAAGCTACGACACCGGTCCGTAAAGAAGCACCAGACAGCTTCAGCTCCCCGGAGAGCACAACCTCTGACGATAATAAGAGGAAGAGCTTCCGCCGAGAGAAGAGTTTTAAAGACGATCGCAGGCCGGCGCGGGAAGGCAGCGAAGAGTTCGGACAAAGAGGAGGCAGTTTTAGGGGCAGGTATTTAAGTTTTCTTGTTTTAAGTAAGCCCGTACGGTAGTTTTTATAAGGATTTTAGCATCTAAGGAGGTTGAAACAAATTCACAGGGGCAAACGTTCATACTCGGAACAATATTTGTAAGCCATTCAAATATCTACGTGTTCCGTCTGAGATTCGAACCCGCGGCCCTTATCGCCGCAATTCAACGCTAAGCCACTGCGCCATAGTGACGTCAAATTATTGAATCGTGAAAATTAGTGATGCACCAAATGTGGTTTCTGTCAAATATCGAGTTCGGTATTTATAATAAGCGCAGAGAACGAAGTTCTGTAGGTTTGCCATTAATTTTGAACAACGTTGATTGTTATTTTTAAACCTTTTGTCTTTCGTCTTGTTTCTATTAGAATTAGATGATTTTCTTTCTGATTTATATTAGATGATAATATTAATAAAGAGCAAGGGTATTTATGTTATGGTACAAAATGTAGTTTTATTTTGAGGAAAATCATAAAGTACAGCCTTTTTTATAGGATAAGGGTGACAAACGAGCACACAGTCCACCTGATGGTAAGTGGTTGCTGCGGCCCATAGACATCTACATCTATCCTCTATTACAAATCAAAATGCAGATGCGTTGTCACCCGTGAGGACTAAGATAGAATGCCTCATTTCCAGTAAAAAGGGCCTCCGGCCACCTGCACTCACCAAGCGAAACGCAGAGGTAAACCTCTACTTCACGCTGGTATTCTGTGAGGTCGTGGTACCACCCCGGTTCGAGCCGGCCCATCCGTCCGCGTGGCTCTACCACTGTTAAAATAACTAATTACAGACAACAATTAGGCAGTATATGGCAGGCTATTATTATGTACAAATATGTTAATTAATTTTGGTAGCGTAACATTTTTAATGCTCGGTCAATGAAACGAAATGCGGCCAAATTCAGAAGTTCAGTAAAACTGTCGAATTCCTGCTTAAACCTCCTAAAAATCATCAAATTGTAGCACGTTGCTGTTATTAAAACTCTTTTTAAAAAGGGGTAGACTGAAATAAATTTTTGAAGAATGATTGAATGAGCCATCGGCCATTATCGAAGGATGTACTGGTCAAAGTAAAAAAATGTAATTAAAATTATGGCTGAGGGATCATAGGATCCCTGTGAGACATATGAGGGATATAGGTCAGCCATCATGGGTGACGTGCACCTGTGTATTATTTTTTAATTTCAGTGTAGGTTTGCATGAGCTACAGTAAAAGTGTAGTTACAGACTATACGTTCTACTGCTGGATACAGGCCTTCTCTAATTTCAGAGAGGTTTCCAATGAATGGCCATGATGTGTTGTAATTTTCCTTCGTCATCTTTTGGCTCGTCCTTCGAGTATGTCGCATAAGCTTTACATAAAGAAAGTGCGTCTGATTTTTGGCTCGTGCTTTAAACCCATGTAAAAGCCTTGAATTCGATTTCTCTAATTCGCTCTCTGATTCGGTAATTGAATTCTGACATCTGCCACACTCATCTGTCTGTTGACTCTGGGAGAGCCTAAGCACCGCCTAACGAGAAGGCTAACAAAATCCTACACAGCCTGTTTTAGGCAATATGATTAACGTGCGCAGTCGCCGGAATTCTCTACTAGGAATTTTCTTAATAATTGAAAAAAAACCCAGTATAATATAATTTTTTGATCTTTTTTTTTAATATATAACGAGTTATATATATTGCCGTTTTTCATTCAATTAACGTTAATATTTTGTCCCATTCCATTATTTGAAGATCATGTCTAATAAAGCCATGATTGGTATAATTTTCACAAGCTTTGATAAGCTTGACGTGTGTATGAATCTAACATTTTCAATTTGTTGTCAATCGTCATTTCATGATTATCACTAATTCTCACGAAGTGTATTCTAGCTTATTAAACTCTATTTTTTTGTTGTTCGACATATTGTTTATTCTTTCACTTTATTAACAATCAAAGAGTGTCGTATTAAATAGTAAGGATTATACAACACGCTGCTTACATTTTAGTCCAGAATTTTATAATTTAAGTTTTTATAAAGGACATATAGATTTCATAAACATCGGATTTTGCTATTATATAAAATTACAGTTGGAAAGAATGAAAACTACAGACCGATTCTGTGGTGTGTTTAGACTCACCACATACATACGGAATTCCGTTTCGCTATTCCGATTCGGAATTCCTAGGAATTCCGAACGCAGCAACTCCACTTAAAATCAAGGACATAAAATTTTGCGAGCAAAACGGGATTCCGAATATGTGTGGCCGACCTGTTCGGAATTCCGTATGTATGTGGCCGACCTTACTTGTGATTGCATGTTTTTCAAAGACACTACTTTTATATATACTACGCCCATAAGAGGTTACTGGTGAATATAGGCTTCCCCCATAGATTATATTGATTCAGCTTCTATGTAATTGAGAATAATATCTTGACACGAAGTGTTTCTTCATCAAAATGATTTTTCAATCGTTTACGTATTGAGTTATTGCACAAGCATGCACCCGCGTGATATACCAACACTCCAAAACAACTCAAATACTTATGATTTGTAACTAGATAAGGTCGATAAAAATTTCGCGACTACGGCACTTCCACGGCGCTTACACGCGCTCTTACAGGCATTGATACAAAAAACAACAATATAACAGATTCATGGCTGCTCTGGCCTTCATTGGGGTTCTTTGAACCCGTTGCACGGCATTTTAGTCATTACGCCGTTCTTATATCACAAGATGTATAGGAGGTAACCGCTTCCGATATTTATTACCTTATTTATAACTCATACTGTTAACTGTGTTATACTTTTTAAATCGGTATAGTGTTATTTTAAGTGTCGAATAGTTGGAAACTAAAATTAACTGATTTTCCGTAGCAGGGAGCACAAGGAAGGCTTCGATAGGTCTGGACCGGGCCGCCATAGTGAGAAATTTGGCGGAAGACCTGATCGCGGAGACAGGTTTGTGATTTTTTTTTTATCCGGAGTTGTATTTTTTTGATTTCCTATCCGTACTTATATAATTTGTTCCATTAAAAATTAAGTAGTTAAGTCTTTTAACTCCTTTTTAATGTGTTGAACATCTAAATAGCAATAAATCGCTTATATCTTGAGTATTGAAAGACTATTGTATTATGAAGATAATTCGTCTCGTACCCAAGTTTAGCGAAGCCCAAGTTAATGATGCGTTTAATTTTTTTTTACTGTTATTTTTGTTCCCGTGATAACTCATACATAACTTTGCTCAGTGTTGCCTTTATTTAAAAGCTATATTCGCGTGAATTTATTGCAATTGACACACATGTACAGACGTGTAGACTTCATCTTTTTCGTGCGTTTTTTATAGCCCCAATATCGATCAGAGTCACTAATAATGGGTTATAGTTCCTTCATCAGCAATTACAATAGTTTAGTCATAACTTATGAGTTTGCTCACAGTGCTAGATTGTAATAAGCGTGTATTACGAAAGAGGCTAATTTAGTCTTAACTGTAAATGTTTTAACGGTTACAGTCCATTAACATATATGTAGGTATCGTAGAATCTAGGCATAACGCTGCTGTGTTTTGTATTGTAAATGAAGATAACCGGAGTCTTTTATAGATGGTATTTTTATACACATATAGAATAACAAAAGGGTGACAAACGAGTACACAGGTCCACCTACTGGTTAGTGGATGCTATGGCCCATAGACATACATTTATCCTGGATTAAGAAACAAAATTCAGATGCGTTTTCACCGTTGAGGAGAAAGACGGAATGTCTTGTTTCCAGTAAAAAGACTAACAAGGCATTCGATCATAATCGTAGCCGTAGAGTTTAACTCTTATTTGAGAATAGTAGTAGGTGTTTATGGGCTACAGCATCCACTAACTGATGAACTCGTTTGCCACCCTTACTTCTATAAAAATCTGTCATTGAATGAGTGATTAGAGAGTGCACTCGTGTATATACAATAATACTGTTATGCTCAGATGGCTAGTCTCCGTTGAGACTGAAAGAAAAAGAAATTCGGTCTGGAAGACATATTAGTACTTCCATTGTATTACAATCAAAATCGAATTCCAAGTTGTGTCATTATAAACCAATGCCTCTAGGTAGTTCTTACTAGATGTGTGCGGATCACATCAATGAAATAAATAGAGAAATACTTACTAATAATATTATTTAATATGTTCATATTCATTTTATATTATAAATTATCTTACAAAAATCATTTTAAGAAGTCACTTAACGAGAAAAATTCTTAGTTCCGCTAGATGACGTAGATTACGATGTTTTGACGAGTTCTAAGAGTTTCTAAATTATTTTGAGATCAAATATACATTGTTCATTCATTCATTACGATCTATCAAAGTAAACTACTGAGCATAAGCCTATCCAACGGATAACCTCATAAGGGGGTATATTTCATAGTTTCTACTTTTGCCAGGCGGGTTGGCAACCGCAGTTTTTTACTTTGGATCTAGTTGTTGTTAGGAAGATGCTGTTACCCATCTCCTGGTTTTCATCTGCCACCTTTTACTATACTCACGGGATGATTTGGAGTAATGAATTTTCTTTCACCGCCAATATACATTGTTATTGAATACTTATGTTATAAACCACGTTATTACTAATTAGACATTTGGGAAAAGAATACGAATTCGGTTCGGTGATATACTCGGATACTCTGATACATTTTGAGAATGGATGAACGGTAATTAGATTCATAGCAAGTGAAGTAGTTCTTTGAAATTCGCTGGCGACAACACGCGTCTAGTTCTCACCTTTAAGAAGGCAACACTAGCGATTAAAATGCATTTTATATAATTGTCACTTGGTATAATTCATTTTCACTTATATATGCTGGGCACACAGCAATTGATTTTTATTATAGAGATATGAACGCTCGGTTTCGCCTTACAGAATCATTAGAGTAACATTCACGCTACAAGAACAATTTTTTCTTTTTACTTCGGTTGCAACCTATTGTCCTTATATCATTTTTACATATATCAGACGAGGAGGAGGCAAGCCGTGGGAGAACCATAACGTAGTGTCTCCACCAGCTCCAGTGTCTGACGACAATTGGGAGGAGACCCCGGCGCCCGCTCAACCCTCGTTCCAGTCGCCGCCGCCCCGCCAAAACAGTAGAGACTTTCAGAGGTAAGTTGTTCTATAATCATACTTTAAATTATACTCAGATGATGTAATAGTTTTTTTTTAAATAAATCGAGGTGATAATGGCAGAAATCAGTAAAAGCGATAAATTTAAAAAAATCTGTTAGTTACGTGCAGGCACAATAAGGCCGGCCACACAAGATATTTTCTGTCAGAAAAATTCTAACACGCGC
Source organism: Parnassius glacialis (assembly GCA_033319125.1). Lineage (NCBI taxonomy): Eukaryota > Metazoa > Arthropoda > Insecta > Lepidoptera > Papilionidae > Parnassius > Parnassius glacialis. The sequence goes on from JAVANC010000018.1 coordinate 35,146,917, forward strand.
CGGATGACACAACGCATACATTTTGTATTAGATACCGCAAACTGTAGGAAATTTGCCAGACCGACCGTCGTCATGTATATCGCTCGCCGGATGTATGTAAACCACCACGCCACATCAGAAATTTATCTTGTCCAAATGTACGGAAGTCTCGTACTTCCTTTATTTTGTACAAGACGCCGCACACCGTCAAAAATCGTAGAGCTGCGTCGTATTGGGTGATGGGACTGACGAAAATGTCCAAATTAATATTAGAATATTTTATTACAGAAAAAAAAACATGCTTGTGTATTATTGGTGGGAAATAGGTTTGCGGGAATGAAATTTATGATAATCTGTGGAATGCGCTGATGGTCGTCCGTTGCGTGTTGGATAATTTCTTACAATGTGCTTCCGGCCTAAAAGGAAAATATGAATTAAAACAGAAAAATTAAGGTATATTAGGATATTAAATATCTATATTAAGATTATTTGTAAAGTTATTATGGCCAGTGTCTTTTCAGCTTCTTTTTGACTTGTATGAGAAAACTTCGTATATATACATACAAATTGAAAACGTGTTGCCGATTAACAGAAGAAAGCCTAGGTCGGAACAGGAGAAACACGCTCCCAAACCGGCTTGGAAGAGTAAAGAGTCGGGTGTCGGAAAGCGGCTGAAGCAAGCAGCTGAAGCCGCGAGTATAGAGGCGAAAGGAGCGACGCGGACTTCAGTACAGGATCGCCTGCGACGGTACTGCGCTGTTGCCTCGATGTGTCTGTTAACACGTTTCTGTATTCGCACCAAGCTTCACATTTTCGTTCACACGCTTTTTTTTATTTGCTTAGTCGTTTTGAAAAAAATTATGCGCCTTAATTGTAATGAATAGAATGAGAGAGATTGCGGCCTGCTAGTTCTTTTTTTATTCTTATAAATTAGAAATGTTGCTTTTAAGGGAAGTTTAAAACAGACAGATCTTTTCAATATCACATTTTTTCCTAGTATAAATGTATAATTGTAAAATTATAAAAAAGCAATTAAATTGGGAGTTGATATATTTTTGTAATTGCTTATTATTTTATGTATGTTAATGCATTATTTTTACTGCACCAGTAGTTGGAAAGAAATACTTGCTTTGCGAAGAACCGTGTTTTTCCTTTAAAAATTTCAAATATTGTACAAATTTGTTTTGAACGATAAAACAAATAAAAACATTAGTGCATTATTATTATCCTCAATAACCGGAGGTGTAGCAAATGTTATACGCAGGAAAGGAAACATTCGAAAGTATCCACGCGTATTGATAATTGTTTAATAAACACTCTACCGTTTTGTAAGCTTAAGTACAAAAAATAATAAAATTAAAAACGCTTTATTTTTACTTTCCAATTAAATCTTTGATATAATTTAAAAAATGCACATAATTTTTACTATATCTATGTACATTTTAGCAGTCAATTCTAGAACGAGCTAAACAGCTGCTGATGAATTACCGGAACTCTCGGAACGAAAGAAAATTAGGACAGTTTTTTGTGTAATTTAAATAGATGTCATACATTGACAATGTTTCATCATTTATATAATGTATTAAGATCGATAATTAAAAAGATATAACATCTAGCGTGTAAACGAAAAGGAGTGAACATTAACAAACGGCCCAGTGTTGTTTGCCCCGATTTCTTCGCCCCATTTGCTTGCGATCACGCTTGGGTACGCGGCAAATTCAGGGTTGCTAAGTGTATAGCATTGTTTATCTTTATTAAAATAGATGTTAGCAAAAATGCTACATGAACTAATTATGTGAATATATTATAATAATTTAAACACCTTCGACCACATCATCTAACATATTTAACTCGACTCTATAATTGTGATTACCACCTTATTTAACAGATAGAACTGGCAACCCTTACCATACTGTTTTAATGCTCTTTGTATGTTGCAAGCACAGCCCGTTATTACCTCTGTACCGTTCAATTGCACTTTTATGTATGCCCTACCGCATCAGCTAGTCAACATAATATAGTGCTTTTACACTGTCAATAAATATGTATGTTATTCTATGTATTATCACTATCGATTGGATTCTGACGTGAAAACCACACATTTTCTGAGAAACTATACATGATACATGCAATATACTTAAAAGCCAAATGCAATACTTATTATATAATTCGAACAAAAGATATATAGTATGTTTTAAAATATTTTTTATTTACTTCTATTATTACCTATGTGAGTAAATTTATATTATTATATTGCCTAAGGCCAGATGTTAAGAAATTACAAATATCACGAAAAATATGGGTACTGCCTGGGAAGCTGTTCTAATTGGTAGTAAGACGACACTTCATTTCCTACCTTTACAATATCATCTAACATATCAATATTATGGACAGTGTATTAGTATTAGCACATTACATTATAATTTTTGTAAATAAAACCTTTCATATTATTTGCTACATATCTTGTGTAAATTGAGCATTAAAAAATTCGCTAATTTAAATAATTTTATTAATACACACACCACTAATTTAATAATTTAAGAAAATATTATTACTGTTTAATAAGATAAAATTGCAACATGTGCTGGGTTTTGTAATGCTCATTTATTTATAATGCAATTTAAATCTGTAACACTGCTATTTTTTCTTCGCTATTGTTGCTTTACTATTTGTTTAGTGTTCGTGTGCACATTTTGTATACATTTATTACGGAAGTAGACACTCGTGCCAATTGTATTCTATAGAAATTAATTAACAATGGACATGATGTCATAGTTTAATAGTTAAACATCTCATATTTGTTAAAATTAAAAAATAAATAAATAAAATCATATTGGACTTAAAGCCGAAATCAGACCAAATGTTAACACATTAAAAGTGAAAAAATTTAAATTACATGGTGTTGTAATTTATTGATATTGGTGTTTACTACCCTATTAAAACATAACACAACCACCTGTAAAAAAACTATCACATTAATACTTCTATTGGTGTGGATAGTGATGTGATTAAAGGTCCATTGTAATATAAATTTTTGATTAACGGATAAATAATCAGAGTATAATTATTAATCCGACTATAAAACTAATCAGTAGGCCTATTCTTTTAACCGACTTCAAAAAGGAGGAGGTACTCGATTCAACTGTATTTTTTTCTGTGTGGTTACCACAGAACTTTTTTCTATGTCAACCGATGACGACAATTCTTTTCTTATTTGAAAGCTGGTGCTTCTCATGTGCTCCCATATAAATTTAATCAAGATCTGACCAGTAGTTTATTAATTATCCTTAATAATGCGTATTCAATTGAATTCGAATACATTGATGATGTTTTCATTTTATTGATATTGAAGTCGGTTGTACAAAATTTTTAATTTTACCACTACTTGTTGACTTTAACTTTGTTGACATCAAAGTGATATTCACTTTGTAATACATTGCGTCATATGTTGTATAGCTTTGCTATAAGAGCTACCACGGCTCATAAAACATACGATTTAATGTACTACAAAGTGTATAATCTTTTAATATCAACAAAGTTAGCGAGTAGACCTGCAGATCAAGTTATGTTGAAAATATGAGTGAAGCTAGGACGTGTTAGATTTTCTGAGAATGAGTATTTATTAAATAATTGTTATATATAAATAAATTATAATCAATCGTTAAATGCTTTTTAACGATAACGTTAATTCTTATAAGTTTACTGACAATGCCATAAATAACAATTTAACGTTCATAATTCGTTATGTTAACATTTTTAAGGTGTCGTTTTTTTATATTTTTTTTCATACATAAGGTTATTATAAAACGAATTTTAATTATTATTTTTATCTAAGCACTAGTTAACTTTCTATAGCTTTTTAAACTTAAATAATGATGACGTCATAGTGCGCTGAAGAGTCGACTTTTGTCAAGCATAAAGGTAAATATTTGACATTATAAAAAGCTAACATGTTTATTGTTTACGATTACATTAATCAAATACAAATTTGTTCACATAGCCTATGAGTGACAGAAAAGGATTGATTTAAAATAATTGTAAAAAAAGATATATATTATAATATAAATATATTTTGTAAACAAAAGTGATATGTTGACTTTTGACAACTTGACAACAAATGGACTTTACTTCATTTAGCACACTATGACGTCTATGCATATTTATAAAATAAAATCTAAGATATTGGTTATTTCTGTAACAAAGAAATTGAATCACGTTAATAACGTCTTCCTAAAAGAAAATGTTTTATTAATTGTTCGTTTAAACTCATTTCGTGTTGACGAATTTACAAAGTATGATTCACTGTGCAACTTTCACTAATGCAATTTTAAGTGAAAGTGTTCACGCTGTACTAATTCACGATTTTCAATGTAATTTATTCATCCGCATCATAACTGTTTTTACAGGGATAATAAATACAACCAAGACGATTGGGAACAAAACGATGACAGAGGAAACAAGCCTAGAGAGAACCGACGCGACAATCGCGGAGACAGAAGAGACAACTGGGGCGATAAAAAGGAGAGTTGGAACCAGAAGAGAGAGTTCCGGGATAATAGACAAGACAGACCAGAAAGAGGCGAAAGAACGAGAAGCAATTTCACTCCGAGAGATCGAGTCGATAGATCGGATCGAGTTGATAGACCTGATCGAGTCGATAGATCGGATCGATATGGCCCAGACAGTGACAGGAAACAGGACAGAAGCTTCCACTCTCAAGACAGTAGAGATAACGCCGGTCGTGCTCCGCCATACAAAAGTCGCAGCAAATTTACCCAAGTCCAATACAAAGAGTTACCTGACCCCGTACCACTAGACACGCCATTCACAGACCCCACTATTGAACTGAACGCTCAACACGAGGTGTCGGTCACGTGGATCATATCGCCCGAGAATTTCTACACTCAAATTCTATCCTGCCAACCGAAGTTTCTAGAAATGATGCATTCAATACCTGAACTATACAAAGGCGTGAAATCTTACAGTGGAATTGTACCAGTGGGAGCTTCGGTACTGGCCCGGTACCCAGCTGATGGCGTTTTGTATAGAGCCACGGTAGTATCCGTCCAGCCATTCTCCAAATTCATAGTTCGCTACGTTGACTTTGGAAACAAACAGTTGGTAGATGCTAAGGATATCTGGCAGTTGGATAGACAGCTGTTGGATTTGCCTAAAATGGCCGTCCATTGTTCGCTAGTTGGAGTAGCGCCTAAGGATGGGGAGTGGAAGGCTGACCCTGAAATAGACCTATGTTTTAATGCACCCCGCTATCAGTGTGTCTTTACAGATTGTCAGGATGGTCAACACAAAGTTTCGTTATGGAACAATGGAGTCAGTGTCGCCGACATGCTGGTTGAGAAACAGTTGGCAGTTCTCTCCGAATATCAGTCATCTGTCACATTGAAAGGTATTGTTGTCATTGTATAGAAATATTTCAGGAAACTAAATAAGTAAACCATTTGATATTGGAGCTCTTTTGCCTTCAAAAAAAAATCTATAAAACTGTTTTGTCATTTTGGTGACCTACCAATTGACAAGTTATTTTCCTCAATGTCTGGTTCAAAATCGAGGCAAAGTCATGTTGATGTGGGCATCTCTTGATTATGTTCTTTTTCCGAGATATTTTAGAGGCATTCATACAAAATTAGCCATACTTACCACCATGTAGGATTAAAATCAAGCACTGGCTTATATAATAAAAAAATGCATAGCACTTTTCTACTTTCTAAGATAAAATTAACTTATTGTCGTTAGTTTTTTAGGGAAAAAGGTTAATGAACGAGCACACAGTCTACCTGATAGTAAGTGGATGCTGTGGCCCTTAGGCGTCTACATCTATCCTCGATTAAGAATCTAAATGCAAACCCGTTATCACCCCTGCAGACTAACATGGAATCTCATTTCCAGTAGAAAGGATCTCCGGTTTTCAACACTCGCCAAACGAAAAACAGCAGCATTAATTAGCTATGTTAGGCCATTATTCTGTAAGATCGTAGCCCTTCCCCGGTCGCGTCGACATATTCGTGCTATAACCATAATATAGCTGCAACATACCATAATATATAATATTATTAATATGAATGCACGTGGCATTGCATCATTTTCATCATATTTTCACTAAATATGTCGTAACGATGAAATAATAATAAAGTGACATAAAATGTCATAAGAAGATATGTTGAGAACCAGACTTACCAGCTGACTCGTTACGTGAAATTACTACGGACAAAGTAATCGCTTTTGCTTTAAGACCGCCGTAGACAGGCGAAGTGTTTGTTCAAACCTTACGTTTTTGATCAATCAGGTTAATTTAAATAAAACTACTTTTTACGAATTCTATCGCGTATATTAACTTATATTCCCAACGTTTCGAGCACTTTACAGCAACCTTGGTCTCGTGGGGGACTGACATCTTCGACGTCCCAATGTCATAGTTAACTACGACTACCTCCAGATTAAAATTATTAATTTTTGTTCCGATCTACGCAGTATGAATTTATAATTTTCTATTTATGCGCAAAAACAAAAATTTATAAGAACAAATATAAAAATTTCGTGTAAATATAATAAATCTATCAGTTTGTTGTATTTTTTTTCTGAAGATGCAATTATCTAAGGAGATCATTGTTGATCCATTTGCTGCATCCATTAATAACATGTACAACATCTGATAAATAGAAAGTAAGCAGATTTGTAATGCAATTAGGCATGTTTGTAACACATTACGAATGCGTTGCGCAAGACTGAGCAAACTAATACGTTGTTAAACAACACAATAAAAACATGTATTTGCATCGAACATTCTACCAACTCATGAATCTTATAAGAAGCTGTTAAACTCATGTAGCACAATCAACATGATTAAATCAAATTTAAATCTTAAAGTACACGAGGAACTAAAGTTCGATCCCCATTAATTAAATATCAGTTTAGGATGATGGAAAACATTGTGAAGAAACCTGAATGCTCGAGAATTTAAAAATATTTCGAAGATGTATGTAATCCGCTAATTTCATGATTCTTTCTTCCTTCATAACACTTTGATAGATAGGTCTGTCCAGCAGTGGCACTCATAAAGGTTTCAAAGTAATTATGAAATATTTCAAAGAATTGTTATTTTACTTATTTTTAGTTGGTTTATTTATATTTGAAAAAAAAAATATTTACGTGATTGTGTTTTGTTTGCAGATGAAGCAATCGACCTCACAATAATCATAGGCCAACAGATTCTGTGCCGGGTGACTCATGTCGAGTCGTTCGATAAATTCTTTATTCAACTAGATTTGGACAAAGCAGCGCTTGTCGAAAGTGCCATCGCCAATTTCGATACTCAAAAAGTTAGTTTGTTTTGATATACAATAGAAACGCAATGGTACTATCGTACGTCTTTAGTGTATTTTTATTAGTTCTAGACATAAAGACTATAATTTTAACATATTAATTAATGGATAGCCTATCAAAAGTCCACTGCTGAACAGTGTCCTCTCCATACAAAGAGAGGGATATCAGCCTTACTTGCCACGATTGGCAGGCGCATTGGCAAACGCATTTTTTTATAATTTTGAGTTATTATCAGGAAGATGCTGCTGCCCAAGGGCTGTTTCAGTTCCCTCTGTCGATTCTTACGACACCCACGGGACGATATATACTATACAGGTGAATGGATTCCTTTACGCCGCCACTACACGGTGTTTCATTGAATACTGTCCATATGATTATAAGTGGCTGCAGTTCACGAACACTTGCATTCCACTTTTTTTATAGGATAGGGTGACAAACGAGCACACAGTCCACCTGATGGTAAGTGGTTGCTGTGGCCCATAGACATCTACATCTATCCTCTATTACTAATCAAAGTGTAGATGCGTTGTCACCCGTGAGGACTAAGATGGAATGTCTCATTTCCAGTAAAAAGGGCCTCCGGTCACCTACACTCACCAAGCGAAACGCAGAGATAAACCTCTACTTCACGCTGGTTTTCTGTGAGGTCGTGGTACCAGCCCGGTTCGAGCCGGCCCATCCGTGCGACAGCAAAAGCTGCCGCGTGGCTCTACCACTGTTGTAAACTATTTGATTGACGTTTTCTATTTGTTTCGTATGTTAACTAAATCAATTATGAAACAAAGTTTTCTCAGCTTGTCAGTTTGTTTGTCTAGTCTTATATCTATATTATAAAACCAAAGAGACACATGTGCAATATACAAACAAAGGTTATCTGAATGTATTTAATTATAATAAAATTATGTTTTTTATACATTTTGTTATCACCTTAATTAGAAGCGTAGGTCGGATTTATTGACTAGCTTTATCATTCATCATTTAGTAGCTTTCTCCCCCATGCAGTGTTATTAGACAATGTTTGGAACGAAGTTCCTTGTAGCACGGTACTAATTTGACGGATGGGAGCTAGGCGAGAAAAGGTTTCGATTAGTTATAAGTTAAGATTTCTTAGTCACGACCCCCTTCCTATAGTGTGAGCGAGATGGAATAATATCCATCTCCCTCGCACTTTTTCTCATATTGCCATGAAAGATTATTTTAACTGACGCTTCATTTTAATAAACGCTAGTAATTCATTTATTTGTATTTGTTAATCAATAATGTAATACGTTTATCAATAATAATATAGTGTCCACGACACTCATGCATGTTTATTTTGTTTTTAAAATGACTTCCATCACTTATAAATACATTTTGTTTAATTCTAGCTTACTCCCCTCGGAGCAGACAGTCTTACTGAAGGCATCCATTGCACTTTGAAACACGAGGGAAAAATATATCGCGCTATACTAAACGATATATCGGACAAGAATAACATCCAGGCTGTATTGCCCGATTATGGGAATACCATCACCACCTCTTTAGAAAATGTTAGTAATAATGTTTATTTTACTTTTGCTTTTCTTAACATAGAACCAAAATCAAAGCCACTCATTGGAATTGGTAAATCAAAAAAAAAATGTTTAGTACTTTTAGTTATAAATTTAATTTGAGTAAATGCAAATATAATAAACTACGAAATTAGTAATTAAGCATAGCGATTTTAATATAAATTTGGAAGCAAACGGGTAACCATATTAAATTTATAACTATAAATCATAGATCAACACGGACCACCGGCGGACCAGAGGAGAGTAGCCATACGCAGGCGTTCCCCTCTGTCAAAGTACAAGTCCATGCGCTCCTATTCATACAATACACCTAGTTGCAACCGTACTTAACTGGACTAAATCTATAAGCGGCTGAATCGATGTCCTACAAAAATGCTGATTTGTTCAGGTTTTTGCTGCAAAAAGAGATCTGTCACTTCAAATTTCCTTAAAGATAGCATAACTTTTCATATATATAAGTAATTTTCAATCACATTATTGCTATTTACATCTTTTTAAACTAAAAAAATACAATAATAACAGTCGCACTGTTTCCGATTTCTTTAAAAATATAAGCAGCTCGCCCTTATACCATATTTAGATCGGTTGAGCGACTCATCCGAGTCTGTATCCGAGTTTTCGGGGCCCCCATGTGTATGTGAAATTCTTGGTTTATTGTTTGAATTTGTAATGTTTGTTATGTGTGAGTTTCATAGTGACAGACGATTGTTTTTGCGTGCGCAGATTTCCCCTCGCAAAAATGAAAGACAGTTACGTATCGGGGAAAAAACGCTGCAGCTACTCCCCTCCGGTTCGCTGGCGACCAGTGTTGCTCTATCCCAATAATAGTCAACAGTATTTTGAAAGGAATAGGTTTTGTAGTAATTATTTATTAACATATAAATATTACCAAATTCATTTTTTCTTTTCAGCTTATGATACTGCCAACGGAACTCAGTGTTTACTATTATCAATCACTGGAATGTTGTCTCAATAATTACACAGCCGAGTCAAAGACTCTCCTGTCTTTTGATGACTTAAAAGTTCTTCTCACAGGCAATAAATTTATTATCTACATCAACAATGTCGAAGAAATTAGGTTTGTATTACGGTATTATAGAATATTATTAATTGCTAATTATATTTATTATATTGATTGTTGTTGACTACATCATACATATTATTTAATTATTCTACGTGGATCAATACTATGTATAATTTTATTTAATCTTTATATATAAAAAGTATGTGTCACGTTGTTTGTCCGCGATGAACTCTTAAACTACTGAACTGATTTCAATGAATTTTTTTGTCAATGTGCAGTTTGGTCCAACTTAAAAGATAGGATAGCTTACATCTCAATTTATAGTCGCAATACAATATTATTTTATTGAAAATTATTTGTCTATTATTTGACGGTCACAATTATCTGTTAGCTCCAAACGATTCTGTCAGATGACGATATCTGTTGACCGGATTGAGTAAATATTTAATAGATGGCGCTATGTTAAAAATACAAACGTTTAATATAAGCTACAATTTAGTAGTATAACCACCACGTGTTGCTGTAAGTATTCAACAGATAGAACTGATTTCAAAAAAAAATTTGCCGACTGTGTGCAGTTTGGTCCAACTTGAGAGATAGGATAGTTTTTATCCCGATAAGTGACCCTCAATTTTTTTATTGCTAATTTCAGGAGATTTTTTGGGAAAGCAAATGGTCGTTCGTTAAGGGCAGAACAACGTCTGCCTGGTCAGCTAGTGCTATATATAATATTCTAATTTTGTAAGTGGTAGAGCCAAGCTGCAGCTATATTTAAAGTATATATATATATATATATATATATATATATATATATATATATATATATATATATATATATATATACACAAGGTGGCCAAAAAGTCGTGGATCAAACGCAACTAGGGGTTAGATGGGGTCATCAGCTGCAAAAAATTGTTCTACGGGAGGTCGTTAAGGTCAACCCCTGCAGAGTTATAATTTATTTTGTGTTTTTATGAGAAAATTGACTTATTTAAATAATTCTTACTAAAATTCGAAAAATCTACACCTGTATCTTTTTTATAATTTTCAATAGTTTGGTACAGATGAGTCCTTGCATTAGACATACTATTTACGGTTGTTTATTGGGTGTGCTAAAGAAAATATTAAGTTTTAAGATAATTTTTTTCTCAAATCATAACTTTTTATTTACTTTCGGACCCCACTGTGGAAAAAATACTCTACCGAAAAGTGATCCTGTATTACAAGTTTTGGCGCATTTAATAGGGATTCTGAAAAGTTATTACACATGGCCATGAGTGGCTCTAATATCTTTTAGGACGAAAAAACAAAACAACGATTGTGAAATAATTGTTTTAATAAAACAAAATTTTTTACAATAAATGCTCAAAACTCCTACCTCTGACCATAATACATAATTGGCACAGTCTAATAAAATTCCTACGTAACCTACGGAATGCACCTCTGTTGTTAATAACTTGCACCCTAGCAAATTCGAGCTTTTGTCGTAACTCTTGTTCGCCATTGTTCTCTCCTTGATAATTTACTTCGGGCCCCCACTCTGGAAAAAAATACTCTACCGAAAAGTGACCCTGTATTACAAATTTTGGCCTATTTAATTGGGATTCTGAAAAGTTATTACACATGGCTTTGCGTGGCTTTGATATCTTTTGAGGACGATAATTCATAGCAAGGCCAAAGTTAGCCCAACCATAAAACTCGGTTAGGCCTATTAAAAATAAACTGGAACTACAATTAATAACAAAAATTCTCTGCCTCTCTTTCACACTAACCATTTCATCCTTTGTCAATAAAAGGCCAGTTCGCCCGTCAGTTCAGGTAGCGATATCTTTTCTAGGAAACAAAAGGCCGGGCCGGCCTGGGTGGTGGCCGTGGGATGCGCGTGAGCATATTTATTTAGAATGTTCAGTGTTCTTCAGTGACTCGCTTCCTGCCCTGTGACTACGCACGTGTTCTTTTTCTCGGTTTTATGACGACTTGTGATCAGTTTCTTTCCTTTGACCTACACTTTGTTTTTTGGACTTGTGATAGATTGCCTACCCATATTCAGTGCTGTGTGAATTGGGATAGTTCGGATATCGGACAGATTGGCTACAAAAGTGGGCAGATGGATGCTGCAAGGAGAGAATACACCCAACGGGAATATGCAGAAATGCATTATCTGTATAGCTTTTGCGACGGCAATGCTCGGGCTGCTGCCAGGGAATATCGTCAATGCTACCCTAGCTGTGATCGTTTTCCAGACTACAGGGTCTTCATGCGCGTAAATAATTGGTACACGGACGGAGTCTTACCCGGTCAGCATGCTCCGAGAGCAGGCAGACCAGTGGCGCGATTTGAAAATGAAGATGAAGTGCTGAGAGAATTAAGATTGGATCCTGGTATAAGTCAACGCCAAATATCCCGTAATCTCGGGATTCCAAGGTCGACGGTGCAACAAATCTTTAAAAGAAACAAATATCACGCCTACCACGTGCAAAGGGTACAAGCTTTGCTGCCCGGTGACTATGAACCTAGAGTGAAGTTTTGCAGAAAGATGCTAAGATACCACCGAGAGGATCCGCAGTTCTTCAACAAGGTATTATGGACGGATGAGTCAAATTTTAGAGGAATGGGAGTATTAAATATCCACAACCTACATTTTTACTCCAGAGTGAACCCCCATATCATAAGAAATGATCGATTCCAGTATTTGTTTGGTATAGACATGTGGGCTGGTATAATTGGCCAGCAGTAGGTGCTGCATGAAATGCCAGCAAGGCTGAATGGTGCTCTGTATTTAAATTTTTTACAAAATAATTTAAACCGAATTCTTAACGAAGCTGAGGTACCAGAAGCAAGAATAGCAGAAATGTGGCTGCAACACGATGGCGCCCCGCCTCACTACGCTCGAGCAGTTCGAGATCATTTGAACGAGCGCTTCCCCAACCGGTGGATTGGTCGAGGCGGACCTATTGCGTGGCCACCCCGGTCGCGCGATTTTAATCCATTAGGTTTTTTTTCTTTGGGGCTATTTTAAAGAAATAGTTTATGAAGGAGAGAACAATAGCGAACAATAATTACGACAAAAGCTCGAGTTTGCTAGGGTGCAAGTTATTAACAACATAGGTGCATTCTGTAGGTAACGTAGGAATTTTATAAGACGGTGCAGATTATGTATTATGTTCAGAGGTAGGAATTTTGAGCATTTATTGTAGAATGTTTTGTTTTATTAAAACAATTATTTCACATTCGTTGTTTTGTTTTTTCGTCCTGGAAAGATATTAGAGCCACTCATGGCCATGTGTAATACCTTTTCAGAATCCCTATTAAATGCGCCAAAACTTGTAATACAGGATCACTTTTCGGTAGAGTATTCTTTTTCAACAGTGGGGTCCGAAGGAAATAAAAAGTTTTGAAATGAGAAAAAAAATTCGTAAAACTTAATATTTTCTTTAACACACCCAATAAACAACCATAAATAGTATATCTAACGCAAGGACTTATCTTTACCAATCTATTGAAAATTATAGAAAAGATACAGGTGTAGATTTTTTCGAATTTTAATAATAATTAGTAAAAAAAGTCAATTTTCTCATAAAAACACAAAATATATTATAACTCTGCAGGCGTTGACCTTAAGAGCCCTCTTACATTTCGGCGTTTCGCAAATTTAGGTATTTTACGCACCCAGCGGGCGGCAAGCTACGCGACCGATACTTTCTTTCATATCTATTCACTCGCTCGCACTATAATACTGTGAGTATGGCGATTAAACGATCTTGATCTTCCATAATACAAAGTTTTCTTAGGATGGACTTCAGTGGATGGAATATTTTTTGGTGTGTCATTTTAATGTTATCTTATTAATTTATTATTATATAATTTATTATTTATTATTATATACCATTTTGATATATTATTCATTATTTATGAAATTTAGTGTCAAAATAAGTACACATAAATATTTTAATTGTTACGCTGTAATCGCATGTTAATAATCGATTATGTCTACTACCGGTAGAATAGTGGTATAAATAAATAAACGGTTGCAACCTGTTTTAATTAATATAACAACCAAATGTAACTAATATTTTTTTAATCGGTACTTACAGTCAATTACTATATTTTTTATGAGAAAAATATTTGCTGCGACGGCATTGACCGAACTTTTCTCGATTCGATAATTTCAGGCAGTACACACTTTTCATAAAAAGCTTGTAACTTGGGTAACATATTGAAAATCTAAAATTGTTCGTATTTGTAAATTTTTAGTACTTAATAATTTAATGCATTAATCTGGGCCAATACATATTATGGCAAGTATTCAGACATTTTTATTTGCTAAATGAAGCTGGCCTTGGATTTGGTAAAACCAGTCATTATTTTGATTTAATGTTACACTTGAATCACTGAATTTATAACCTTTAACTTTTTTTTGTCGAAAGGCCGTATCAAAATCTATTCCGAAAGCTGAAATAGGATATTTAACTTCAATAAGACCGTTGCTGTATAAACCATTAGGTGAAGCCCTCAAATAACAATGATCTAGGTCAATGAATAGACCACATTTTTCTATAATAATATTTTTTTGTTTGCTCAATTGTGCACATGCTGCAGACTCGTTGTCCCTACCATGTTTAATGGAAGAGACGTGATCTAAATTATAACTATATAAAATAGTTTTAAACCGATCGATCAAAAATTGCGGTCGTAGTTGACAATGTTCTAGTATGCAGGCAATCGACGCACACTACGATAGCAATCGACGCACACTACAGTAGTATCGAAACCATGCAGCGCCCGAAATAAACTGACGCAGGTCCACCCTCGGCAAGCGCTCGCGCGTTAATGATCTCAGATGGCCGGCGCAGTTAAATATATAGTACTTTTATTTCATTAATTATAATATAATAGTAACGATTTTAAAAGTAAAAATAATAGCATAGTTTAAGCAAATGTTGATGATTATTTTGGTATAAATTTTACGTCTAAGTGATGTAGAACTTCGGAAATATAGAGGCTTGCATCGAAGCTTTTTTAGTCGTTTTTTGAATTATGTCGAATTTTTTTTCCTAGTGTGAAAAGCATATAACGAAAATGTATTCCATTATTATTAAAGTGTAGGATATTTGGGAGATAAAAATATTTTTTTCGATGGTCGATATTCAATAGAATCTACAAATTAGAGCTCCCAAATCATGTCTTCGAGAGTTTTTGCCTAAACATGCATCGGGAGAATGATTATTACTGATTAAATAAATAAGTTATCTAAAATTAATTCCGAGCTTATTTGAGGAGAGAAAACGAACTATTTTTACCAAGTAATTGTTATTTCAAGAAATGAACGATAAACATAAAATTTCAACGAGGAAACCTTGTAATTTCGCGTTTTTTTGTAATACGCCTCTTAAGGACCTCCCGTAGAACAATTTTTTGCAGCTGATGACCCCATATAACCCCTAGTTGCGTTATATATATATATATATATATATATATATATATATATATATATATATATATATATATATATATATATATATATATATATATATATATATATATAGTTGTAGTACGAATGGGTCGGCTCGACCGGGGAAGGACGCCCTCACAGAATACCAACATCAAATAGCAGCTTAATGCTGCTGTGTTGCGTATGGGGAGTGTAAAGAACCAGAAACTCTTTGCTAGTAAGTAAGCATTCCATTTACGTCCTCAGGGGTGACAACGCAACTGCATTTTAATTCTTAATCAAGTATAGATGTAGATGTTTATGGGACACAATATCTACTTACCACCAGGTGAACTGTATGTTTGTTTATCGCCCTCATCTTGTAAAAACAATATTTTATCAATTCATTATATAAACGTACTTTACATATTATCTAAATGTATTTGGTTTTAGGCTAGTAACAACATTATACGATCGCGAGAACGGTAAAAAAATTGCTATCTTCGAGCCCGACGAAGGTGCATACGATGAAGTGGTTCCACTGTGCACAAGAGCAGTCTTCAATTACAACTTTGGCATGGCGTATATTTCTCATTTAGAGAACCTGAACGAGTTTTACCTACAGAGGTCGTCAGACAGCGATAAAATTGCTTTGTTGCTAGAAGAATTGTATAAGTTCTATGAGGAAGGTATGGTATTCAGATTATTATTATATTTATTTTTTTGTGGAAAGAGGCACACTAATGTTATTGTAAGTGATAACCGCCGCCGATGATGCCTTTGCCATGTTTAACTTAGAAAAGTGTAGCCTCTTTTCTTGAAAAACTGTTTGTACATTACATAGCGTGACGAAAGTGTGGACGGGGTCTAAAAAGGAAAAAAAATGCGTGATGTATTTTATGAATGGCCCCTTATGAATTGAATAGATTTAGTAATACTACGACTCGGTTAAACAAATATAAAGTGGAAAATTAATTTTCTTTGCAAGCTGTACTTTTCAAGTGTCAATTGACAGATCGCGGTCATTAACATTCCTATTCTTATTTAAATCGCATTGTATTTCGAGTTATGCGAGTGGATCACTCGAATCAAATCATCAAATCTTGTTTGTAATAAGTTGTCGGCAAATTAATTAACAAACAATAAACAAATTAATCACCTTATTTTATTCACAGGAACACCTGAAGCACTTACGGAATTTGAAGCGGACTGCTTATGTGCGGCAAAGTCATCTGATGGTAACTGGTATCGGGCTAGTATAATCAGCATAGAAGACGAGGGAGTAAAAGTTCAGTTCACTGATTACGGAAACACGGAAACGTTACCCAAAACAGAACTTAAAAAACTTGATGCCAAATTCTATGAGCCATGCTCTTTAGCTCTTGTTGCCAGTCTAGGTCTTGTAGCTTTGCAGGATGATACCCTTCAAAAACTAACTGAATGGACTAGTGATAAAGAGGTTCAAGTCACTCTTGCCTTTGGTGATGATGGGTGGCTTGCAAGCTTGCATCTAGACGGCGTAGACTTGTCAATGAAACTAGTCAATGAAAAATTAGCAACACCCCAAATAATTTCAACTGAAGAGCAGAAGACAGAACCGATGCCTGAAAGACCCACTTCATTACCCGAAGGTTGTACCCAAGTGTATATCAGCCACATCGATACACCTGGACACTTCTGGTTGCAGATGGTTGACAAAGTAGATGATATAGAGAAGATACAAGCAGAGCTCCAAGAGAATGCTGACACTTATAAAGACATTGAAAATCGTGAAATGGGTACATTATGTGTTGCTAAATATTTAGCCGATGATCAGTGGTACCGCGCTGAAATTCTAGATGCGGACTCTGACATCACAACGGTTCGCTTTATTGACTATGGCAACACAGATGTGTTAGATAACCAGCCTGGCTTAATAAAAGATATACCAGAACATTTGAAGGAAATTGAGCGCTTGGCTATTAAATCCAGTGTCAATGCTATACCAACAGGCACAGGCCAGTGGTCAGAACCGGCTTCTGATTATTTCACTCAACTTGTCGGCGATATAACTGCTCCAGTCGATGCACTTATTGTACTTAAAGATATTATGACGTATGTAGATATTTTCGTTAATGGTGAAAATATTACTGACAAATTAGTATCAGAAGGTCACGCCACAAGATCAGAAGAAACGGAATGTGGCGATCTTCCCTCATGTTTTGCCAGTCACGTAAATTCCCCGTCGGAGTTTTGGATTCAGTTAGAAACAGCTACGCCTGAATTACAAGCTATGGAAGCTCTTATGGTCGACGCCGAAAACTTCCCAGAACTTAGCGAAAAAGAAGAAGGCGTTATTTGCGCAGCAAAGTATCCTGAAGACGGCGCATGGTACAGAGCACAAGTCATCGTAGATGGATCAGAGGGAACAGAAGTACTGTTCATGGATTATGGAAATGCGTCAATTGCAAATGAATTGCGCAGTCTTCCCGACGAACTCAAAGTTAAACCGGCGCTTTCAAGAAAATGTGCATTGCAAAAACCTCGAGACATTAAATCGTGGTCGCGCAAATCAGAAATTAAGTTTAACGAGCTTGCGGCCGAGGGAGCAACTATTTTTAATGTACAATTTATTGCTGCTGGTGATATTTCAATTGTAGAACTTTATTTAGAAGGTAAATCAGTAACTGAGGAACTTGTTGGATTGTGTGAAGAACATCCGATAACAGAGAGGCCAACACCCGTGGGTCAAGACTTGCACACTAGTGGTAAAATTTGCTATGTAAATTCCTTAGACGAATTTTACGTTCATCTTGAATCAGCAGCTACCCTAGAAAAGATAACAGAAGAGTTGTGCGAAAGTTCACAGTTTGAACAAGTTTCCGATTTGAAAGTGGGATCACTGTGCGCCGCATTTTGGTCAGAAGATGAACTGTGGTACAGGGCCAGAATTTTAGAATTTTGTGATGTAGGTTATCATGTACAGTTCATAGATTATGGTAACAAAGCTAAATGTGAAGAATTTAAGCAACTGCCTGACCATCTTAGTGTAATAGAACCTTTAGCTAAGTGTTGTCGTCTGGCTGGATTTGGCGATTCTAATGTCTCTTATGAGGATGCCAAAACAAAACTAGATGAATTAGCTGCTGATGAATCAATAACATTCCAAATCGAATTCTTAGACAGCTTAAAGGAGCCAACTCTTGTTAAACTATTACTAGATGGCAAAGATATTTGTTCTATTATAACATCAGGTAGTGAATCAAAAGAAGAGAGGGTAGAAACTGAAATTTTAGAAAAAATCAATAGCGAATCAACGAAAGAAACTGAAAATAAATCTGTAGTCAGTGATATAAAAGAAAGCTGTAACAATGTAGATGAAATTATTAATGTAGCTGAAAAAAGTGATAACAAGGTAGAAGATACTTCTGAAGAATTAAATAATTCTCAGCAAGACCTCGATGTAAGTTTAGATAGTAATCATACAGTTATAGAAAACCAATCATTTGAAGCTGAAAAGGATATGGATGCAGAAGAAATAACTAAAAGTGAAGTAATGTCAAACCAAACTGAAATAACTTTCAGTGAAGTAGTGCCAGACCAAACTCAAATAACTAAAAGTGAAGTAATGCCAGACCAAACTGAAATAATTAACAGTGAAGTAGTGCCAGGGCAAACTGAAATAACTAAAAGTGAAGTAATGCCAGACCAAACTGCAATAACTAAAAGTAAAGTAATGTCAGATCAAACGTCTACTCCTGAAAATGAAGAGAATGATGATACCCTTGAAATATCTAATGGAACTTCAAAATCACCCGACAGCGTCGAATCTCTTGATTCTAATAACATAGTCATAGCATGTACCAGTGAAGATACTGACAAAGTGGCTTCTTCCGTAAAACAAATCGACACAAGTGAAAAACTAACTGAGAGTATAGAAACAAAAGAGGAAGTAAAATAATGTAAAAGTTGAAATATTTTTATTATATTACTGTATTAATGTTACCTCTTCACTTTTGCAATGTAATGATCTTTTTAACTGTGACTTTTTGTTGAGTATGCTTAACTTCAACGGATTAAGTTGTTGGTGGTTGCTGTTTTCGCTTTTGTTTTGAAATTAATGTAACTTTTCGAGCTGCCTCTTGCATTGTCGATTGTGATTTTTTTTTTCAGTAACCAAGTATATCATGATGAACAAGTCACATATAGGAATATTACAAAAATGTACATGTAATTTTCTTTGTTCCTAGTCTTTTGTGTTATAGAGAAAATGATTGTTCTTCCATTTTTTTTGAGAGGCATAATTATTACTTAAGTAGTAATAACTTCTCGTGAATACTCATTTTATATTTATATTAAAAAACAATCAGTCAACATATAATTTCATTACATTATTTCAGTATTTGGCGGCTAAAACTTGTATAATTTATTTTTTATTTTTACATTTATAGTTGTAAAAGTTGACCACTTTGATTTCGTTTATAGCTACTTGAACAATGACAGAATGTAGCATATTTATATGCAAAAATTAAGAGTTATTGTTCAATAAAAATTTGTTGTATTGTTCAACATTCTTAAACATTGTCCTAATAGTTATGTTTGCAAAAGGTTTAATTGTTGCAGAAAATAAATATTGTCTAAGACTAAGCTTTTTATTTAAGACTTGTAAGACTTTATGATTTGTATATTTGTGTAAGTGTTTATGATTATCTGGTATAAATGGAGGTTAGTGGTATGATACGGTTTATTAGCATTTCAATAAAATCACACATTTACTATAATTATATATTTATCATAAACAAAATAGATTAGATGTATAAATCTTACTAAAACATCTGTACAATGTTAAATTAAACCTTTTAATATTAACATGGTATGAATGAACAAGCTATATTAAATATATTTACAAAATGAACGGCCAACATATCTGCAAAAATAATCAGAAAATTAATTAAAACATATCAAAATATATATGTCCTACTAAAAAGGACAGATTTTTTATAACCATACTGCATCACTTGCATTTTTAAGCCCTGACGAGATACTATTTGTAAGCAAAAAATTTAATTGCTCTATTACTTTATAAGACCCAAAATACCAATATCTTTGAGATCTTCACGTTTTTCTAATATAAGTCCTTTTTCATTAGCTAAATGAAGGACCGAAAGTAAAGCTAATGGTACACTGAGAGATTCGCGCATATTTGTCGATAGCTTATTTGGTAGTCTAGAATAAATTGAAAAGAAGGTAGTTTGTTGCACGTCCTCTTTTTCTCCTTCTGGTGTGTTACTTGTGAGCATTTTCCATGTACAGTGTTTTAACTGTTTCATGTCCACTTTTTTCGCTCTCATTGCATATGGGATGAAAATTTTTGCTACCTATAAAATGAAAATAAATTATTATAAAAAAAGAAAATATTCTATATTTTTGTTTTTAAAAACTAGTCACTTAATTTTAGAAGTAAGGAAAGTGATCAAAATCATCAGATGTATGATGCAAAATGAAAGATAGTATAGTTAGAAGACACTTATTGTGGTAAACAAATTGTCACTTTATGCTACCAAATCTCAGAAATACCTACTGGGCATTACAATTGAAAAACAAAAACAAACAACAACTACAATATTCGATTCTTAAGAGATATCGATTCTTAAGTTGGAAATCATTTTTAGTTTTATCTCTAGATTAATACCAGAATAAATTGAAAGAAATCACACAAAACAAAATTTATCATTGCGGCACCAATTTTCGATAACTTTTAGCTGTGGCGGCGAACAAATATTTCATGACACGCCGGGCGTGTCAAGCGCCACAGATAAACATAAGTTACAAATGGAAGAATACTTGTTTTTAGTGGGTACCTACGTGTTTTTTTACGTGTTTTCTTTGAAATTGAGAGTAAGTGACTTTTTTTATGAAGAGACTACAAACCTTTTGTACTATTTTTTGTTGTTATAAAAAAAACATTTATATAAGTAGGTAAGCTAAAGCTAAATCACCCTGGAAATCTTGGTTTTTATTAAATTAAATTTTCACCTAATAGTAACATTTGTAAATATCAAACAATGAAGAACCTTAATTTGAAAAAAATAAGGTTTATCATTCATTGATATTTACAAATGTTAAATATTATTTAATGTTATACAAATGTAAGGGTAAAGTCGATCTGAAAACGTCTTATTAGTAAGAATAGCAAAAGAAGTGTTTTCAAAAGGAAACAAACGCCGGCGCTATACGGGCGGCAGATTGACCAAGAGACTATTTATTAGCGAACTTTTTTTATGCATGAACGGTTGCAAACTGTTTCAATCAAAAATAAACCTTATACCATATCACAAGAGCACATGGTACTTCGTAGGTCTATTCGGCCAAATTATAGTAATAAGTCGGCACTTCAACCATTTTAAGCAAAAGAGATAAAGGCATTTTTTTTTTAACAGGAGAGTTGTTTTCTAGAAACTTGTTTACAACTTGAGTTTGTGAGCGATCGCAATGAGTGCTATTATTTGTTCATTTGTTTCTTATGTTGTTGAACAACATATTTTAAAAACCTATAAAGCAGGGATGTTACGGATATGATATTTCGGATATGGATACGGATACGGATATGGGAATAATATTATATCGGTTTCGGTTTCGGTTACGGATATAAAATTATTTCGGATTATCCGTTAGTTTCGGATCGGATAAGATTTTTGAGGTATTTAAGTAAAATACAAATAAGTAGGTAATCATTTGGCTTTATATCTTGGTTATCATTTGGTATTACAATCAGTCATTTATTCAAGTAATTAACAATTTTATAAGAATAGTATACTAATTAATGTAGCTACCTACATATTTTTAAGTTATCTACTTAAAAATGCTATTACAAAATTATTATAATCAAAAACAATGCTATTAGTTTTTTTTTCTATTATATTCTTCAATATATTTCTAGGAACTATTACAACGCATAAATCAGTCTTCTTAAGTCTTTGCATATTGAAGAATAAAAACTAAAATCTGAACATAACATAACAAAATATTTACTTGTCTTTCACTTAATGATTTCTTTTAATAGTCGAAACTAAGCAAAGGTAAATTATACTTAACAAAAAGCAATTTCGCAGCCTTATCACCAGAAAGTCGATTTCTTAAGGGGTCATAAATTAACCCAGCTGCACTGAAAAGCTGCTCACTTGGTACACTTCCAGGAGGTGGAGAAAGGTACTGTCTTACTAAATCACTTAAGCAATGGTACTTGGTATGCATTTTCCACCATAAAAGTGGATCTTCATTGAGTGTCAATCGTTTCTCCCTGTTGTATTCATTTAGTAATGTCTTTTTAACAATAAATTGATTGTGCACATCATCACCACAATCTATGTTTTGCTCTTCCTCGTCACTTAAGCTTAATATTTCAGCTAGACAAGATTGAATGTGTGAATAGTTGCTTGAGCTTGTTGTCGGAATCTCATTCCGTGATCTCTTAGGTGAAGAAGGACCTTCATCACGAGAAGCTTTTGAACACCCAAGAATCCCCAGAATCTCAGACTGTACCTGTTCCTTCGTAATTTCAGTAAAAAACTTGAGTTTAAACCGTGGATCTAGATAAGTAGCTATTGTATATATTTTATTATTTTCAATATCCTGAAATCTGACATTGATGTCTTGGATCATTTTCGTAATCATTAATTTGAAGTTCTCAGAAGTCTCTTCTTTACTCTTCTCTGTTTCTAGTGTGTTTTTAAGAGTATATATTAATGGAATCACTGATGCTATTGTTGCAGTAGCACTACTTAACTCCTTTGTAATTTCTTCGAACGGCTTTAGTATTGCAACACACTTTTTCAAGTCGAGCCATTCATCAGCATTAAGAATTGGTATATCATGCGCGCCCGAATACAGTACTAAGGAGTCTTTTAATGTCAATATTCTTTTCATCATATAATACGTCGCGTTCCATCTGTGAAAAAAGAAAAAACAATGTCAAATCAAATAAAAAAAAATTACATAATAGATAGGTGTATAAAATAGAATAAAAAAATCTCACCGTGTGGAACATTCCTGAATTATACTTAGTCCTGATTGGTTCAGTCTTTCTGTTTGAATTTGTTTCAATTCATTTTGCGCGATTAGGGAGTGATTGAAGTGAGTTGCAATTTTCTTGCACTTCGTAATTACTGACGAGAGAAATTCTTCGATTTCCATCGTTGATCGCACACATAATTGTAGTTGATGAATAGTACAGTTTGCATCAGTGAAATTGGCCATATTCATAGCTTTTATCATATTAGATCCTCTGTCGCGTAAAATACAATGAACTGATTCCGTGCTTAAGCCCCAATCTTTCAAAATATTGTTTAAATTATTTGCTATAATTTCACCTGTGTGCCGACCCTCTAATTGTTCACACTTGAGTATTATAGAAACTCTTTCATATTTATTGGTGATGCCATGAGCAGTAAGACTAAGTAACGATACATTTGAGCTGGGCTCTGACCACACATCTGTAGTAAATGACAACTTTTCAAATTGCTTAAGTAATCCCAGCACCTTTAATTTAATTTTATTGTATATATCAGTACACAGCAAATTAGTAAAATACTGCCGACCTCTTAGATGATAGCGTGGTAATGCTGCCTGCATTAATCTTTGGAAGCCGACACCTTCCACAAAGTTAAATGACAAGTTTTGTAATGCAATCATTTCAGCTACTAATTTATCAATTTCTTTTTGCTTGACATTACTTTCATCCCAGGCGCCTTTATTTTTTAAAGAATCTGTTATTGACAGCTGTTTTTTACACTCTTGTAATGGTGTCAGCTGTTTCGTGGTATGTGGTATTTGTTGGATATCTTTTTCTAGTAACAAAAGTTCTTCGTACTTATCACCGTGTTTTGATTTAAGATGAAGTTTAAGCGAAGTAGTGCCACCTCCTTTTCGTGAAAAGGTTTTATCACACTGTTTACATTTTGCGGAATCTGCATTAACTTGATTAAAAAATGTCCAAATTAAACTAGACTTAGGTCGCATTTGGTCCAGATTAGGTAAACAATTTAATAACACAACACTTTTCTTTCACTTCGTCGAACTAAACTAATTACTCGTACCTAAATATAAAACTGACTGACGGGACTTATGTATGACTGCAACATAAATAATAAACAAACAATGCAAGAGTAAGAGACACGCGCCGCTAATGTAAAAAAGAAACCTGTTATAACAAGTCTCATTTAGAGTTTAGACTCAGCCCCTACCCTTATCCGAAATTATCCGAAACTTTTATATCGGATTCGGTTACGGTTACGAATAGTTTTTTATTTCGGATATCCGATAGTTTCGGTTACGGTTACGGAGCTCCATAACATCCCTGCTATAAAGTAAAAACGGTACCATGTACAAGTTAAAAAAGGTTGTCAACTCCTAATAATTTCAAGGTTTTTTGCAGGCAAGCCTATACAATTATTTTCGTAATTAAATTATCTTTCTTCCGATACCAATTTTTATTGGTATCGGAAGAATTGGTATTTTTATTGTCGGTGTAATTACCTATATTGACTTACCTGTTCATACCTTCTTGCCAAGCAATCATGAACAGAAATAAGTAGTCAAGTCTACCAAGGCATATTCTGCATGTTAAAACTATGTTTAAACCTAAATTTGTTCGGTTATCAAGAGTGAAAAAAATTGATTAAAATTAATTTAACTAAAAATAGCCATGAGCACTTATCGAAAGGCAAGATATCATAGGCGTATTTTAAACTTTTAAAAAACATTTTAAAATTTTATTAATCTATAAGATCAATAAAATTTCATAAAAAAGAGGTCTCATCTGGTTATCAGATAGGTGAAGGTCAATCTCCCACGGTCTCCTCTACTATACGGTACGGTGCATAACGACATATCATTGAAACAATATCAAGCATAAAAGTTAATTTTGTTTAATTTTTTTTATATTTTCCTTTTTTGAAGGATTCTAATTTTTAATAGTGATAAAGAACTATACATTTTGTAACTAATAAATAAAGATAACTCTATAATTCTTTGGATTAACGTAAAAGGTTATTTTAAATCGTGTGAGTACCCGTTATTGCGTTGTACAAAGTTATTATGCAATGATTAATGTAAAACGTCAAAAGGTATTTCTTAGATTTGTTTCAGTATAGCTACCCTTGGTACAAACAAAATATTACCTTAGTAGGAGGTTCTAACATGTCGCCAATTTCCTCTTGTTCAGCGGATTTAACTTGATCGTGTAGTTCACCAGCCGCTGTTGCATCTTCGTTGCCCCATTCATCACCATCCTAGAAAAAAGAAAATACCACATAATATTATGTTTCTCTGTTTCTAAAATTAGTAAGTACGGCTAAACTTTGCGCTATTTATATTTGTTTATTTGCATTACTATTTAGTTGAATAGGCCACTAAATCTACTTAAATTCAGCGGGGACATTTGCCAATTTATACCTAGACTTATTATGGGTTTCACAGGGAATAGTAACTAAACAGGTAACCAAGTACCCATTTGAAATATTTTAATTTGTTTTGTCTAAACGACATAGGAATTGCTTCATGGAACGTCCACAGGAGCACTGCTACGGTAGTGTAATAACCGAGGCACGACCGCACACTACTTCCTCTTTTCTCATTTCATCACAACTACCGATAAATCGATAACGAACGTATTACCCGTTTTCCTCTGTGCTTCCTCAAGATATTATCCATACAGCCTAACATAAATTCACAAATGAACATAGGTACCCTTATAGGGGAAATATTTGCCTTAGTTGTCTCTCTTAGCGAGTGGGTTGCCAACCGCAATTTTTTATTATTTTGAGTTGTTACCAGCAAGATACTGATGCCGATCTGTTTCATTTCCCTCTGTCGCCTTATATACTTACTTTTCTTTTTCTTTTATTACTTACGAGATGATACGGGGTCTTAGAGCTTCAAGTTCAAGTAATAATAAAATATATTCTTTGGTAAAAGGTAGTGGATTTTATTACTCCGCCGCTACATGGCATTATCAAGCCTTCAAATTGCCTCATTTCAAGTTTCGAAATATTTTCATCCAAGCAGATTAGCTTTCTCAATGGTTTTATTTTCCACTGAACAAGTGGTAAATTAGTATATAAAATTGGGATTCAACTCGCGTATGATATTCAAGGCTGTATTCATACCTTACTATAAGTTTTTAAAGTACGTCTAATATAATAATAATGAAAAAATGAAAAACGTTTTATTAATAGTAAGAAATAATACAATAGGTAATATCTGTTGGTTTCCTCACTAGGAAAGCCTGTATCGAGGAAACCTGAGACCATAGTTCATTACGCGCTATTTTATACACCTTATCAGACAGATTGTATTACACAAAACAACAGTAACAGAATTGCTTATTGCTTTAAATATTTGAACATAAAAAGAAAGAAAACTATAAAAATAAAGGTAAGCTATATAAAACTGAAATGTATTAACTATGAGCATTAAAAAAAAGAAAATAAAAAATTAAAACAATAACAAAATTTATCTAATAATTTTACAAATACCTACCATCTATTAGCAAAAGCCAGTTTTAAACAATTCTTCTGTTTCCTCATATGATAGGGTGACCAACCATTCCAATATAATTAATTTCGCAGATATGTAGTTTTTATTACTAATATTACAATGTTTTACGACCTTATTATAAATTTGTCTTTTGGTAAAGTCGCCAAAACGTTGTGCGAATTTAGTATTGACAGATGGTATGGATACTTTGTATACCCTGCGATTAATCAGTAGTTTGTGATCATGGGAAGATAATACGCCTTTATGTACTGTTAAGGACGTATTTAGTACAAAAAGTTGGCGTACAGTGAGTACTCCGGCATCTTTGTATACGCTTACAGTAGGGTATCTGTATGGTTTTCCTAACATTGCCTTTAAAACTGCCCGCTGTGCTCTCTCGATCTGTATTAAATATATTTTGGACGCACTACCCCAACATGTGATGCAGTAAGTTATCAGCGATTGACAAAGAGCATAATATACTGATTTCAGTATTATCTTATTTGCTATATAATGAAGCTTTCTCATTATATAGATAATCCTTCTGATTCGGTTTGAAAGAACTTCGATGTGCGATTTTAATCCCAGATTTTCATCAACAAGCACACCGAGATATTTTAAAACCTTAACCCGCAAAAGTGACTCACATGAATAGAGCTGATTCATGTCGCACGACTCTTCATGAATTTTTATGTTCAAACCAAATTTCGGGCAAGAGGCATTTGTTTTATGAAAACATACGTACATTGTCTTTTTTGAGTTCAATGTTAGTAGATTATTTCGTAACCACTGGGAAATTTGCAACATACCTCGCTCAGCAATAGAACTAACAGATTTCCATGAAGACCCGCGAAAAATGACCGCGGTGTCATTCGCGTAGCATAAAATATCGGCATTTTGAAGAGTTATATCGTGAATGTCATTTATATTTAAGATAATGTAGGTGCCAAGATGTACCCTGTGGGACTCCAAAACTAACATGTTGTAAGCTACTAATAAACTAACCAATTTTTACACACTGTTTTCAATCTGTTAAATAACTTTTAAACCAATCTAAGGCCACCCCACGAATACCAATCTTTTCTAGTTTTTTCAAGAGAATAGAAACGGATACAGTATCGAAAGCCTTGGATAGATCCAAAAATATCCCAATACAGGAGTTTTTGCTATCAAGATGCGCAGATAAAGTGGTCGTTAGTAGGTTTACAGCTCTTCCGTGTTTTTACCCTTACAAAAACCAAATTGTTTTGGAGAGATATAGCTGTGTTTCTCTAGATAATCAAAAAGGCGTTTCTTTACTAGTTTGGTGGAGGACAGAGTGCAGAGTTGGCACGTGGAATGTTAGAGGAGGCATGAGAGATAAGACGAATGAGTTGATCGAAATAATGAAAGAAAGAGAATTAGATGTCGTGTGTATGTCGGAGACCAAACGGAAGGGCAGTGGTACTGAAGAGCTCCCTAGCGGGGCGTTAGCTCTATGGTCCGGAGTCCCGGAGAGCGAGAGCGCCCGCCAGGGAGTGGGGGTGCTGCTGTCGTCTCGGTTGGTCGATGTTATGACTGAATATAAAGTTGTGAACTCAAGACTTCTCTGGGTTCGCTTTAAATTGGGACTGACGAAGTTATTCCTTTTGGCTGTTTATGCGCCGGTAGCTTCGTCGTCCAGGACTGAGCTGGAGGAGTTTTGGGAGAATGTAAGAGAAGTTCTAGATTTGGCTAGGGGAAACGAAAGAATTGTTGTATGTGGTGATTTGAATGGATGGGTTGGTACCGCTCGACCAGGGTACGAGTCGGTGCTTGGAAAGTTTGGGGATAAAAGGGTTAATGATGCTGGCAAGCTTATACTGGCGGTATGCAAGGAAAAGGGTCTTCTTGTGACAAACACTATGTTTAATCACAAGAAAATCCATATGTATACTAGAGAAAGAAAGAATGAGAGAAGTATGATCGATTTGTTCCTGGTGGATGACCGACTGCGAAAACAGGTGATGGATACGCGAGTGTTCAGGGGTGCTGACCTGGGAACGGATCACTATCTAGTGATTACTAGATTTAGGGGTCTGTTCGCGGGTTGGCGCTACCGGACGGCAGTAACAGAACCACAGTCGGTCTGTCGCATCCGAAGCTGGAAGCTTCAGGAAGCGGATACTAGGGACAAATATCATGCGAGGGTAGCCGAAAAGCTTGACACTATCGATGGCAGAAATGAATGTGTGGAAAGAACATGGCAGAACCTTAGGGATGGAATGGTAAGTGCAGCGGAAGAAGTGTGTGGAACGATTAAAAGAGGCAGTAGTAAAAGAAGAGATGCATGGTGGAATGATGAAGTGAAAGAAGCTGTAAAGAAGAAGAAGAAAGCATGGTTAGACTACTTGGCCTCTAGTAATGATAAGGATATGAGAGAGAAGATGAAAGAAAGATATAAGCTGCAAAAAGTTCACACGAAAGCATTGATTGAGGAAGTGCGTGAAAGGTGTAGAATGGAAGCGGACGAAAGGTTGTCGCACAACTTTAAGGAGAACTCCAAACTCTTCTGGAAAGAGGTTGGAAGGACCCGAAGTGGTGCGACGGCCTTAAGAATGAACAAAGTGCTTTCGAGAACTAATGACGTCCTCTCAGACAAATCGGACGTCATGCAGCGATGGAGCGAATTTTATAGAGAAATGTATGCGTGTGATGATCTTAGTGAGGGATCCGGGGATGACGCCGAGACTGGTACGCCAGACCCGGACCTCGATGACACTGAGGTCATCAGTATGAAAGAGATTGAACGTGCGATTCGAAGTTTGAAATGTGGTAAGGCTGCGGGACTAGACAGAGTTACTGCTGAAATGGTCAAGTATGGTGGGCCTCGCGTCTGGGACAGCTTTCATCTGCTGTGCCATTTGTGCTGGCGGACGGGGGATGTCCCGGATGATTGGCGATCCGCAGTCATTGTGCCTTTATATAAAGGTAAAGG
Source organism: Parnassius glacialis (assembly GCA_033319125.1). NCBI lineage: Eukaryota > Metazoa > Arthropoda > Insecta > Lepidoptera > Papilionidae > Parnassius > Parnassius glacialis. The sequence continues at coordinate 35,176,712 of JAVANC010000018.1, forward strand.
TTCACATTTTGACTGCGGGTGCTATCGGGCGATCAGCTTGACCAGTTTAGCAAGTAAAGTTTACTCGAAGGTTTTGACACGTAGGATGCAAGAGAAATCGGAAAGATTTCTATGGGAGGCACAATGCGGATTTAGACCTGAAAGAGGATGCACGGATCAAATGTTTTCTCTCCGCATGATCACGGAAAAGTTTCTGGCTGCTAACCAGAGGATTTTCTGTGCTTTTGTGGATCTTGAGAAAGCATTTGATAAGGTTGTAAGGAAGAAAATGTGGGAACTGTTGCCGGGGTATGGTGTGGATGGTCGATTGCTAAGGGCTGTGCAGTCACTTTACTGTGACTGTAAAGCCTGTGTGCGGGTAGGGCATGACCTGTCACCCATGTTTAGCGTCCAAACGGGCGTAAAACAGGGTTGTGTCATGTCTTCCTGGCTGTTCATACTGTATCTCGACAGCTGTTTACAGAAGCTGAAAGATAGCTGTTTGGGTGTGAAATTGGGTGACATTAAAGTAAATTGTCTGCTGTATGCTGATGATGCAGTGCTTATTGCACCATCAGAGGCAGAACTGCAGGCATTAGTCACGTGTATGAAAGAGGAATGTGAAATTAAAGGTCTCCGCTTGAATGCTAATAAAACTAAGGTTCTGGTATTTGAAAGGGACGAAGAGAGAACGAAGTGTGAAATATGGGTAAATCAGGAATGTCTAGAACAGGTAAATGAAATTGTATACTTGGGGAGTGCTTTTAGCCGGGATGGAAGATGTGATGTAGATGTGGACAGGCGTGTCGCTGCCGGGAACAAAGTCAATGGTGCCCTGACTGCGTTAGTCAAAAGGCAAGGCGTAGTCAAGAGTGCACGCCTTACAATACATAACGCAGTGTTGGTACCGACTTTGTTATATGGCAGCGAAACCTGGGTATGCCAGAAGAAGCATAAAAGCAAGTTGAATGCAGTGGAGATGCGATCTCTTCGTAAAATGTGCGGCGTTACCATGGCCGACCGGAAGCGAAACGAAGAGATTCGCAATATGGCAGGTTTGAAAGATGACCTTATCACAAAAATTGATAAGGGCGTGCTTCGATGGTTTGGGCACGTTGAGAGAATGAGTGAAGACCGAATGGTGAAGAAAATATATAGCGCGAAAGTTAATATTAAAAGGTGTCGAGGTAGACCGAGACTAACTTTCGAAGACCATGTGAGCAAACTGCTCGAAGAGGGGAGGGTCAAGAGTACTCGGATACCTAGACGTGCATGTATGAAGAAGATAATGAATCTGAAAGAAGCGAAAGAGGTATGTAAGGATCGTGACACTTGGCGATCTGTTCTCTCTGGCTACCCCGTCAGGGATTGTGCGTGACGATAAGTAAGTAAGTAAGTAAGTTTACTAGTTTCTCAAGTAATTTTGAAAATACAACTAAAAGCGAGATGGGTCTATAATTGTTGACAGAATTTTTAGGTCCCTTTTTATAAATCGGACAAACCGAAGCAGTTTTCCAACTATCTGGGAAAATACCGCATGGTAAAAGCCGCGAGGTTAAAAATATACGCAAGTGGAGTCATAATTTCGTGTTTAATAAATTTTACAAGCGCGTTACTAATTCCGTCTATGCCCGGTGCCTTATTGTCTTGCAACTCTGATATAAGTTTTCCAATTTCTACATGATCTGTGGGATACATGAAAAACGAATTCATTGGTGGATTTGGAATTCGAACGGACCTCGCCAAATCAGCCTCATTTTGATTCATACTAGTGAGAATATTTTCTGCCAGCTTTTTACCTATGCACATTTAGGCTATCTAATCTTAACAATTCCTTAGGTTCATTTTTGGAATGTTGAAGATGACAGATATTTTTGATTGACTCCACATCTTTTCGGGTTATTTTTGTTTTTTGTAAGTATTTTATTTTTATATTCAGATTTTACCTTTCGCAATAAATCTTTGAAGAAATTTTGGTAACGGGTGTATATTTTTTTAAGGTTTTTATTTTCCGGATCATTACGAGATTGAAGATGCAAACGATCACGAACGCGCATACAACGAATTAAACCAGGAGTTATCCAAGGTTTTATGATAAACTTAGCTCTCCTAATTTTAACTTCTTTGGTGTGCTTGTTTACGACATCTGTGATGTATTTGGTAAAGATTTCATTAGCTATATTAACGTGGGGTATATTGCTTAAAATGGACCAATCGATGTTTTTAAGGTTTTCTTTTATCGCATTAAAATCTGTTTTAATTATAAAGCGATTGGGTCTTTGAGGCTTAAGTTTTTTAGAGTTCAAACAAAGCATAACTGGGAAATGGTCTGTAATGTCACATTGGCACACAATGCTATGTAGTGATTGGCACCTGTCCATGTTTCTAACATAGATGTGATCAAGGCAAGCAGACTCCCTCGTTGGGTGTACTATAGCTGGAATGAATCCATGTTCGGCCATAACGCACTGGTACTCTAAGCTTTGTGGAGTACTAATAGTTTCCATTATATTTGTTTATGTCGCCGGCAAGGATGTAGGGGAGACCATCTATTTTATTAATGTGTATTTCAAGAGATGCTAGAATTTTTTCCAGATTTTTAAAAGATGGTGAACGATATATTCCAAGAATATGTAACTTTTCAGATATTTGAACAAATAGGCAATCGGCTTCATCGAGACGTAGTTCTGAAACCGTGGCATTCCATATGTCTCTCAGGTATACGACAACTCCGCTCTTTTGATTTAAGGGCCTATGTGTTTTAAAAGCATTATATCCAGGTGTTTGCGGTATAATTATACTATCAAAGAGTCATTCGGTCAAAATTATAATATCCACGGATATTTCCAAACGTTGGAGGGCTACTATTAAAGAGCCAAAGTTTTTTCTTATGCTTCTAATATTACGACAAAATAGCTTAAATTTAAATTCCGGAGTAATGATATGTTTACAATCACATATATCTTTTACAGTTTCACACTTAACCTGCATTAAGTCTAATTCCAGGCCTAAATTTTCAGTCACAATCATTTTCGTAGTCGAATTTTATCCGGTAATCAAAATGAGTTGGTTAATTTGAGACAAGACATTTTTAGACGGAATGAACTACGTTTCTTTATTTTGGGGAAGAAACTGGACTGGCAAAAAGTAAAATTTAAAATAGTTTCAAAATAACAAAAGGGCTTACAGTTATACATACATACGTCTTTAGCATCAGCAAAGTCATGTAAGGTAGCTTGCATTAAGTAAACTTTATATATAATTGGTCTTTCATAATTATGTACATTATTATGTATCCTAGGCTGTAGAAAATGGTGGAAGCAGACGATCAAGGTCCTTGTGCGATTGTATAAGCTGAGCAGATTTACCTTCACGTTGCCTGACATAAATAAAGCCTTGTTTACACCAGCAGAATGTGTATCCATGTTGCTTGGACCTGTGTCTAGTGTCTCGAAATAACACTCTGTTTTCTTTGGTAAGTCTCATTAAAATAAACTTTCCGGGTTTGACCTGACACCTCCAGGTCGGAACTGTTTATGTTTCTTCTTAACTTTGCGACTTTGAGGATTTGATCTCGTTTAGATCGACGCAGAAATTTAACGACCACTGGCCTTGGCATACTGTCAACTCCCAGTTTCACTGCTGCTACGAGTATGGTGTGATTCAGATTTTCACCCAAGATTTCAGGAATGCCTACAATTTCTACTTCATTTCTCATATTTAGTTGGGCATGTAATTTTAGTTCATTTTGCAGTTGTGACACCGTAACCTGCAAGTTTTGGACGTCTTCATCACGTTTTTCTAAATATTTTATTCGCTCATTGGTGGTTGCGAGAATACCCATAATATCATCCATTCGCTCGTTTGTATGAGAAATTGATTGAGTAAGATCATTTAATTTTGTTTTCACAGAGCATAATTCACTGGTAAGGAGGCGCAGCTGTTCAGTAAGCTCAGTCATTTCAGACCCTACAGAATCCGGCTTTTTACGTGTGGTAACATTTTCAGACCCACCTCGAACAGGAGTGAGACTGTTATCCCCACCTTTTTTTTCACGGCACAGCATTCGGGACATTTCCAAATCTTCCGCTCAGGAGTGAGCACTGTAACATTTATACATACTGAGCAAAAGGTTTTTTCACATGCAGTAGACGTACATTTAGTAGTACCGGCACTGTATTTAATAGGCTTCAAACATCCTGCACACTTCATTACGCTGCTTTATTTATTTACTGACCCGGAAATATATACAAATGTGTGGTGTTAGTAGCGCGTTTTTCAGCACTAGTACGATAAAAATAATACACACGACTTTCACGGTTAAGTGTAGCATGTAACCGTGAGGATGCTAAGTACCGAGTCGATTACTTTTTACCCTCGCTCTTAACCCTTCCAGTACCGCGCCCAATATAACAAAAAACGGGTCATCTCGGCGCGTGGCTCTTGTTTCAACATTTATGTTTTTCACGACTGTTCGTTTATGTTATAAGATGCTTGAGTTACAGTTCTTTAAAGCTGATAAGATTGTCGATAAGTAGAAACAATAACAATAACATTTGGATGTTTAATTAGTTTTGTACAGCTCTTTGTTTCTAAGGGATCTTGAAAAAGTGTATTTACTGCCAATAAATTTGGTTTTATCAATGAAAAAGCGTAAGTTTTTATTTTATTTTTAAGTCTTCACAATCAATACAAAATAGTCTTCCTAAAATAAACCGAAATTATGCATGTAACCATTATAATAATTCTACTTCTTCACTCGCAAACATTTGCTAAAAATTCGACAATAGACAGTTTGCGCGCGCTTTGTAACCTCATTTTCAAAACCTTTTTGTGAAAATATTATAGCGTTTTCCTTAATTTTTCTTATACAATCATATAGATATAATATTTAGGAATAATATGTCTTTATGAATTTACATACGTGCAATAAACTATCTATAAAAAGGCTAAATATCTCAGAAGGTAGATCTTATTTGAAATCTTACCCGTTATAAATTGTTCGCGTAAAGGTGTTTTGTTTTTCCTTTTTTATCAATTGAAACACAAAAATTTACTGCTGTTGTAACTTAAGTCATTCCAAAACATTATCTTGTAAAAATAATTAACATTTCTTACCAATTTTTAAAAGAAAATTCAACAAAAATCACAAACACAAAAAGAAAACAATTACGCAACTAACAGCACCATCAACGCAAAAGTGAATGCCTATTATTTTTTATTTCGTCTATGTAACCGAGTGAGTTTAATACTTGAGAATACTCTTTAGTTCGTTCAGAATCCAATGAAATAGTGTTCAATTGAAAATATACTGTATTTTTATATCAATTAAGACGAAAATAGCAGCACGTAATGCGGACATGAATTCATGTCCACGGTACCTTAGGGGTTAATACTGTTGATATCTGTTGCGAAATTGTGCAAATTTTGCTTTAAGTTCAAAATAAATCACAACAAAACTTAAAGAAACACGTTTTCAGACTATACTTTATGTAAATCACAAAATATTTCCAAAAAGAAACACTTAAATTATGTATTCGTAAATTGAATTCAGAGCGCACAAACACACAGTTAAATGCCTGAAAGAAGCGACACGATTGGTATAGCTAGCTAGCGATAATAATATAGCTAATTATTTCCGAACTGTGGATTGTACATTATTCTGTTTTAGTTCCTACTGTAATACTATTTAGAGTAAGTTCCTCAGTTCGGTGTCTTTTGGAATAGGCCTTCTACAACTGCTTCCATTGGATTGTCTACTGCTACACTTGTCCTGTATGGTCCCAGGGTCAAGCGGATATCGTCTTTCCATCTTCGGGTTGTGTATGTTAGGAATAATCCTTGAGTTTTATTCCTAAAATACTTCTCTCCATTGCTCGTTGGCATTTTACAAGTGTCTCATGGTGCTTTTGGTTGAGGAACCATGTCTCACAACCATGTGTGATGCAGGGGAGAATACAGTTGTTAAATGTTTTCTCGTTGATAGAGATGCTTAGCTCTTTACTTTTCATGATTTCTTTCAGAGACCAATATTTTTTCCAGCCACTAGCAATCTTTCAATCTTTTATTTATTTCCTTAGATGTTTGGTCGCTAGGGGCAATTACTTGACCCAAGTACACATACTCTCGCACATATTCAAGTCTTTTTCCATCCAATTTTATATCAAGTTCTGTAGTGTTGGTCATTACTTTTCTTTTGACTGCAGGGTTGCACGGGATAATTTTTTTAATATTATTTTTATTAGTGTGTATCCGAGCGCTGGAAATATAATGCGTCACTTTTTGGCGTCAAGTCAATAGTGTGTATCCGAACACGAGAAAGTCATTGTAGATAAAGAAAACAAATCAGATGACGACGATAATATCCCATTGATTAATTCAATTTGTAATCATGTGGATAAATAAAAATATTTCTAAAATCAATCAATAAGACTAATAACAAGCAACACTAATACATATTTCTTTTGATTTTTATTTTGTTATTTTGTTTCAGTTAATTTGTATCTATTTTTATTATTTGTGTTAATTTTGTCTTTAATTTTACCTAACTTATAGGTGGGGTGGTGATATGACAAATAATGTTGATTTGTTTAAATTTTGTTATTGTTGATCATATCAAACAAATAGCATTTTTTTTTTCAAATAAAAGAATTCTAACTATTAAAATACTTTTATTACACATTATATTGCTGGATAATAACCGAATAACCATCAGATAATTATGAATGAACATTATTGTCTTCATAATTTGCAATTTCGAGACCTACGCCTTTGCTTACATTGCCTAGAGTTGTATCATTGCTTATTGTTACAACTATACTATGCTATACATTACTTGAGTCTTCTTCCAGCAACATAATATCGTCAAAACCTCAAATGATTTAAGAGGCTGCCTGACGTTGAACATATTTTCCAGCACAGCAGTAAACAGTTTGGGGGACAGTGGGTCTTTTTGGTGTGACTAATGTGTCCAAATTAGTCGCACCGGGAAATTCGTCTCCATCGAACCATTAACCTCAATCGAAGTTTGAAACAGCGCTATTTTTACCTTTCGTTTGATAGCAATAATTTCACCCAACTGGTGGTCGTGGGGTCAACATTTTTGGATCTCAGGTCCCCAACTAGCAGTGATGAGGGGCTACTGTCGAAAGCGCCCTCAATATCTAGAAAGGCTATTAAGGAAAGAGGTATTTTTCTTTATCGTCCAGCGCTTTTTAGACCCTATCAATAATTTTTTTTTTATTGATAAGGGTGACAAGCGAGCACACAGTCCACTTGATGGTAAGTGGTTGCTGTGGCCCATAGACATCTCCTTCTAGAGTTAGGTTAACTAATGAATGAGGTCTGTTTCCGTAGATTTACCTCTGCGGTAAGCATGCTGGTTGTAATATAATATGGCCCTCATAGCTAAAGCTATATTTCATAATATAAAGAGGTATTTTTCTTTATCGTCCAGCACTTTTTAGACCCTATCAATATTTTTTTTTATATGATAAGGGTGACAAGCGAGCACACAGTCCACCTGATGGTAAGTGGTTGCTGTGGCCCATAGACATCTCCATCTAGAGTTAGGTTAACTAATGAATGAGGGCTGTTTCCACAGATTTACCTCTGCGGTAAGCATGCTGGTTGTAATATAATATGAGCCTCATAGCTAAAGCTATATTTCCTAATATATCTATCTATAATCTTCTCCTATGTCTTGAGAAGAAAGGAAGGTGGGCTCATAGGTCTAAACGACTTTGGTAAAGAGTAGTTTTTTTTTACTAGCCTTAGGTATAAATAGAACTGACAATAGTCCATCGTTCTGGAATATATCCCCATGCAAAACTTGTTCTGAAGATTTTCACCAGATAAGGAAGAACCCCTCTGCAGTTAGAGGGGATTTATTCCATCCTCACCACTTGTTTTCTATGGATTAAAGAATATTGAACATTATTTATTATTATAATAAGAGTTATTGCCAAGGCAAAGTCAGAGCACTAGGCAGAATTTGCGAGAAACTAGTTCGCCTTCCTTCGGGAACCCGTGCATTCTGGTCTCTCGCCAAGCCTGTCCAAGGGATTTTCTGTAAGCCATCACTACCATCTTTGCAGAGGGCGAACGACTCACTGGACAACGCCGCAAAAGAGAAAGCCGACCTTTTAGGCTCCCTTTTTGCGTCCAACTCGACTCTTGATGATGGGGAGAATACACCGCCGACCATCCCGCGGTGTGAGTGCTCCATGCCGGATGTGCGGTTCTCACAGCGCTCGGTTCGCAAAGCACTTCTCTCCCTGGACATCCTCAAGTCGAGTGGGCCCGACGGAATCCCCCCAATTGTGCTGAGGACGTGTGCTCCGGAGTTGGCACCGGTTCTAACGCGTCTTTTCCGGTAATCATACTCCCTATGCGTAGTCCCGAAATCATGGAAGACAGCTTTTGTCCACCCGATCCCTAAAAAGGCGACCACTCAGATCCAACTACAGGCCTATCGCCATCACCTCCTTGTTCTCCAAAATAATGGAATCCATTATTAACTGCTAGCTCATGCGGTACCTTGAGGATCACCAGCTGATTAGTGACCGCCAATACGGTTTTCGTCGGGGTCGATCAGCTGGTGATCTTCATGGTCTACCTGACTCATAGATGGGCGGAGGCAGTAGAGTCCAAGGGGGTGGCGCTGTTAGTTTGGACATTGCGAAGGCCTTCGACCGGGTTTGGCACAAAGCCCTTCTTTCGAAGCTCCCTTCCTATGGGCTTACCGAGAAATTATGCAATTGGATCACCAGCTTCCTTGCAGATCGGAGTCGTCGTTGTAGACGGTGCATGCTCCGACTACAAGTCTATTAACGCTGGTGTTCCACAAGGCTGTGTGCTATCACCAACGCTGTTTCTTCTGCATAGCAATGATATGTTGCTATTTGGTAACATTCATTGCTATGCGGATGACAGCACTGGTGATGCTCTATACACCGGCCGTGCCAATATATCTCGGGAAAACGTCGCCGAGTACCGGAACAAACTTGTGTCTAAAGTCGAGTCTTTGCTTAACAAAGTCTCGGATTGGGGCTGACTAAATCTAGTCCAGTTCAATCCTCAGAAGACACAAGTTTGCGCGTTTACCGCTGAAAAGAACCTCTTTGTCGTATCTCTTTAGTTTCAAGGCACTCCCCTTCTTGCCTCAGCCAGTATCGGAATCCTCGGAGTCGACATATCGAGTGACGTGCAGTTTCGTGGTCACTTAGAAGAGAAGGCCAAATTGGCCTCTAAAAAGCTTGGCGTGCTCAGCAGAGCGGGACAGTATTTCATGCCGGCATAAACGTTACTCAACGACGAACTCAAGTGCTTAATCATTTGATAAGCCCTCATTACGATATCAGCATTTCAAGATCGTTGCTAATTAATAAACACATAAAAACAGTATCTCAAAACGCTGTACTTAGGAATACTGTTGTGACTTGCATTCAAGTACGCACAGTTGAGAGTGGAGTTTCGTTTATTAATCAGTGTAGCACAAGCTGATATCGTAAACCTAAACCGCATCTTGAGATACGTTTATTAATAAGATCATAACCTCAAGATGTACTCAAATGCGTGTACTTGAGCTGAGTAACGTTTATTAATACGAGCCCTAGTATAAAATCATCTCCTGCTTCTCTGGAGCCAACTTGGGCGTTGAACTTCCCCATGATTACGAGGTTGTTGTTGTAATATTTCTTTGTAACGTTGGACAGGTTGTGATAGAAGTCTCCAATGTTTTCCTTAGCAGCTTTTTCAGGTGGCGTTTATACCTGAAGGATTGTCCATACTTGTTTATAGCCCGGTAGTTTCATGTTTAGTGTCGCTATTCTGTCTGAAATTCCTATTAGCACCAGTACGTTTTGTTTTAAGGGTTGTATTATGAGAAATCCTACACCGCTGTGTCCTGCTATTTTTCCTTTGTGGTATAGGATATAGTTTTCATACTCTTCTGTTTTCTGTGTCTCTTCCAGTCTTCTTATCACACTTGATCCTAAGATCGTAGTTTATTTTCTCTAGTGACTTCTAGTTCCAACAGACTTTCCTGTGTTCTTAGGGTTCCGATGTTGATTGTTACCGTGATTTTGTTGGAGGGTTTAGTCTGGTTCTCCCGCGGGGACCAGCCGTGTTTCACAGACCAGTGTTGGCAGACATTTTGTTTGTTGTAGTTTAGGTTGTTCTGTTCTAATTTGTCCGGTTCTTAACAATTCAGTAATGTCTAAATAAAGTAAACGGTATCCCAACGTCACTTCTCTCTAGCGAGTGGCGCGGAATACCGAGGTCAGATTGCAAGAGTGTGTCCGATGTGACGGTCAATTAGACGGGATAATTATTAAGAAAAACAAATAAAACCCATACTCCCTCTTCTTTGTGATAGTTAATGAAATAAATTTATCTCCTTTGTTTATTTTTTATTTGAAATAAACAAAGGATCCTAATTCTGCCACCGTATGTATGTAATTACTCAAAACCTGTTACTGACTCGATGGAAATTGACCCTTACTGAGTTTCGTATTAATATTATTCAACATTGAAATCGTCCTGCGGGCACAGGGCGTACAATACAGACACTTACCGGCACATTATTAGGACAATATGAGGCGTCGTTTTCGTTGTTATAGTCATAGCCAACCTCCTCCACTGAGACAGGTTCTGCCTCTGGTTGCTTGCTCTGCTCTAAATCTCTCTTGCGTAATAACATGACATTGCGGCGCAGGAACAATTTCCGGAAATGAGATTCGTCCAACCCCCTGAAATTGAGTATTACATACAAATGACATTAGACTATTATTACTATAATAAAAACAAATGGTCATTAAACAAGTGGTAAAATTAAACATTTTATACAACCGACTTCAATAGAAATAAAATGAGAACATCATAAAAGTAATCGAAGTCAATTAAATACGCATTATTAAGGATAACTCAAAAACTACTGATCAGATCCTAATCAAATTTAAAACGCACCAGCTTTCAAATAAAAAAAAATAATCAAAATCGGTTTACCTAGAAAAAGTTCTGAGGTAACACACAAAAAAAACAGTCAAATTGAGAACCTCCTCCTTTTTTTGAAGTCGGTTGAAAATAGTTTCTGCCCTACTAATGAATATTTGTCACAGAATAAATAATAGTACAACTGAGCGGAACTTCTGTACTTAGTACTATGTACAGAAGTTGCGCTCCTTTGATATGCACTTCTTGCCTACGTTTTAATAGCCTAAGTAATAATTATTAATCAGAAGCATCACGCACGCAAGTTAAATTAAGCCTTATCGCTGCGCGCAAGTGTCTGGTATGGCTTTGCATCTTTTTCCCTTTCTACGTCACGGAGGTTATCGCATGTTTACCAAGGTATTTCAATAAAGAGCAAAAAATACAGTACTTATTAGAGATGAAGCGTATATACTAGAACCGATCTAGGCACTAGGTATTAAACGAGACTAGGTTGCACCTGTTCCAGCTTTTAAAATACTTGATCCACTTAGTCTCACTGTGCCTACGCGTCGCATGGCACAATGCGGCGCGGCGGCCCGCTTGAATCGATGAAGTAGAAGTACCGGCGCGGCAAAGCGACATAGTATTTTGTTGCCATAGTTACTAACTAGTTTGCTTTGCCGCTCACTCGTGTATGCCTAAATCATTCGTGTGTCAGTCATTTGAATTTGAACTATATTTCAATGTGAATAAAAGTAACACGACGCGCACTCGTGTTGTGCAAGAATATATTCTGTCCTTTTTTAACTACACTATTCCGCAGTCTTTCTATCTTTGTCTGTCAATACTCGACTTAGGGACTAGTCCCGGGGACTTCAATCAAATACTAGGCAGATTTTATAGACTAGGTACTAATAAATACTCGATGCGAATGGAGACCGTATGATGCAGTCGAGTGTCTAGTACGGACTCTTGCGAATGTGATCTCGGCACCGTATTGAATGACTTCGAAGTTTTGTTATGTGGTTTATGGAGTATAGAGTACAAGGAGAACCATCTTATAAGGGGCGAAATTTGAAAAAGTGTCCTACTATTTACTGAAAATAGAGGTTCCAAAACCTACCACAATAGCGCTGGCATCTGAAAAACTACGATATGAAGATAGCTGTTGTGAACGGAGTGAAGTCAGCTGAATTCAAATATTTAGAAAATTTCATGATTAGAGTAGTTAGTAAAATGCCAGTATACAAAATCTCAACTATTTACGTAGTACAAAACCAAGCGGATTGGTCGGTCCTTGTTTATTTCTCCATCTTATTCTAATTACTTATGGCGCTTTTTTAATTTATCCTACGCTACTGCAGCACCACCCTTATTGGACACGTTTTAGGGACACTTTTCATATATAGAGATGGTCCTCCTTCTACTCTACACTCCATAATGTGGTTAAAGAATTATCACTTTTTTATTAGACAAAAAAAAGCAATAGTGTCGCTTGGGGTCATTTTACGGACAAATAAATGCCAACAAAGGTCTGAGTGTAATATTTGTAAAATATAATTTAGTTTTAAAAACTTTTAAGACTGATTTTTCGCGCGTATGTAAAAAACAATAATTGTAGATAGGTTATTCAAAAAAATGAAACAAAAATAATTACAAAAAATAACGAAAAAAAGACAAAAATCGGATTAGTCTTAAATAAAAAAATGAATTGAAATCTTTTAACTACGCCAACAATCTAGAATATAGATAAATCTTAACGTTGACCAGTCATAGCCAGTGTAAAGTACGTACGATTAATTACTATTCATTACCTTCACGTATCGGGATCGGCTGTACGTAAAGACTAAGCGTACTTCATGGACTACGTGGAACAGGTATTTGGATCGAGTATTTGTACGGAATTGGATTAAGTGCATCTAGTACATAATTTACCTAGTACGACTCATCTCTAGTACGTATAGCCTTTTGGTTGTTTATTTAATTTACAACTGTTTTAATATAATTTTTTTACAGTTTCTAAACTATAGGTTATTAAATTTAAGAGTGGAAAAAACTCTAAATCATATAAAGTTTAAGTAAATACTGGGGAAAAAAACATTGACATCGTGTGGTAAAATAAATATTCGTTAATAATTTTAGTAAATTATTTGTCGGTTTTATCATTATTAAGTTTTCAAAATTGTTAATGAATGTATTTTCTATAATATACATATAACTTACACTGAAACATAAACAACTATTTTCCTATAACTACATATACTAAAATAAACAAAAATATTGATATAAATCTATTAACTTTATTTAGTTAAAAAGCCTTGAAAATCACAAGTACATCGCTTGCCTAAAACGCCTTAGCCCTGACTGCGTATGCAAACCTGACATTCCGCACGATTGCAGGCATGAATTTCACGAAGGAAGCAAGAGAACGTAATAAATAATAGTACTACGTATAGAAGTAGCACTCTTTTGATGTTAATTGCATTTTTATCGAATTTACCACGGGGAATTGTTCGGATTAATTCCAGCCGCCAAATTCACGAACGCACATCGCGTCAAAATTCACGATACCGTCCTCACTATCCGGACGCTTGGCGGTCCACGACTGTGTGTTTTACTAGAAGTTTTCATCCTCGTACAACTTCTCTGTGGAATTGTTTACCACCGGCGACTTTCCGGACCGATACGACTTAGGGACCTTCAAGAAAAGAGCTTACACCTTTCTAAAAGGCCGGCAACGCATCTGCAATTCCCCTGGTGTTGCGGTTGTTCATGGGCGGCGGTAGTCACTTACCATCAGGTGAGTGGCATGCTCGTTTGCCCCCTCTTCTATATAATAATTAAAAAATAAAATAAACATACAGTCGAATTAAGTACCGGCTCCTTTTGAAGTCGGTAGATAAAAGGAACTTTCTTGGGTAACATATTACTGCATTTAGATAGGTATTGCTGCATTATTACCTGTCAATTGGCGTCTTAAAATTAGCTTCATTCCATGTGTGTCCAGTTGCTAGTGTTTTTCTGCTGATCATAATTTTGGCGGGTTGTGTAGGCTCATAATCGCCAGTAGGTTCTGCCTGAGAATCGAACGCCAATCCTGCTCCCAGAAAGTCTAGTTGCCGTTTAGTCCGCGATGGTTTCTTGCCTTCTACTGTCAAACGCCCTGTGGCCGTTGATTGCGTTCGCTCGGATAATTTTGATGCTGTAAAAGAAATGTGCTTTAAAGTTTTTAAGTCTTAATGTGTGACAATGATTTTTCACTTCATGGTAAACACCGATAACAATGAAATGGAATTGATATTACAAATAGAATTTTGAATTGCAATTGCATATACAAGGTTAGGGAAAAACTTTCTTCGTATTTTATATACAAATTAAAGACTATTTTTTTTCAGTTTAATTACATTTAATTATAATTATATATGTGCCATTTTGTTCGATAACTTGTAGCCATCTTGTAGGTAGTGAAATAATTCCGTTGATGTAGATATCTTGGGATTTTGATTTAAAAAAAATGCAACAAGTAGTTTTGACAATCCTCTCTTGATGTTCACCTAACACTACCCAAAGAATTCTGAAGAGACCGAAACATAATAATAATAATCTTTATTTCCATATATATATATATCAATTAACAATATGTCTATTTATAAAGTACATAGGAATATTACATCTTATAACATGAAAAATAGCATCCATTGCCGAACTAGGCCAAAACCTGTATTTCAGCATATGGCGCCACTACCCAGACATAATAAACATAAATTATTTATTTAAATTATGGAAAATTTACAAAACTTTGTTCTTTATATTACAGATGTGGTATAAAACAAAATGTGAAATTGAAATTAAAATATATATATATATATATATATATATATATATATGTGTAAAATGTACCTCTTTGTATATGGTGCTAGTATACGTGGCTGTGTGTGTGTGTGTGTGTGTGTGTGTGTGTGTGTGTGTATGTGTGTGTGTGTGTGTGTGTGTGTGTGTGTGTGTGTGTGTGAGTATTAGTATGAGTGTGTGTGTGTGTGTGTGAGTATGAGTGTGTGTGCGCGTGTAAGAGGGTGTGTACAAGGTGAAGAGTACAGTTTAATGAATACCTTAAGTTACCTAACAATAGAAATTCGAGCACTGTCCATAATAACTTAGCGCTGCACTGTCAAAAGATCTTCCGTTTCATCATATCCTAGAGCCAGTAACCAAGCTGTTATTTTCTTTTTGCATTGCTTTATATGTAGGGAGTAAACTGGAATAATTTTATTAACTTTGTTATACACAAATGGACCTAAAGCACAGTAAAATCTCCGAACAAATGAAGTATGAAACTGTTTTAGTTCACAAGGTCTGACTATTCTGCAGTTTATACATTTTTGAGGATCAAAAATCACTTCACTGTGTTGTTTCAAGATTATACCTAAAATAAACAGTTGTCTGACGGTAAGGACTTCACAATTTTCAAATAGGAGTTTGGTTGGGAATAAGAAAGGTCGAAAAGTGTTTACTTTGAGTACTGCACGCTGGGCAATTTCTAAACACTTAATAGTAGAAGCTGGCGCTCCTCCCCAAGAAGTAATGCAGTACGATATCAGTGATTGGCAGAGTGCAAAGTAAATTTGTTTTATGAGTTTATAATCTGCAGTATGTCTAAGTGTTTTAAATATTATTATTAATTTCCGCACTCTTTTGCTCAATAATTCAATATGCGTTTTAAAATTTAAGTGACAATCTAAGATTACCCCCAAGTATTTTATTTCATTAGTACGCTCTAATTTAGGACAGGAACATTTATGTTTATCTACAAAATTGCAACTGTGAGCCACAAGATGCAATTTATCTCCAAGTCCTTTCAATTTCCGAATAGAAAAAGGAATGTATTTTGTTTTACTAGGATTTAGTGTCAAAAGATTTTCACCCAGCCATCTAGAGACACTGTCAAAAGCATCCTGCGCAGCATCAAAAACTTTCGGCCAGGAAATGGCTGAAATTAATAGAACTGTAGATCAGCATAGGAGAACAGATTACCATTTAAAGGTTTAAATGAACATAGTTCATTAATGTAAATCAGGAATAGAGTTGGTCCAAGAACGCTGCCCTGTGGAACTCCATAAGATATAGGTGCATATGTGCTAATATATTCTCCAATTGCTGTAGCTTGAACACGATTTGCAAGGTAACTCTTAAAAAGATTCAACTGATTATCTCTTATGCATATAGACTCAAGCTTATTATTTAGTAAAATAGGAATCGATACTGTATCAAACGCCTTTGCAATGTCTAGAAATATGGCTAAGCATTTATTATGTTTATCTAAATTCGTAGCAATAAAATTAGTCACTGCATGAACTGCATCTGAAGTAGACTTTGCCTGACGAAAATCAAATTTGTTATCAGAAAGTAACTTACGATTTTCCACATATCTCACCAGTCTGATATTAATGAGTTTTTCCAAGATCTTAGATATAGCAGGAAGTAATGATATAGGCCTATAATTTGTGATAAGATCTTCATCACCACCTTTATGTATCGGAATAACTATGGACTTTTTTAAATAATTAGGAAAGACCCCAACTTGTAAACAAAGATTAAAAATAAATGTAAGAGGCGGGACTAAGTAATTTCTGAATTTTTTTAGGAATATGTTTGAAATATTATCCCAACCAGCTGCACAATTATCTTTAAGATTCAGAATTAAACTACTAACTTCAGCAATGTCAGTCTCTAATAAAACAAAAGAATTAATGGAGCCGGAAGCAGGACCTTTAGAAGCGCTAGAAAAATTATGGTTTGGATTTTTCGCTATAGTTTCTGCTAAAGTTACGCCAACAGTAATAAAATACTCATTTATTTTATTGACGGACTTATACGGACAAGCTTGACTACCCTTTGACCACTTTTTACCATTATTACACGTGGTAGAGCCATGCTGCAGCTGTATTAATAGTATAGTTGTAGCACGAATGGGTAGCCTCGACCGAGCAAGGACCACGCTCTCACAGAATACCAGCGTAAAATCGCAGCTTAACGCTGCTGTGTCTCGTATGGTGAGTGTAGAGAACCGGAGACCCTTTCTACTGGAAAAGAGGCATTCTATCTTAGTCCTCACGGCTGACAACGTCTATGGGCCACGGCAACCACTTACCATCAGGTGGACTGTGGGCTCGTTTGTCACCCTTATAAAAAAAACATGATCTTTTTCACACGTTCTAGTCATAGGTGATCTACTTTCATCACCAGTGATCAATATTTTCAAAAATGGTTCATTACGTTTCAATAGAGAATCGCAAAGGAGTACATGATTCATTAGGTTTCTTTAAGTGAGCTCGTGTGGTACCCAAATATCGAGCTTTTTGTGTAGCCAGACTTTTTGAAATGGGTCAAAACTGTTTTGTGGTCAATCCTCAATTCCTCGGCTATGTCTTTGCTACTCTATTGGATATGTGCTACTATTACTGCATTAGGTCTATCAACGCCACAATGTTTTCTGCGGCTTGAGTCGCATTTTTCCCTTTTTGTAATAAAACTTGAGAATGTATCGAATTTCTTCGTTAGATTCGCTCATTTTGACGGACAGAAAAACAACTGAAAAATGACGGGAAATGTTTTTTTCTTTTTTACTTTTACTTTTTCTTTTCCTTAATGTCCTATATGTATTGATATTAAAACCAGCCAGATACAAACAGATTTTTCTTCAATTTTATACAAACACAATACGAATCAATTTCAATATCCTAAAATAAAATAAAGACTGAATGTAGCAGCATCGTTTCCGAGAAACCTGAGACTTTGAGTGAGATTGAGAGGTTCTATGGGCAGCTGTACACGTCATTGTTGGAGCCACACGCAAGTGTGAGTAATTATCCAAGAGCAAGTCTCATCAGACACTATTCCGATGATATCCCGGACGTTAATCTGAGCGAGATTAGAATGGCTCTCCAACACCTTAAAAACCTCTGAAAGCGAGTGGAAAACCGGTACTTAAAGTCCTTCAGCAGTTCTTTAATTCCATCCTTCGTGGAGGTACTACTCCGGAGGCGTGGAGCAGAAGTGCGGTGGTCTTGTTCTTCAAGAAAGGCGACAATGCTCTCTTGAAGAACTACAGACCGATTTCCCTTCTGAGCCGCGTCTACGTGCTGTTTTCGAGTCATTACGAATCGTCTCCCATGCAGACTCGACGGCTTCCAGTCTCCCGAACAAGCCGGTTTCCGAAAAGGCTTTAGCACCATAGACCACATACATACCCTTCGGCAAATTGTACAGAAGACCGAAGAGTGCAATCTGCCACTTTGTTTTGCGTATGTGAACTATGAGAAAGCCTTTGATTCCGTCGAAATTTGGGCGGTGCTGCAGTCCCTCCAGCAGTGCCAAGTGGACTGTCGGTATATCGAAGTGCTGAAGTGTTTGTACAGTAGGCCTACGATGGCTATCAGAGTACAGAACCAGAGCACGAAACCTATCCAACTGCAGAGAGGTGTAAGACAGGGTGACGTAATATCCCCGAAACTTCACCGCTGCATTGGAAGACTTTTTCAAGCTACTGGACTGGAAAGGATACGGTATTAATGTCAATGGCGAGTACATCACTCACCTTCGATTTGCCTACGATATAATCCTTACGTCAGAATCGCTGGAGGACCTAAGCACTATGCTCAATGATCTCAATAGTTTCCCAACGAATAGGTCTTAAGATGAACATGGTATAAAAAAAAATCATGTCTAACGTCCATGTCACACCTATGCCGGGAGTTGTTGGAAGCATTAAGCTCGAAGATGTTGACGAATATGTTTACCTGGGACAAATAGTCCCACTAGGTAAGTCCAACTTCAACCGAGAGGTCAATCGACGAATTCAACTCGACAGGACAGCGTTCGGGAGATTATGACACATCTTCTCGTCAGTCATACCTCAAAACCTCAAAACTAGATTGTTCAACCAGTGCGTGTTGCCAGTGATGAGATATGGAACTGAAACGTGGTCCTTTACTGCTGGCCGTATGAGTAAGCTCAAAGTCGCTCAGCGAGTTATGGAGAGGGCTATGCTCGGCGTTTCTCTGCGTAATAGACTTAAAAACGAGGATATCCGTAGTAGAACCAGAGTAAGCGACATAGCGCAAATAATTAGTATGCTGAAATGGCAATATGCTGGCCATATAGCTCGAAGAATCGACAACCGATGAGAAAAAAATGTTCTCGAGTGGCAGCCACGTACCGGCAGGCGAAGTGTTGGGCGTCCCCCCACTAGATGGAGGTGGCTCGGGACCGTGCTTTGTGACATTCTTTGGGGGAGGCCTATGTTCAGCAGTGGACTTGTGAAGGGCTGTAATGATGATAATGATAACGAAAATAAAATATTACACTGACGACTATATAGCTCGTAATGATTTATTATATATACGCGAATAGTACTAATGTACTACACATAGAATAAAACTAAATTTATAACGGATTTGATCGTATTTGATTTTAACTTATTTTTAATACCCAATGTATCGAATAGAGCATCCATGGTAACGGCTGGATTGAGGTTATTGATGTTGCGATGTCATGTAACCCGTGGTACCCTCAGCTATTTATGATTAATTTTTGATCCCATCTATGCAGAAAGAGCTTACATTGCCTTTAAGTCAAGTGCTGTAGTCTGACCAAATCCTAACGGTCAGTGTTTCCGATGATGAGACTTCTGACTTAACGGAACAATATCACCTGCGAGGCACGGCACTTACTCGTCCCGCTGTCAAGAGCAGTACAGCTGCACAGCGGGGCCCCGCAGTAGGAGTACTCGAGGCGCGAGTCGCGCGGCGCCAGCGGCCGCATGTCGGCGAGGCGCGCGGCACTGAGAGAGCGGGACAACCCACCACCTCCCATGGCCCCACCAACCTTGCGGTTATATGGGCCGAATCACGAGAGATGCACGCGGTACTTGCTCAGGGCTCTTTCCCGCATGCACTTTCTTGACTCTCTACAAGTTATTTAATCTACTCCTTGTCCCAGTTTGTCATTCTCCCCCTTCTGGGGCTGACGGCACTATTACGCCTATGTCGTCAGGCCTTTCTGCCAACAGTCTGTCTTGCCTTATTCTAACGTCATGCCACCTGTGCGCAAATTCGCGCAACAGCCCGTAGTTCACCCCATCGCTGACGAGATAAGAGTAGTAAATCGGTCCTTGAACCGTACGAACTAATCCATCCATCATTTTCGCTCTTAGGTCGTCATACAGAGGACATTCCCATAGAACATGGTGAACGTCCTCCTCTATCGCACCACACTCACACATACTTGTTTCACACAGTCGCATTTCACTCAGTCTCTTCTGAAAGCATCCATGCCCGGTGAGAATCTGAGAGGTTTGATAGTCCGGTGCGACCCAGGTATACCTGAGTCGCAACGCCACTTCCGGGAAGAACCGATAGAGCTCGCGTCCTTTCGATTCATTCGTCCATCGATCCTGCCAAACACCGATCACCTCAGTCCAAATTTCGCGCTTCCGTCTGCTCAACTCCTCTTTGGGCGCGGTCAAACGTGCCATACCCATCCTACCAGCACGGATGACCTCCAGGTCAGAAGGGAGAACGCCAGCCAGCACCGGTAAGGCCGCCGTACTGGTGGATCGATACGCCTTAGTCAGCAATATAAGGGCTGATCGCTGCGATCTCAGCAGTACGCTGCGAACTGTGTACATGTTCGCACGCTCGTACCAGCACTCCGCCGCGTACGTGAGCGTGGATACAAACACTCCTCTATATATTATTTTTAGGCTCGGGTATCGGACACCCCATGATGATGTCGATACGCGAGTCATCTTGCCGAATCCCTTGGTCGCTCTTTCAGAAATATCGGACGCATGTTGCACAAACGATAGTCCTGAGTCCAATACCACACCTAGTACCTTAGCATAAGTTACAGTCTTTACAGACTCTCCACCCAGTCTGATAACGGGGGGGCGCTGAAGTTTCCCTCTAATAGTCATGGTGGTCGACTTTGATGAGGAAAACTCCAGTCGATTCCTTAGCCCCCACTCCCGTACAAGGTCCAGGGTAACTCTGGCCCTGGATTCGATACCCGCTCTGGTATCAGATTCAATCAAGATTGTAACATCATCAGCATAGGCAGTCATGGCTACTCCCTCAGGTAGAGGGAGTCGGAGTAGGTCGTCCATCAATACGTTCCACAGTGTAGGGCCCAGCACAGAGCCTTGAGGACATCCCATAGTCGACGTCTTCCACTCTACCCGGTCCCCGATGTAGAGGTCCACACGTCTGGAGGTGAAGTAGTCCACCAGCATTTTGTAAATGTTTGGTGGACAACCACCTCGTTTCGCTTTGACCATCATCATCGGCCATCAGGCATTGTCAAAGGCGCCGGAGATGTCCAGAAAGATTGTCTGCACGTAGCATGCTCGAGAATACCTAGGCGTGCTGAGCAAGACACGCAGCGCTGTTACCGTAGATCGCCCCGGAGAAAATCCATGCTGGTATTCGGATATCCCACGACTAATCGCAGGAGCACATTTCAGCATTACGCGTTCCAGCAATTTTCCCAAAACAGGGAGGAGCGTAATTGGACGGTATGCCTTGGCGTCGGTGAGCGGCTTGTCATTACCCTTTGGAATGACAATCAATCTTCCGTCCTTCCATACTTTGGGGAAGACCCCCTCCACCACACACTTGGCGTACACCGAGTGAAATTCCCTCGGTGCAGCCGTCCAAACATTCCTCACAATTCGCGCACTCACTCCATCGAGTCCCGGAGCTGTGTTAGGCAAGGCCTTGACTATTCCTTCCAGATCCCCAACCGCAGGCGGAAACGCAGCTCTACCAGACGGCATGAAAGCCGCCAGTAGGCGAACCTGCTGATGGTAAGGCATGTCGTGATCGGGTCTGTCATCCGGACAGAGCGCAGTCATTAGGTTGACCATCGCTGCCTCGATATTGTCCGGGTGCCCACCCGCAAAAGCGATTCCATTGATCACGTTTGCAGGCGGTCGTACCCTCCCGTTGGCCACCTTGTACGCCATACCCCATGGGTCCTTGTTGCCAGAGTTGGCAACCCTCATATGATGCGACTGCTGCGCCTCCACCATCATCTTCCTGTATCTCGCACGCACGCTGTGGAAGGCCATCCTGGCTAACTCCTCTGACCTACCTCCTAGACGCCTTTTACGCTGCCATGCATTCCTGAGTTTACATTATAACCTTCTAGTCTTATCGAGTTCAGTCGTCCACCATTCGTACCCCCCCGACCCCCTGGGGCGACGCTCCCCTAGGCCCTCCTCCGCGGAGCGGACGATGACCTCTGAGAACTCCTCCGCCAGGAGGGCTGCGGGTTTTTCCACATGCAGCCATCCCATTCGCAGTTTGATTATCGCCCGGAACCTGTCCAAATCCACGTCAAATCCACGTTTTCGCGACCGAGGGGGCTCCCTAACGGGTGCAGCGCGTGTGGTCGGCCTGCTGATATTGGCCGTGAAGGTGATCAGGTTGTGGTCGCTGGCGCAGATCCCCTCGCGCACCCGCCAATCGGCAAGGTAAACATCTCCAGTGGTTAGGGTCAAATCCACATTGGACTCCCCACCAGGCCCAGAGAAGGTGTAGGGCTGGCCGGGCATATTAGCCAGAGTGAGGGCATGTGAAATGATGAACGCTTCCATTTGTTGTCTTCGGTACTGTTTCTGTGTTCGGCACTGAGAGAGCGGGACAGCGGGATAGGCGGGACACTCGCACACTCACCGCGGTTGTTGCGCAGGCGCCAGTGCGAGGGCCCGGCCCAGGCGGCGACGATGGCCCCGCAGTAGGAGTACTCGAGGCGCGAGTCGCGCGGCGCCAGCGGCCGCATGTCGGCGAGGCGCGCGGCACTGAGAGAGCGGGACAGCGGGATAGGCGGGACACTCGCACACTCACCGCGGTTGTTGCGCAGGCGCCAGTGCGAGGGCCCGGCCCAGGCGGCGACGATGGCCCCGCAGTAGGAGTACTCGAGGCGCGAGTCGCGCGGCGCCAGCGGCCGCATGTCGGCGAGGCGCGCGGCACTGAGAGAGCGGGACAGCGGGATAGGCGGGACACTCGCACACTCACCGCGGTTGTTGCGCAGGCGCCAGTGCGAGGGCCCGGCCCAGGCGGCGACGATGGCCCCGCAGTAGGAGTACTCGAGGCGCGAGTTGCGCGGCGCCAGCGGCCGCATGTCGGCGAGGCGCGCGGCACTGAGAGAGCGGGACAGCGGGATAGGCGGGACACTCGCACACTCACCGCGGTTGTTGCGCAGGCGCCAGTGCGAGGGCCCGGCCCAGGCGGCGACGATGGCCCCGCAGTAGGAGTACTCGAGGCGCGAGTCGCGCGGCGCCAGCGGCCGCATGTCGGCGAGGCGCGCGGCACTGAGAGAGCGGGACAGCGGGATAGGCGTGACACTCGCACACTCACCGCGGTTGTTGCGCAGGCGCCAGTGCGAGGGCCCGGCCCAGGCGGCGACGATGGCCCCGCAGTAGGAGTACTCGAGGCGCGAGTCGCGCGGCGCCAGCGGCCGCATGTCGGCGAGGCGCGCGGCACTGAGAGAGCGGGACAGCGGGATAGGCGGGACACTCGCACACTCACCGCGGTTGTTGCGCAGGCGCCAGTGCGAGGGCCCGGCCCAGGCGGCGACGATGGCCCCGCAGTAGGAGTACTCGAGGCGCGAGTCGCGCGGCGCCAGCGGCCGCATGTCGGCGAGGCGCGCGGCACTGAGAGAGCGGGACAGCGGGATAGGCGGGACACTCGCACACTCACCGCGGTTGTTGCGCAGGCGCCAGTGCGAGGGCCCGGCCCAGGCGGCGACGATGGCCCCGCAGTAGGAGTACTCGAGGCGCGAGTCGCGCGGCGCCAGCGGCCGCATGTCGGCGAGGCGCGCGGCACTGAGAGAGCGGGACAGCGGGATAGGCGGGACACTCGCACACTCACCGCGGTTGTTGCGCAGGCGCCAGTGCGAGGGCCCGGCCCAGGCGGCGACGATGGCCCCGCAGTAGGAGTACTCGAGGCGCGAGTCGCGCGGCGCCAGCGGCCGCATGTCGGCGAGGCGCGCGGCACTGAGAGAGCGGGACAGCGGGATAGGCGGGACACTCGCACACTCACCGCGGTTGTTGCGCAGGCGCCAGTGCGAGGGCCCGGCCCAGGCGGCGACGATGGCCCCGCAGTAGGAGTACTCGAGGCGCGAGTCGCGCGGCGCCAGCGGCCGCATGTCGGCGAGGCGCGCGGCACTGAGAGAGCGGGACAGCGGGATAGGCGGGACACTCGCACACTCACCGCGGTTGTTGCGCAGGCGCCAGTGCGAGGGCCCGGCCCAGGCGGCGACGATGGCCCCGCAGTAGGAGTACTCGAGGCGCGAGTCGCGCGGCGCCAGCGGCCGCATGTCGGCGAGGCGCACGGCGCCGGGGCCGGCGCGCGCCGCGCAGGCCGCCGCCACGGCCGCTACCGCCACGTCTGCCTCCTCCTCGCTCTCAATGCCACCCAACGGCTCCTCATCTGCAAACACGCATAGTATTACATTAATTAGTTGATTTCAGTTGAATATTTACACTTACTGTGTAGTGGCAATGTAAGAATATGCACTACCCCATATCATCCAGTGGTTGGTGTAACAAGGTACGCGTAATTCCTTTTGTTTGGTTAAACCAGTGACAGAGTGAAATAAATCAGGAGACGGGCATCAATGTCTTCCTAATAATGACAAAAATTAAAAAACTGCCGTTGCCAACCCGCTTGCCTAGACTGGCAGCTATGGCAAATATCCTCCCTGTGAGACTATCTTTAAGGGAGACCTATATTGTACGAGCTGCTGTGCTGTACAGTACTATGCTGTGCTGTGTTAGAAGTTGATAAAAATTATAAAGACTTGAACTGATTATTTAGTTTATTCTGATATTATTGATAGTAGTGAGTACAATGCGCGACGGCGAATGATTGCGTACTGAATTGATGAGAATGAAAAATGAAATAATAAGGTAAAAATGCTGTTGTGCAGAAATGTGCGGTTTGTAAAGACCGTACATGCTGCGGGGCGAGAGAGAGAGAACAGATGATGATTGATAAGTGATTAAAAAATCATACAAATTGATAATGATGATGATACTACAAAAGTTACCTTATAAATTTCAATTAATAAATTTCAATTAATAAACTTAAAAATATCACACTTCACTACACTGCACTAAGATCACTAAAACGTTTGCAAACTGTAGGCAACGTCGACTTATCCAGTGCGCGTGCACTCAGTTCACCCGATGACGTAACTGCGATACCGCGGGGCTTGACCGATGTTGCTTGCTCTATGTTAGGGCTCGTACCAGTGAACTGTACATTCAAGCCAGCTGATCTTTCGCTTTGAGAAGGCGCTTATATATGTGCGGTGCATCTGCGGTATAGGGTCCGCAAAGCAAATAATGCTAATGTTTTCAACAGTGGTAGAGCCACGCGGCAGCTTTTGCTGTCGCACGGATGGGCCGGCTCGAACCGGATTGGTACCACGACCTCACAAAAAACCAGCGTGAAGTAGAGGTTTCGCTTGGTGAGTGCAGGTGGCTGGAGGCCCTTTTTACTGGAAATGAGGCATTCCATCTTAGTCCTCACGGGTGACAACGCATCTGCATTTTGATTTGTAATTGAGGATAGATGTAGATGTCTATGGGCCGCAGCAACCACTTACCATCAGGTGGACTGTGTGCTCGTTTGTCACCCATATCCTATAAAAAAAAAATCTCGTAGGTATCCCTGCTTACCAACGGGATTTTAATCTCGAAACTAAAGTATTGGCTTGTCATTCTTGCTTTTACTTCCAGTAAATGATGAGAGTCTGGATAAGTTGTTTTGGGTGTTGTTTATAGGCAGAGCTAATTCCTTTGATAATTGGCCAGAGATAATATTTAACTCTTCACTCAGTTGTTCTGGCGTTAATAAATAAATATTAAACTGCCCATAGTGGATGTCTGTGATGGTCTCCACCAACGTTTCTTGAATGTTTTTTAGTTTGGCCAAAATGTTGTTTGCTATCATGAATAAGAAGATAAATTCATTGATGATTTCTTGGGTCTGAATTTCTTTTGCTATAATGTTGGCTTCTTTTTTTCCATAGAAGAGCGAAATGTTTCTGAGTCATCCTGATGAGATTGATGTGTTTCTCGTATTTTTGAGCGAACTCGTCGTCTAACACACCGAACAAGCTGTGCGCTAGATATCCGACACCGTTAATAAGTCCGCGCCGGCGTCTCGAGCGCGTGTATTGCTGACCGAACAACATATGATAATAGTATTCCAGTTCAGTGGCATCATGACGTAGTTGTGACAACATTACGCCACATTTTGTTTGTTTTGATATCTTGGAGCATCTGTTATCCAAATGATCGAAGTACTTGCGGAACAAATCAATGCCTTGCCAGTACGTATTAATTTCGTAGTAGACAATGAGTTTCCACTGATCTCTGACAAGGTGCATGTTGGAAATTTTGTCCAAATAAATGCTCTGATTATTGCTTAGACTCAGTAGGTTGAAGGCACACTGAACGGGTGAAATGATAGTAAGTAAAGTCAACATTGTTAATGCTATAAAGTTGCATGATTTTTTGCTTTGGTGCTTTCTGCTGTAGATTGCTTATTGCTTGATTCCGAATTTTGCTCGCTATCAACGCTATTATCTGACAGAACTGGTGATATTTTTGTAATACGCCTCTTGATAATGTTGTTTTTAGTTTTCAGGGACACCACTCGGACTAGATCGTGTTTTCCGGGGTGAAGTTCAACGACTCTACCGAGTGCACACTTGCCGGGAGGTAAGTTGACGTCATGTATGACGACAACGTCACCGAGCCCCGGCTCGAAGGACCATTAAGTTGTACGAGCTGCTGTGCTGTACAATCTTAGAAATTGATAAAAATGATAAAGACTTGAACTGATTATTTAATTTATTCTGATATTATTGATAGTGAGTACAATGCGCGACGGCGAATGATTGCGTACTGAATTGATGAGAATGAAAAATGAAACAATAATAGTAGTAACGGTAGTGTATAAGAAGGTACCGTGCAATTTTAAAGCTCTCCTTATTCAAAAAACGCCACAAAATGATATAGATAAATATAGAAGTAAACCGTGAAGTGGCGGTGTAAGAATATCCACCACCCCACATCGTTCCGTTGGTGTGGATAGCTATCCCCAACTGCCATAAGATCTTTAAGACATTTATCATAGTCACCTCTAACGACACCCACAGAACGAATTGGATAATTGAATTTCATGCACATGGTACACAAGATTAAAACAACAATTTCCTAAAAAAGGTTAAAATATGGTAGATGTGTAACACACTAAACTACATCACCATGGGTTAAATTCCTCAAAAGGACAAGTATTTGTATGGCCTACAGATAAGAACTGTCCTGGATGTTTTTTAAATTGTAATTAATAATAAATCAATAAACAAATTACGGGCTATTAAATAAAGTGATTATGTAGAGATCCCTATTTAAACTTGGGGCCCTTTTAAGCTTTTTTTCCAAATTGTTAATAGACAAAACAATGTCGTGGCCTGAAAGGTTAATATCAGTTTTGTTTTTTATACTTTACTTTATTTTATTATAAGTGTGTTGTATGGTATTGACACTGTGCCAAAACAATTTACTGATATACACGAAAGAGATACCGCGGCTCCGGAACGTAAGGGCACTGAAGGAACACGGATGGTTTTTAGTCAGTAAAAGTCTGACACTCCCTTCCGCTCCACCCAGAGCGAAAGGCGTCATTAGATAATTTTCCATAAGCAAAAAAAAAAAATGAGCGTCGCCATATCCCGCCTCCAATGTCTCAAGGAACTGCTCGTAAGTCACTTCCTTACCGAGAGCTTCCAGAATAGTTAAGGCCTGGCCACGCAGGCCTAGGGTAAGAACAGTCATGGCCTAACTTTTATTCCAGCCGTTAGCTTTCATGACAGCCGCGAAATGGATTTTGTACGCCAACCAGGAAGAAGTCCCGTCGAACGGCGGCACTTTGAATCCACGTAGCGAAGGTGTTGTAGCTACCACGGGAGCTCTAATTCCATCCCCAAGTTTGAAGTCGTCCAGTGTTTTCTTCACGTCAGCCATCACGTTGTCAACCCGATTGTACACTTGGTCGATTCGGGTTTCAGCTTCCGACAGGCGGTTGTCATATTGAGCAACCCTATCCTTCATCTCCCTTATCTCTTCCCCGAAGGTAGCGTGAAGGTCCTTTATGAGGAGCATCTGCTCTTGCTTATAGCGTCTGAGCTGCTCTTCCAAACAACGGACCTGTTCCTACTGTCCGCGCTGCAGCTGCTCTTCCAACCGACGGGCCTGTTCCTCCTGCCCCCCTGCAGCTGCTTTTCCAACCGACAGGCCTGTTCCTCCTGTCGGCGAGGCTGCTTCTTGCAGCATCATCATCAGAGCACCTAAGTCAGGTACTGCAGATGCTGACACGCCGGCCTCCGACGTTTGCGGCGTTGCATCACCAAATCGTCTCTGGTCCATCTCCTGTTGGCGTTGACTTCGGGTACGAATACCCTCCGTGTCGTCTTTAGGTAAAATCGGCATATTTGATCCCACTTCTGACACCAATTGTTACGAGCTTGGAGTTCGATACAATTAAAATACTGCTGAGTGAATTACCAAAATTGACACTTTAATTACAGAATATTAATTACAACTTAAAACCACAATAATAACAAAAAAAATTGTACTACAGATCACTTTAGTTCGCAGTTGTATTGCTTCTGCTACTCGACACAAGAGGGCGCTAGTGGTAACTAGTGTTGCCATGTACAAGACATTAATAGTGGCGCGCAACAATATGTTGTTTAAAGTGTTTTCTAATCAGTTTTTTGTGTTAATCAAATGCTAAATATAAAAGAATACTTCACTATTAACACATTTATAAACGAAATATCTGTTGAGATATGTCTAGAAATTATTAAAACTTATTTTTGTTTAAACAGTTTTGAGTAAATGTAATGATCTGGTGGCACGGCTGTGCCCCGCCAAGTCGAGCAAAGAAGCGGCACGGCTGTACCATCCTTTTCTCGAAGCAGTTCAGGTCATTTTCGAAACCCTATAACTTCGTTGTGGATAAAACTAGAAGCCTGAATTTTCAGTAACCAAGTAGGCATTGTATAAGCTCGGTATATTTCAAATTTCATTAAATTTGAACCAGTAGTTTAAGAATTATAACTAGTCAGTTTCTTAATTTTGTCACTCACTGACTAACTGATCATCAAAACTCTTCATCAAAGATCATCTTCTTCAAAGACACTTCTAGCAGACGTAGGCTTCAAATTTAGAATACAAGTAGTATTTAGTGTATAAATCAAGGAAAAACTAAAATATTATGCAATTTCGGTCCAGTTTTTGAAATACACCAACTGCACAAATAACTTTGTAATCCCATATAAATATATAGGATTACAAAGTTACATTTGCATGAATGAATCAGTGTACCTATTATGTATAATAATAAAGGTCCCTGCCCACTACACCGTATCATACCATGACCGTGCTAGGAGCGTATCAGGCACGAAAAGCAACACGATACGCTCTACTATGCCCACTGAACGGATCGACGGCGTTCTGTGCCCGTATACATCCAGTATGATGCCAGTATGCAACCTGTATGTAACCCGTATGATACCCGTATGCATTATCCACCAAAACCAATAGGAATCCGTTTCATTACTACAATGTTAATATTACATTTTATAAACTAGACTATACTAAAATAAAATTCCTTAACTACTATCTATCTAAAAAATAAACTAATAAATAGGTTAACTAACCCATGTATTAAATTACTTCAAATAAACAAACCTGGT
Organism: Parnassius glacialis; assembly: GCA_033319125.1. Lineage (NCBI taxonomy): Eukaryota > Metazoa > Arthropoda > Insecta > Lepidoptera > Papilionidae > Parnassius > Parnassius glacialis. The sequence goes on from JAVANC010000018.1 coordinate 35,206,460, forward strand.
TGTTTTAGTTGTTCCGAAATTTCCTTCCAAGCCATTTCTTTTTTCACAATATCCATATATTTCGGGTGTTGTAGATTAAATAAAAACTCATATTTAAGTACACATTCTATTAAGTTTTCATCCTCCATTTTACAACGTCTTTACATCTCGTTAACTGACAACAAATGACTAAGTTACGGCAACGCGCTTACAACGCCTATATAACGGTCATCATACGCGCTTACAACCCGTATACTCACCGGCTCGAACCAGCAAAATATTCTCGCCGACATTTGTTGATGCTCCGTGCATGGCACGCGACGGCGATGGTCGGTGACGGAACGGTCTAGTGGGAACAGTGTCATACTTTTCAATACAAATAATATTTATTTGTCTGAGCGTTCTTAGCACGGTCATGGTATGATACGGTGTAGTGGGAAGAGACCTTAATGGAATAATAGGTGTAGATAGGTACCTAGATATAACTATCTACAAAAAGAAATGAGATGCCATCAAAAACATAACTTGTAAAAAAAACTAAGTCTCGCAACTAAGTTCTTCTACTGTAAAAAGTTGTGAGATCCATGTAATACCAAGTCGGTTAATTTATTCAGTCTCTACTTAAGGGTCCTTTTATCTTAAGTTCTTACGTAATTAGCTAATCTAACAACATCTTATAGTGACCATATCAATATTAAAAATCTTTTGTTTTAAATAAATAAATTGACTTGGCCATTGCACTAAACAATCTAATTTAATATAATATCCATTACTTGAGAGATACATTGTGTTTGTTTTCATGCGATGGCCAAGTCAATTTATTAAGCAAAAATTGTTTAGAAAGGGTTATTAATAATTATTCTACTAAAGAGTACATGATTGATAATAACTCCTGGAAATGAGGAGATCTCCACCATGCTGTTTCTAAATGTTTTCATAACAATTGTATAAAATATTACATTGTAAATTATGATTTTAAAAAAAAGTCCCACTGGGTTTCTTGCTGGTTCTTCCTAGGACAGAGGTTTTTTCCAAACTAGTGAAATAAGTAAAAAAATGACATTTAATAAGTATTACATGTAATCTATGTTGAATGAAAATTATCCTAGTAATAATAATAATACTAGCAATAGTAATAACTATAGTAATCGTTTACCAAATAAATCATTATGGACTTCATCTTGAGGTATAGGCTCGACTTCAGCATTCACATCGAAGGCAAGCGCTTGTTGTGATAGGTTTAGCCGGTTTTCTTCAACCCAGTTGTTAATACGATTTTCGCTGTAAAATATACAAATTCTTAATTTTGTTGACAGATAAAAAATAAAGGATCATAATAATCCTAACATCTGTACCAAGTAAGAACACAACAAATGCAAAAAAAAAGGTCTTCATATAATTACAATAATAATTAGTCCATCACAACTTGGAATCTCCTGAAGCTTCAAATTAAGGATATGATGTGGGGGTTGTGCGACAGTGCTTGACATAAATCAAGTAGATCAAGTCTAATCGGTTTTGCCAAGCATTGAAGGCATCATTTTTTAACTATTTTAATTCATATATTTTTCATATATTCATTGAAAGCAATCAGATGACGATATTCAATTATGTCTCTGTTTCAAAAGCAGTTGTGAAGAATTTTAAATTTTATTATTAAATTACTTTATTCTTATTTGTTAAGCACAACTCCTGAAAGTAAGGATATTTGAAAAAACGTTGAATTACGTAACTTTATTGTAGATAGGTGCATATTAATTCTTTTGACTTACGCATCTTCCGTTTCCGGATCCCAGTTATTGAATGAGAATCCAGAAAAAGGCTCGCAAATATGGTCCGTTTCTCTAAATTCTGGAAACAACTTTAAGGCCAATGTTATATGTTCATCTAATACCAAATCTTCTGTAATGTTTTCTTTTATCGGCTCCAAAAATTTATCATCCGTTCTAAAAAAAATAAAATTAAATTTAGTTCAAAGTCTGAATATAGTAATTGTACCAGTTATGAGTTTTGAATTATTCTGTTTTAAATATAAATTAAATATTATTAATGGCTCTCTAATAGTTTTATTTTCTTCTTCACTCTTTCATCATCAAATCCTGATTCTCCTCTTTGATTGTAGGAATAATTAGCAATTTCAGTAATTTCTTACTACTAGATTTTGGTATATCGCCACGACTGGCAGGCGAATTTGGCGATATGCGTTAAAATCTTAGTATTTAAGTCAAGGGGTGACTTAAATACTAAGATTTTAACAACCACCTAGATACAGTGATAGAATCAAATATGTCCCAACACACAGTGTAACTAACCTCGTTTTAAAAACAATGATCAAATTAATTTAGTTTAAGTATGCTTGAAAACATAAAATTATTCAAAAATACCTTAAAATCAATGTAAAGGTATTGTCATGTATTGGTAGAGTTGCATTAAATGCTCTATTTGAGGATGTCACGTCACCTGTCGTAGCAGCAAGCCTCTCAAAGAATGGATCTGTTGAAAAAAAAATAGTAAGGGGTATAGCAAATTTGTAAAATTATAAACAAGTCTATTAAATAATAAAGTAAGCCTATTTATATTCCATTTTAAATACATTATTTAATTGTGAACCCAAGATATTACGGTAGAATAGATGTTTGATATTTCTCTATATAGTCTGTTCCTCTAACAATGCATGGCAAATATGTTTATCATTTTTTGTATTACCTCCAATATGTTATACATAAAACATGGTGAAACTTTCTATTATTATTAAATACCTTGAATAATTTCAAATATAGTCAAATATCATCATGATTTCTGATGTTTATGGAAAAAATATATTTTTACACATAAACCAATAATCCCTGAGACATTACCAATAAACAACCTTATAAAACAAATACAAATACACAAATATATCGAGGGTTTACTGCAAAAACCTGCTAAGTGACATTTTTTCAAAAAATAAGATAAATATATAAAGGTACTAAGATTTTTCGACTCTATATGCTGGCAAAACCGGCTAAGTGATATGTCAAGCCGTTTAGAATTTATTTCATGGTAAAACCAGTTAAATCAAACTAAACGGCTTAAACTTAATAGCTAAAATAACATAAACTTCTTTATTAATAAATTTCCTCCTAATGTTAACCTGAAAAATGTGTTAAGCAATCTTAACACCTTTTTGTTTTTGATAGGTTATGCAAAATGCTTTCACATACCTTCAGTTAAAAAAAACTAAAAGTACATATACGCATATGATAGAATAACTTAGAATAATCTTGCCATTAAAACTTTACTGCAAAACCTTCTATATAAGTTTAACTGCAAATATTTGTACTAAAATATTAGATTTGTCTCGGATTGTTAACATGTAAAATCGACTAAACGATTCTAGCTCGTTTATCTAAAAAAAAAATGCAAAACATTATTACATCATAATAGTTAATCAAACAAAATCTGACATTATCCAAAGAATAAAAAAAAACACTTCGAATCATTTCCTTGCATGGAAACCCACTACAGTAGAAAAGACACTCAACGCAAATATTTAGATCAAAAACTTAATATTTGAAGTATACATTTATTGTACAAAGATGAACATTTTTCGTTGTGGTTCTGAGCCAGCTTCTGAAATAACTTACGGGAGAATATTTTCAAAAGAGAATAAGTCTGAGTTCTTTTGTGCCTAGGAGAGACCGACGCTTAATTTGTACTAAATATGCCCAAGTAGAAACACTGAAGAAAAGATAACTTGAAGTCTTGAAGATACCTACTCAGCTCACCAAGAAAGAAAGAAAATTTGCAATCGAGAAAGAGAAAAAAAAAAGATAAAGATAGAGCATTTTAGCACAGTAACATTTGATTTGCAAGCAGTGCTCCAAATACCTGCCTGCGCCGTAGGTCTGTTTTCTTATTTTGGGTAGATGTGTGTATGCAACCTCACCATATACGAAGCAGCTCTACCCAATAATGCTAAATCAAAGGTAAAGGGAAGGAAAGATGGCTCCAAAAATGGAACTATACTATTACACCACCTTTTAAATTGTTTCCGTAATAATGATACAGAAATAAGCTTATTTTCAGACTTATTTCTGTAACATTAACGTGTCGCGGCCAAAACCGAATCCAATTTGTGGTTGCTTTGCTTTTTTGGGCTGTCAAAAATTGATCACCTTAAATTCATAAAACAAAAGTATTTAGAATCTGGGCACACGCAAATGGAAGCAGAGCAGAATCAGAATCAGCAAAAATACCTCTTTATTTCATGGTGTATTGGATTTTTATTTTCAAACGTGCGAGACATAGACAAAGTATAAAAGTTGAAAGTAAAAAAATTACAAACACATACCATGTAAAAGAATTTAAGTATCACGAGTTCCTTGTTATTCTTAGTTGTTAACATAAATGGCGAGTGCATCACTCACCTTCATCACTTCACGGCAGAACCGCTGGAGGACCTACAATGCTTAAACCCTCCAGCGATTCAATAGTGCCTTCCAACGGATAGGTGTTAAGATGAACATGGACAAAAACAAGATCATATGTGGTAAAGTCCATGTCACACCTATGCCGGTTGTCGTTGGGAGCACTAAGCTCGAAGTTGTTGACCAGAATGTTTACCTGGGACAAATAGTCTGACTAGGTAAATCCAACTTCGGCCGAGAGATCAATCTACGAATTCAACCTATTTTGAGGTATACCTCAAAATTCAACAACAAGATTGCACAACAAGAGCGTGTTGCCAGTGATGACTTGTGGATATGAGACGTGGTCCTTCACTGCTGTCATATCATGATCAAGCTAAAGGTCGCTCAGCGAGCTATGGAGATGACTGTGCTTGGAGTTTCTCTTTCTGATAAACTTAGAATTGAGGATATCTGCAGAAAAACCAGAGTAGCCCAACGAATTAGTAAGCTGAAGTGGCAGTGGGCCGGCCATATAGCTTGAAAAACATTAGTGGCCCCCCACTAATGTTTTCAACTATGACATGAGCAAAAACTTTAACGTAATAGTCATTGGAGATGATCCATCAACTTCCCAATCAGATGGTGCGCTTAATCACAGCTCTTCAATGCGAAAGAAAAAGCGACTGACTGAATATGATTTATCACTTGTAAATCATGAATTTCCAGATCAGTTATACCGCTTAAAAAATATATTTAAATCTGTGTAGGAAAAAAAGACAACGAAAATTTAAATGTTAACAAAAATGTAAAAAAAATTGCTGGAACCAGCAATAGATGAAATTGAAAGTGGAGAAGAAGAGTGATTACTTAATATTATTTTAGGATAGGGTGACAAACGAGCACACAGTCCACCTGATGGTAAGTGGTTCCTGTGACCTATAGACATCTACATCTATCCTCGTTTGCGAATCAAAATGCAGATGCGTTGTCACCTGTGAGGACTAAGATGGAACGCCGCTTTTCCAGTAAAAAGGGTCTCCGGTTCTCTACACTTACCATACGAAACACAGCAGTGTTGAGCTGCTATTTTACGCTGGTATTCTGTGAGAGCGTGGTCCTTCCCCGGTCGAGCCGACCCATTCGTGCTACAACTATACTACTAATATAGCTGCAGCATGGCTCTACCACGTATAAATATATTTAAGGTACTTGCTGAAATTAATGAAAATACAATTGATAGTACACTCCACACTCTTCTTCTTCACTTTCAAACTGATTCTTTTTTTTTCGTTTCGTTTTATAAGCCAAGAAAAATAATATTGTGAATTTAACTTTTTTTGTTATTACACCTTTATCCTAAAAGCTATAAAACATTTACAGGTAAAACCAACTAACTATTTTCTTATATATGCAGCTTATCCACCATTAATCATAAACCATACAAAACATCAAAAATCTCGGTAAAACTGCATTTTAGCAATTGACACGTAAAACCGACTAACTGCACGACTTTACTTAAAAAATCCCTTATATCAAGATTTCTATCATACGTATTTATTCAAACTACACAAAAATATAACCTTAAATATATATTCTAACATATGACTACTAATGTATGTGGGACCTACCAACATTTTAGTTATTAAATTAAGTGAAAACTTTTAAAACTCTTTAACTCAAAACTATCTTCGCTGAACTTAGCAGGTTTTTGCAGTAAACCCTCGATATGTTAAATATAAAAAATCTGTGATGTCAACCGACTACTAACCGACACAATCATTGGCATCAAAGTCACCATTAAAAATGTCAGGATTAGCAGCTATGGCACCTTTAGATCTTTTTTTCTTCTTCTTGACTGGTGCAACACCATCGCCTTCTGCAGTGCCCTCATCTTGAGAGCCCGCGTCGTCGTCTTTTTTCCCTCTTTTTGTCTATTAAAAGATAATAATATCATGCCAAATATATGCCAATTTTTACGTGGTAAAGCCATGCTGCAGCTATATTGTGGTTACAGCACGAAGAGTCGGTTCATCCGGTGTGGGAACAGGCTCTTGCAGAATACCAGCGTAAAATAGCAGCTTAATACTGCTGTGTTTCATATGGTGAGTGTAAAGTATCGTAGACCCTTTTTACTGGAAAGGAGGCATTCTATCTCAATCCTCAGGGGTGACAACGCATCTGCATTTTGACTCTTAATTAAGGATGAATGTTGATGTCTATGGGCAACAGCATCCACTTACCATCAGGTGGACTGTGTGCTCGTATCACCCTTATTATATAAAAAAATGCAACTAATTCTAAAGATGTGTTGTTCACATGGTGTTGGCAAGTGAACCATTATTTAATCCATTCAATACACCATGATGACTGTGGGTAAGGTCAGAAAGTGGTTATGTTTTCTGGTAAATGGTGGTTTACAATCACACATATAATATGTCACATGTGAAGTACCCGGATTGTCAACGGTGCTGCAATCGCCAATAGGTTAAGGATCACAATAAAGATAAATCCTCTCTACAATAGGTGACGCCCAAGAAAACCAGTGGACTGTGTTACAGAGTAAATAAAGAGAAGAAAAACAAGACAAATTATTGCATTTAAGGTCTTACCTTACTTATATCGCCATTACACAGTAACCATGTAGAGGCAGTGTAAGAATATCCACTACCCTGAATTATTTAAGTATTGTAAGAAGCAACAGAGGGAAACTGAACTAAGAGATGGATAGCAGCATCCACCTGATAATAACTGAATAAAACATAAAAAACTGCAGTTGCTAACTTACTTGTAAAGCGTGGCAATTATGACAATTATCCCCCTTATGAGGCAATCAATAGTGAAGGCATGTGTTCAGCAGTGACTGTTTTATTGGCTGTAATGGCGATTTTTATGTAATCATAGGTATAATTTTCGAATATTTAGTTTTAAGTCTGGGCTTTAAGTTTTAATCCTAGCCACTAGGATAGAGCACTATTGGCATAGAAAAAAAATTTTTCTGTGCCTAAAACTATTACCTTATCACATAAGCATTACATTGAATTTTTAATTTTGCAATAACAGTGGTCTGTAAAAATTGAAGTAAGTACCATTGTCAGTTACATGTTATATATGATAAATTAGAAAAAAATCATACCTGCGCAGCTTTGCTCAAGCCTCCAGCCATTTTTAAAACATCATAGTGAACTGCATCCACTCTAAATGAATAAATTCTAGCAGATGCATCAACTACAGTAGATGCCGTCTGTAGGTTCTCCATGCGAGAATCATGGCGACGAAGCATTGATGTCATGAAGTCTATTAATTGAAGGTTCCATGCATTGTCTTTGTTAATTTTCTGAAAAATATTACAAAAACATACTAATAAAGATAGAAAAACAAAATAATAAGTAATGTGTTGTGTAATATTAATGAATTATTAATGTTATGCAAAATAAGTTAACATATTAAAATGGTAACATAGAAGAATATTTGTTATAAAATAGCATACAGACATACAAATATAAATTGACATTTATGTGAAACTTGTTAAATTTATTTCTCAAAATAAAACGTAAAAACATCTGAACCTACATTCTCTGCGTAAAGTTTAAGGCAGCCTTGAAAATGTTCCTTTTGTGGTGAAGAGGACATAGTGTCCCTGCCACGACGTGGAGAGGCCAGCGGAGTAGATGACACAATTGCTCGCTCAGATGCCACCAGTGATGATCTCTCTGCATCATCATCATTGCGTTCCTAGAAATAAAATATGAAACTTTAATTTTAATAATTGATCATTTGTATTGCTTTGTTTTCATCCAATATTACAGCCCATCAAGTTCACTTGTAAACATAAGTCTCTCCCATAGATTGCCTCATAGGGGGGTATTTGCCAAAGTTGCCACAATTGGCAGTTGATTTGCCAACCACAGATTATATTATTTTGAGTTGTTATCAGGAAGATACTGCTGCCCATCATCTGTTTCATTCTTATTTATGTGAATACTGACTCTATTGACTACATGATTGGTATGTTTAAAGGCATAGATTATGAGGGCTGAACTTCCGTTACATACTAAATTATTTTAGGTCTGTTTTAAAGCATGCACATGACAACACTTATTGTGCTGCACAATTAGTTTATTGTTCACAAGTATAAAAAGGCCAGCGTGGGCTTAGCCCACTCCACAGATGTTATCTTTAAAATCAGTACAAATACTAAAAGTAAATAAGATATTATATGCGTTTCGGCCTAGTCTCGTCTTAGCGAGCGATCCAGGCAGCCAGCTTCACTTGTCAATTATGTATAGACAGAACACACTGATTAGTGCAAGTACCATACAAGTTAGTTATACAAAATTGTTATGTCATTGTTTAGACAATTTAATCTGTTTTAATTAGCTCCACTTTTGGTAAGTACTTACCCTGGTGGTCATTATTACATTTATATAGAAAGTACTTATAGCTTTGATAGCAAATTTGAAGCAGGGGTACAGTTACCATTGCTCTGCAGAATTGGTGATAAAGGGCTTTAAGGGTACCAACATTAAACTGGAAAAGAGAGCCTTACAAAATTATGACAGTTTCCACTATGATGGATCTGCTACTGGTTTGAAATAATCAAAATATGTATTTTTACATGGTATGCTCCTATCGCTCCATCAATGCATAAACTAATATTTGTTCCTAGCATTACTTCACAGCAACATTTATATTATAGTTGATAATTACCAATTTGGCGAAAAAGCATAATACGCTGTTATCAGATAAATAGATTTATCTGCATTTATAAATATTAGCAACACAATAAAGAATTTATATAAAATATTACATCTCTATAGATATTTAGAATTCTCAACTTATTCATACAGAATTAAAAAGAAATAGAATGAAAATACCAGTCCTTAACAGAATTTTTGTATGGAAAGTTTTGATTATAACTCAATATTGATATTTTTTTTTTTCAATAAACCTAATCCCCTGATCATCACTGTTTTTAGTTGAGCAACTCCCTGAAATTCAATTGATTATCTTTTAATTCATTCAGCCTTGTAAGCTAGTATCCCACATCCCTCAAGCAATTCTATAAAATTGCTTAAAATTACATTTACTAAATTGTAAATAGAATACAATGAAATAAAATTTGAGTGAACCTCATCCTTATTTAAGCGATTCTTTTGCGGTATAAGACTTCTTCTTCGCAAAGAACTATTACTGCTCCCGCCAATACTCAGCCTTGAAGCAGGAGTAGAAATTATCGCATTTTCTATCATAATGACATAGAAAATAACCGTTGTTTGCTAAGGATAAATTATTGAAGACGCATTTGTATAATCAAACCAAAGTTTAAATTAAAAACCACATTAACATTTGCGTTAACTATTTTTATAATTTGATAACATCAACACAGTTGAAAATCAAAACTTAACGGACTACTCCATAGATAAACAAATATGTAACCAAAGAGAAAAGAGAATATAATCCCTATTTGTATTTTTTTGGAGCTTATGGCCTGGTATCTAGACCTTTAGGCCATCACTATATATGATCACTATATGTAACTAGCTAGCAACATTGCCAACACCAATTTGTCAAATTCCCCGAAAATCTAGGTCAAATTTCCCAATTTGGGGACAAAATATCAACAGATTCCCCACAAATTCCCCTTAATTTTATCTTAAGAAATGAAACAAGTTTCAACTAATTTTATAAGATTTATTTTTTACTCACATTTTTTTCGTTTATATCTTATATTTTTTTACACTTTTTCCATATTTTTGTAACAACTATTTTACTCTATGGGATATTTTTAATTCCTTCCCTTATTGCCATTAAAAAGTAACATAGTATCTACATTTATAAAATGCGGTTCTCTACTTTAAAATAAAAAATAAGTAAAGAAATAAAAAAATCATTAAATCATATAAAAAAGTTGCCAAAATAGATTCGAAAATTAAACGTAATGCAATGAAAATAATAAAAAAGGGAGTCATCTGATATCCATAAGTAAGTTAGATTTCTCGATAAAAGGTTCTGACTTGGCCTGGCTATCGATTTTTAAAATTCCCGGGATTAATTGGGATCCCCAATCAACGTAAGGTTCCCCGCAGTTTGGGGAATTCCCCACATGTTGGCAAAGCTGCTAAACTACTCTTGACTATTGTCTATAGGCAGGCACAGAGTAGTTTTGTATAAACCCATAATACGGGCTACACACGATCACTTTTAACTGTCAGTTTTGACTGACCAGTTTTAACCACAAATTATAAAGTTGTATGTAGTTTTAACTGAGAGTGAAAACTGACGTCCTTTGCACCCAAACACGTTCATTTTTAACTGTTCTCTATGACCACAAACAACATTACCATCTCAAGATGTCATCAGCCGACGACGACGCTTTAGCCGTTCTTGGTTTATTATTAATTTTAAAAAATAAAAATAAAAAAAATATACGCAAAAAGTGGTGTAAAGAATGGTTAAAAAAAGGAAAATTTATTCCCATGTTAATTTATTAACCGAACTAAAAATTGTTTCGAAGAATTGGCACAACTATTTCAGAATGAGTGAAGAAATTTACCTCAATCTCGTGATCGCAACACGACTAAAGAAACACCGCCTACACACGCACAGTTTTAACTGATCAGTTCCGTCATTTCAGTTAAAAAATATGTATCAACAATATATCATCAGTTTTAACTGATAATAAAAAAAAACTGACAGTTTTCATCGTACACACACTCAGTTTTCACTGTCAGTTAAAACTGGTCAGTCAAAACTGACAGTTAAAAGTGATCGTGCGTAGCCCACATAAGATAATAAGAAGATATAAACCGAAACCTATTATGCCTCCTCTACACTACTCGCGAAGTAAATTTGACGAAGTGCTCGTCGAAGTCGATCGCAGTTCGAAGAACGTGACTACAAACTCATGCTACTTCGAGAAGAGCTCAGTCGTCTTGAGTCTCCCGCACCTTTAACATGAATAACGTTCAAGAGGCAACTGCTTTAGGTACCTAATTGAGTGAACAGTACGACGTCAATGCGTTAACCAAATAAATAATTATGTAGGATGCTACATATTTAATATATATATACACAAAACTGACAGCAATCGGAAGTCGCCCGAGGCGAAGCGAGGTTGCATGAAGCGAATCGAAGTATCTCTCTACACTATTCACCTCTTCCAACTTCGATCTACTTCACGAGTTGTGTCGAAGAGTTATTAGGAAAGTCTGTGAACGGAACAGAGTACAGAAATTGGACAAAGTATCATTTTGAACGAAGGCATAAGACATTGCCACTCTTATTCTGTTGTATAAATTTGTGATCATCTATCTTTGTCTTGTAAAAGAGATATTTCATAAAAGTTTCATAACGCTGCACTCTGTGTAAATCGTGTCAAATGTCAGTTCATGATTCACGACTTTTGGTCAAAACATTACGGTAAATTTTATGTATTACGGAATCGTAAGAGATCTCCGTATTTAGCTAAAATTTATATGAAAAATTTAAAATATGTCGTGTTTAGCCGTGTCTTGTACATCAAAAACAACAAAAGCAGGAGTAATAGATACGGAATTGTTGTTCAATTTGTAAGTCTTAGACAATAATTTGTATCATTTTAAATGCTAAAATAATGAGTTTTTACCAACTTTTTTAAAAACTTGTAATAATTACATTTTATTAGATAAATGTCATGTTATAATGATAAAAATAAGCATAAAATCACTAATTATTGTAAAACTAAAATCATAACTGTGGTCAATTTTGCTAGTGATGTACCAACACATATTAATTTAGCTTTTCCTATAAAACTTAATTACTATCTTTATATTGTAACAATTATTTTTTAAATTCCAAAATTCCCAGAAGTAAGTTGTGAGTGTATTAACGTCATATGTAATAAATGGAACTCCAATAAATATTCAAGATCTAAAAAATATGAAGAAGTTGATGAAATATCCAAGACTATTCAAAACATTTCGGTAAATCCTACTTATTGCCGGTTCATCACTTAAAAAATTGAAAATTGATGAAGTTCCAACAATTTTTCAGGAATGTTTAGAATAGGATCAACCAACGTGTAGTAGAGGTGTAAGAATATCAAACACCCCATAAATATCATTCCGTGGGTGACGTAAGAGGCGGTAGAAGCAAATTGAAACAGGAGATAAGCAGCAGCATCTTTCTAATAACTCAGCAATGCAATTCATCCACACAGTCTCTTATCTCAAATAGCGACGACAACAAGACCATTCTAAGTCTAGTACGATTTGACTGTCTTTCACTTCCGCTGCAAAATCATTAGTAACCAGATTCAGAAAGTTCTTCAAGCCGTGAGGTACCCTTTTATCATTATGGTGATTGAGATTGTAAACCTTGCGATAAGTACCTATTTGGCGGAGTGTGCAAACCAGAGATGGAAATATAAATATTCAATTGCCAGGTATAACACCAGAAGCTAAATATGTCATGTTTGAATTCAAATGCTTGAACTTTTCTGGCACTGACAATGTACTGAGAAATGTTTTCAATTAGTAAATAACTAATGCAAGTATAGTGCCGTATAAAATATTTTAATATTATAATAAATGTAAAAAATATATTTAATAGTCAATTTCCAATATGGTATTACACCCATTTTATTAATTTTTAGAACCTAATAATGCTACAAAATTACTTCTAATCTATCGTTTTAAAGTTTTTTGTGGAAACGCTAGCCGCCATACCACAGTTTAACTACTACAAACATCGTTCATCGAAGGCTTCTAGACTGGGGAATCGTACGCTACCGAGCACTTAGCCTAGCGGACAGTAACTGTCCGCTAAAGCTGTCCTGTCACGCAAATAAATTTAAATGATTCACATTACATGTGCGGTAAAAAACTTTGGGTCATCCTGGTTAAAAGATAAGGAATTAGTTTTATCAGTCTCCATATACGCATTAATTTTGTTTAAACGTGAAATAAAATTAAATCAGTTTTTTTTTTATTTTTTTATTACTTCCCGTTCTGCCAACCCTAGCAGTTTATTTATGTTGGATTTTCCGACAATATCAAACGCGATGACTGACTGTATATTCTTCTTAGGCTGTCGCTATGCTGTTCAGCTCGTGACGTCATTGCGCCAGTAAATTAAACAAAGGGTTAAGATATTTTTGGATGTTTATTAATGAGTTATCATCTTTACCATTGGTGTGTAGTGCCTGAATGCAAAAATATACGAGCATAAGAACGCTGAGGAAGTTATGGATTCAAGTGCCAACTGATTAAAATATGAGAAATACTTGGTTAAAACTGACAAGAATAGACCGGAACACATTGTCTACAAAAACTAGAAAAGTCACTAATGTAACTATGACTTAAATTAACTGTGTGAGATCGTAATCATAGATAAACAACTAAAAAAATGAAAATACATATAAATAAAAAAAGTGAAAATTATATTTAATACGATATAATAGATTAAATGAAAAGGGTATGAAAAAGGATAAGCAACTTTTCTAATAAGGTTCTAAGTAAGTAATTACATTGTTGTTTTAACATTCCTGAACTCGGCTGAACATAATATCGGTATTGTATTAAAAAAATGCATCTTTCAGCGTATTATGCCTTTACGAATCCGTCTTCCATGATGTCATTTCAATAAAATACGGCATTAAAGTCAACGTGTCGATCACTATGATAATTTCAAAATAACACAGCACACTTAACTAGTAGCTTGATTACTATCGAAGTCACGATGGAATTTAATATGGCAGATAGCGTATTGGACATTTGAGACACAAATAAAAAAATCTTAAAATTGAAATATAAATTTTATAAAGCATTTTTATGTTTAGAAATCAATATTTCTCGTTTACTTTTTACAAAACCTATCGTAAATACGTATTATTTTTACATGTTGCAAAATACCATATTAAGACGCATTTTATTGATTTCAGCATTATTTAATTGATAATGTAGATAATACAGTCACTTCTTTAGCTGTGCATACTAAAGTACGCGCAAGATAACTCTGCGCGCGGCCAAAATTGGACCCCCACCCTGGCCTTTGAATTTGGAGTACGACGTAGACGTTGTTCTGCTCTTTCCTACACTCCTTCCTATAAAAAAAAAATCCTTAAATTAGCAATAAAAATATTAAAGGTCACTTATCGGTATAAAAAGTATCCTATCTGTCAAGTTGGACCAAACTGTACACAGTGTGCAAAATTTTATGGAAATCAGTTCAATAGTTTAGGAGTTCATCGCGGACAAACAATGTGACACGTAATTTTTATATATAAAGATAAATACTGGCAGACATATTTCAAATAGCACATTTAAAAAATATTAATTATTTAAACTGCACCCACGTAGTTTAAAAATAAAAAAATAATTAAATTTTTCACCTTATAACGTCGACATTACTTCAAATAATTATAATTGAGTACTTTTTATAGTATAAGAAAACTGCGCCATGCTTGAATATAATTGTACCATCGTTAAAAATGCATTAAATGCAATGATAAACGAAAAAAGTTGATAAAACCAAATTTGCTGAAAAAAAAATCGCCCCCATCGCCATTTAACAAATTTGGTTTTAGTAAATTTTTGAGCTATTATTAATATTGTACGATACTTTGTCGAAGGCACAGAACACCGTAGAGATATATACCTATCTAAGTCAGTGCAGAACTCACAAACTATATAGAAACACTACGCGTTACGCGCAGAACTCTATTACCGACAGGAACAATCTCTGTCAGAGACAGACAGGTTAGATAATATATTCTGTGGTCGTAGTAATGGTCAGCTCGACTTATAGTGCCTCCAACTTATCTGTGAACTGACAGCTTGGCGCTTCTGTGCTGAAGTGTTGCCAGTTCGGGAATATTCCCATCTAAGGGTCTTATATTCCTACATAGAGTCCACATACTAGGGTAATAAATTAGTCACGGAATAAAAGACTAGAACACAGATTTAACAGCTATATGTGCAAGAACAAAAAGAAACAAAAATATAATAATTGAACAAATTAAACTTTAATTTAATTATATGCCTTTATGCCTTTTTTACCGGGCGTTGTAATTTGCGTTCCTGTGGTTTATGCGGTTTCCGGTTCTTTAACTATTTTGGAAATGAATCCTTGACTAATATCTGACAAAGAAATGAATTGCATTAATCAATCCATTTATCGGAAATACGAAAGGAAGGAACAAAACATAGCAATACTGACCTGTATCAGCTGATACTCTTTTATAGACCTGATTGAAAGGCATTATCGGTGCTTGCCCTGGAGCTTCTTGCTCACAAAAGTTTAATACTTTTAAAATAATGTTTCGGGCATCACTTTTAATGGTTTTCGGCATTTTTTATTTTTCTATAAACTCTCAAAACAATGACGTATCGAGTGACATTTGATTAAATGGCGGCTGTAGTTCACAATTTTGCCGCAGCTGTCAGTTCACAGATAAGTTGGTGGGACTATACTAGTTTTGAGTAGTGTTCAGCTCAAATTAATTCCGAATCTGATATTTACTTACTCAAGTTCGGACTAGCGGTAGTTCTTAGAGTAATTATTTAGATATACCGAGTGATGAAAAAGTTATCACATAAAATAAAAAGACGTATGCTACATAAATTTCTTTAAACATACACAACTAAAAAATATATAACAATTAATACATTAGTCGCGGTAACGTTTTTTCGTTTTAATATTAAATAACATCATGTGAATGATACAATGATACAGATACCACCTGATGAATTCTAGAAGGTCAAAGACCCATGCCATTTGAAGGCGAATATAGGTAGTTTAAACATTGTCAATCCGAACTACTCAAATAAAGAAAAAATCAAACAAAAACTGTGCTTACGGCTAACAATTTAAGGCATAATTTTTCCGCGAAATTAAAAACAAAGGGACCGTGCGCTGTGGGTGTGTGAAAACAAATTCAAGCGAAAAATTTACTTAAAATTATGATGTTAAGGCATAATTCTCTATGCGCGAAGTGACAAGAAATGGGACCGGGTGTCGATATTATTATTTTTCTGGCGCGTGCGACGTTTTGTAAGACACTTCAGGTCAGTAACCTATATATTATCAAGGCTGATTTATTTCTTGTAAATTTTTTACGCTATTTATTTTGTTTGAAAAATGCATTTTTTATTTTCTTTTATTATTGTTTATTTTATTATTTTAACAGACATGTATCAACTTGTATTAACTGCTGTGCTATTTAACGTGATAACCTATTCGCCACCCAGTATATGCATAGAGGGAATCTACAATCCTAATATAGAACATGTAAAAAGAAAACCCTGTGGTTCCCGTTAAGTACGTTATCAGGAATAGTATTCAAACCTTAGAGTATTCAACTAACAGGAGACGCCATGCGCATAAAGTTCCAAACAAAAAAGTCTGTCACTTCTAGCGGGAGGCGAGGTAACGCACACTAAGCAAATCGTAAACATTGGGCCACGTCGTTACGCACGCACACAGCATAATATGAGCACACGATTAAGCAAAACGCACACAACCTTGAAAATCTCTCATAAATGTCTCATCGTTACAGTGCATAAGCCATAAACAACTAGTGCGAGGGCCTTGTCGATATGGATATGTCGATGAAATTTTATGCAAGTTACATTAGCAAATTAAATAAAATAAAAATGAACAAATGTTTAATGTGTAATATTACATTCAAAGCAAGTTTAAAAAAATACATAAGGTACAAAATAATAATACAAAATTACCAAAATTAAAACAAATTGAAAAAGTAGGTAGTAGGTTTTTAAAGTGAATAAGTTTGGTATATATGTGACGAATACACTTTTTGGGATCACTCTTTTTTTGCGAGGTAGCTAATTCTAGTGCTTGCATATTTTCCATCACCAAGTTTGCCAGTTCAATGTTATGTGGAACGTAATCATTGTCGAAATAATGTTCCTGTATGCTTAAAAATATATAATACGCCTAGTCTATGAAATATTTTTACCATTTTTTAATGTCATGATCAACCGGAAAGGTTATCGTATAGGGGTTTTAAACGGTCTAATTTTACAGATTTTACCCAACCTATAGAGTTAAACCGTTTTAAGGCTTAAGGTTCAACTACATCTGGCAGCACGGAATCGCACTTTCCTGTGCTTCTATCCTTTTTGGTCACTCAGAAACGTTATTGACTAGAGCAAGAAAGAGAGCGGGAGTGTATAGTTTCATCCTCAAAAAGCCGATTGTAAACCGGTTTCAAAAGTTTATCTATCATTCTTGACAATCCATACTAATATAATATTATAAATGTGAAAGTGTGACTTTTTGTTTATTTGTTTTTCTCCTTCCTTTACGCAGCAGCGGAATGGAGCAATTAAAAAAAATTAAACATTTGCTATCTCTTGGCCGAAGTTTACACTTAACCAAACATACTTTTTTTCGTCATTTTACTTAGGATTGAATAGATGTCGTCGTAAAAAGCGGTAATATTTTGTGTTCTACAGTACAAAAGTGTAGTACTCTGTATATATTTAACAATAATAGATTATAAATATGACACTGAGATTATTTGTTTGTCCTTATTTATTTATTTAAGCGCTAACAATTCGTGTCTCATCTGAAAACAACAATTTGGTTGACACCATCTAAGACGATATACTTATAAATAACATTTTAAAATGAATAAATATCATTCACTAAACCCTCCATTTCGATTTGTTACATGTTTTAAATTTTATCCTTCATAATGTAAAATAAACTTGTAGCAAAATAATAAACTTACTTCCAATAATTTCAAAATCGGTACAGCAGTTTCATTTCCTTTTATTATTTGATTGGATTACGAAAACCGATTGGACAAAATAGATAGATAGATTGGAGAAAATAGTGCTTGTTCGTTTAGGTACCCAGGTTATATGATTTCCACATGCTTTTATCCAAACTTGGCGCATGTAAGAATATTTTGGAAAAGTGTAAAACCAAAGATCTTTTTTAAACATTGTACAAAAAAGAATTTTAAATAACACCTTGGTATTATATATCAAGGTATTAATTATAGTCAAATAAAAACATCGACACTAAAGATTACAGTGAACATCACTATTATTGCCTTGATTATACCATTTTATATACTCGAAATTACCCTTCTTTTCCTTTCATAACGTAACATAATGAAATGAAAATATCTATTTAAAATGTTTTATATACAATAAAACAATTTAAATTGATGTTTTCATTTCGTTAAAAACAATTAAAGATTATTAATGTTGTTTGAAATAATATAGTTTTGCAAATAGATCACAATAATATTAATGAATTTAAGACTATTCAATAACACGATTTTGTCTTGTGTAATAAGAACAAAGAGAAACGACATTTGTCTACAATTAAGCAAAATTTAATTATGTCCTAGTGGTGCAAAATTCCCTACTTTAGTGTTAATACTTTTAAGTTGGCAACACACCCTGCTCAGCTATATTAATCAGAATTTTCGTGATTTAATGCTTATATTAATTATTTAAATCAAAATAAATACTTAAAGATGAAAGGTAACGTCGTCTTTTTGTAAATTTGAGGTCTGTGATCTTTTTTTACAAGAAAACACACTGCAACTCGGCATTTTTCTGGAGGTCAACTCACGCTTACGACTACATTTTAACTGATGCCGTACGCGGCGCAACTAGTTTTATATAACGGGAATGATCCGCGCTCTCGTACTTTTGACAGAGGGGAACGCTCTCCAATGTCGTCTCCTGTTAGTTTAATACTCTAAGGCAACATTGCACTGCGTTACAGACAGCATCTTGACGACTACAAAATTACAGCTAGGAATAGCCTAACTAAACTAACCCGTTTACGAGTGCTTCGTTCGACAGGTTGTAGATACAAATTATCTCGCGAAAGCAGAAAAGTTCAGTATTATCGAAGGAGTATTACATATATACAATGTGTAACAAAAACCCTGTGGTACCCGTTAAGTACGCTATCAGGATCATTATCAAACGTAAAGAAATAACTTTTTTTAAAACTTTAACAATAATATTTTTATTTTATTTAAAAAATAATAATTGTATGTAAATTCTATGTGGTTTTATTACCTCTGCATTGTCTGGAGAGTAAGAGGATTGTCAACCCCGCTTTACTTAGCTTTAGCATCGGCTAGTGTCAGTAAGAGGTAATAAAACCACATAAAATTAAAAAATATATAATTTTTTTAAAAAATGGTCGAGTTTAAAAAAAATATTTCTATAGGTTTGAATCTTAGAGTATTAAACTAACATTCAAACCTATAGAAATATTTTTTTTAAACTCGACCATTTTTTAAAAAAATTATATATTTTTTAATTTTATGTGGTTTTATTACCTCTTACTGACACTAGCCGATGCTAAAGCTAAGTAAAGCGGGGTTGACAATCCTCTTACTCTCCAGACAATGCAGAGGTAATAAAAC
Organism: Parnassius glacialis; assembly: GCA_033319125.1. NCBI lineage: Eukaryota > Metazoa > Arthropoda > Insecta > Lepidoptera > Papilionidae > Parnassius > Parnassius glacialis. The sequence goes on from JAVANC010000018.1 coordinate 35,226,233, forward strand.
CACATAGAATTTACATACAATTATTATTTTTTAAATAAAATAAAAATATTATTGTTAAAGTTTTAAAAAAAGTTATTTCTTTACGTTTGATAATGATCCTGATAGCGTACTTAACGGGTACCACAGGGTTTTTGTTACACATTGTATATATGTAATACTCCTTCGATAATACTGAACTTTTCTGCTTTCGCGAGATAATTTGTATCTACAACCTGTCGAACGAAGCACTCGTAAACGGGTTAGTTTAGTTAGGCTATTCCTAGCTGCAATTTTGTAGTCGTCAAGATGCTGTCTGTAACGCAGTGCAATGTTGCTGACTCTATAGTCTCAATGTGGCTTTGATTCTATGAACTTCATATGATGAATGAATTCAATTTTATGAACTCCATTACCGAGCAATGGAGTTCATAAAATTGAGTTCATTTTGAAACTTATTACCAATTACCGCATCAACTTCATCCTTTCATCTACAGATGGATTTGACAGTTTTTTGATGAAAATGATTTCGACAGATATCGACGGTGCCATCCCTTGAGATGTTTCCCCGACAGCAGTTTGTTAATTATTTTATTAACTTCCTAGCATCCATATAATCCATACCGTCCGATAAAGAACTTCGTTCCAAAAACAAATTACAAATATATTTAACTAGCGATCCGCCCCGGCTTCCCACGGGTGATTTCTGAGTCTCGACAACAGCGTCACCTATAAACAACAGTTGTAAATCTAAACCATTCAGGGGCCCACTCAAATATACACAAACTAATAATTTTATAAAAATTGGTTTAACTCAAGCCGTTTAGAAGGAGTTCAGTGACAAGCTAACGTCCAGAAGAATTATATACATAAAATAATACCATAGTGAATTATGATACCTGTTATTGTATGAAGTGTAGAGTACAAGGATAACCATCTTATAAGGGGCGAAAGTTGAAAAAGTGTCCTACTATTTACTGAAAATAGAGGTTAGAAACCTACCACAATAGCGCTGGCGTCTGAAAAACTACGATATGAAGATAGCTGTTGTAAACTGAGTGAAGTCAGCTGAATTTTTTTTTATATAGGAGAGGGGGCATACGAGCATGCGGTTCACCTGATGGTAAGCGAATACCGCCGCCCATGAACAACCGCAACACCAGGGGAACCAGGGGAATTGCAAATGCGTTGCCGGCCTTTTTAAAAGGAGTAGGCTCTTTTCTTGAAGGTCCCTGAGTCGTATCGGTCCGGAAAAATCGCTGATGGTAATCGATTCCACAAGAAAGTCGTGCGAGGAGGAAAACATCTTCTAAATCGCACAGTGGTGGACCGCCAATCATCCAGATGGTGTGGATTGTATCGGGAGTTCTGCCGCGATGTGCGTTCGTGAAATTTGGCGGCTGGGATTAATCCGAACAATTCCTCAAAGCATTCCCCGTGGTAAATGCGAAAGAAAATGCAAAGGGATGCAACATCTCTTGACAGTGTCAATGAATTGAGCCGATCGGAAAGGACTCGGTCGTCAACGATTCGAACCGCTCTGCGCTGGATGCGGTCAAGTGGAAAGAGCTGGCACTGGGGAGCCCCTGCTCAGAGGTGGGAACAGTATTCCATGTGAGGCCGAACCTGCGCCTTGTAAAGTTGCAGGCGGTTGAATTCAAATATTTAAAAATATTCATGACTAGAGTAGTTAGTAAAATGCCAGTATACAAAATCTCAACTATTTACGTAGTACAAAACCAAGCGGATTGGTCGGTCCTTGTATATTTCTCTATCTTATTCTAATTACTTTTGGCGCTTTTTTTTTAATTTATCCTATGCTACTGCAGCGTCACCCTTATTGGACACGTTTTTAGGGACACTTTTCATATATAGAGATGGTCCTCCTTCTCTCTACACTCCATATGTTATTGTTATTCACTGTAATTTTTATTTTTCTTCGTAATACAGATACTTAGAGTAGAGTAAATCATACGTTATACTGACAGAGTACTTAGTATATACGTATATACTTAACTGTGGACTACATTTCATTAATTTGCCTGATAATTAAAATGTATTTATATTTAATGCAAAGAAAGAATTGAAAATATGCATATTATTTATTTGAAAGAAATCGATTATTTGGTAATTAGTTTTTGTTTATTATTTTTTATCTATGTCCTCAGCTGTTTCGAGTACGCTGATTAGTTAGTCTGTGGCTGTTTGTAAACGCCGCGCTTGTTGCCAACTTCCCGTCAGTCATTTTATTTTGTGGCTGTTAGTTCGCGGTCGACAATATCATTAAAAATCTTTGTCATCTGCAGTTTATTACCAAAGTGACATTATGAGTTCTGGTATGCCTGAATTGGGCTCCAAGATAAGCCTAATATCGAAAGCTGATATTCGTTACGAAGGTCGTCTTTTCACCGTCGATCCTCAAGAATGTACCATCGCTCTAGCTAGCGGTAAGTTGACAAATGGATACTCTCCTTTCTTGTTATGCTGGTTTGACCCGTTATAATCTTTTTATTATATAGCTATATATAAAACCTTATTAGTTACGTTGCATTTTCTTAAAAGATATTTCGATGTTTTAAGTAGGTATTTGTCCAATTATATTTTATTTGATGCTAATGATATATATTTTAGTATTAAAAGAAATCTGATTGCAGATATTGCATTAGAAGTTCGAATTCGTAATAGCACATTGTTTTTATTCTACCCTCATTTTACTTGTTTGGCTCACCTTTCTGACCGATGTTTCACTTTGATGACGTTAACGATTACATTACATCCTTGTAAACAACTTCTGCTTGAATTTTGTCCAGAATATGTATTGTAATGTTAGGAAAAAATATTATTGTTTTTTGTTTTACATCAGACAAGAATTATAGTTTCATGCTCGTATCTTTTTTATTAACTACGGAATAAAGTGTGATTATGTACTTAGATTGTTATGTGAAATAATGGACAGTGGGGGTAATTTTAAAAATCCATTAGTTAAAATATCTTAGAGATATAGTTATGATTTTATGCCCCGTCCAATGTATTGGATGTTATGCAAAGCAGAACTATAGGGTGGAATAATCAAGTCAATAGAAAATTAGAATTCATATCAAAGCTTATTAGTAAAGTAATTGAATGATTCAGACATGAATATTATGATGAAGAGCCCTTTACATGACTGTCTATAAAATTGAGTAAAGGCCTACATAGCATTTCAGGCACTTATTCCTCATCCTCATCCTCCTCATTATGGATGTAATCCAATGGTCTTTGCCATCATACCATGTATTGTGAGGAGGGTTAGGCTGGCTTTTGCCCTTCATGTAGTGGAGTTTCATGTTTGGAAAGAAAGCTTTAAGCCCACATGCCTTCTAAGGTATCTCTTATATTACAATTTTTATTAGCAACTTACCACCTGTTTACCAATGACATATCTAAAAAGTAGCCTAACTCTTGCTTATCTTATCAACATCCCAATGATGTAATGAAATTGTCAGTGTATTTTCATACCACTGGGCTGGCATCTTTCTGAGCCTAAATAATCCAAAATCTATATTTCTGAGCTATTTTCCCACAAACAAGCTAAAAGTCACCTTTTAGCTAGTTCTGGCACACATAGCCAAATCTTACTGACTCCCCTAATGAATTATTTGGTGTACCTTTAGTATGGGATCATGCTTTTGTCAATGCCTTATAGCTCATCTGGTTCATAATGTGTTCATTTTTAACAGTGGTAGAGCCACGCGGCAGCTTTTGCTGTCGCACGGATGGGCCGGCTCGAACCGGGGTGGTATCACGACCTCACAGTATACCAGCGTGAAGTAGAGGTTTACCTCTGCGTTTCGCTTGGCAAGTGCAGGTGGCCGGAGGCCCTTTTTACTGGAAATGAGGCATTCCATCTTAGTCCTCACGGGTGACAACGCATCTGCATTTTGATTCGCAAATGAGTATAGATGTAGATGTCTATGGGCCACAGCAACCACTTACCATCAGGTGGACTGTGTGCTCGTTTGTCACCCTTATCCTATAAAAAAAATGATTTTAGAAAGATTCAGGTAGACTAGCTAGCAGCTATTACAACTCATACTTTTAACTGGTTTATTATTATGCACTTTTAGTGAAGAATGTGGTTCATTATCTTCATCATTGCTTTTTTTTACTTTATGAAGGTGCCCACAAAGTTTCAGTAAAATTTGATGGGAGACCTGAAGATGTTGATGGCATAGCATCAACTCTAGTAGCCTGAAAAAGTTGTAGTAACATCTACTTTGTAGCTATGTGAGTTGTAAGTGGTTTAGATTGGTATAATCTTTATCATCAGACTTGTCACTGTCCTCATCCGTAGCCTAATCACTTTGTTCAATACTTAGTTTTTTTTTAAATAAAATAAATGACAAAGTCAGTCCAGCCAATGGTAAGTAGTTGCTGTATTCCATAGACATTTCAAATAAGCTACAGAGGCTGACAGCCCTTGAGGACTAAAATGCTCTAATAGCCCTAATTATTACTGAGCAATGCACACTACTATTGGCCATCAGATATACATAAGGGGGTAATACCTATCTAGATAGACTCTTAGGCAAAAAAGGAGTTATCATTCTTATTTTTGCATTTTCATCACACTTAATATGATTCTATCTTACTCTTTATCTCTTATACATAACATCTTATTGGATGGCATCTAAATGCTAATATTTATATAGTTCACATTATTGAAACAAAACTTTAAATGTTTATCATAAAAATTTACAAGAAAAGCAAAATAATACTCAGCTTCTTAAAAGAGTTCTACTACTACCTGCCATTTGCAAAAATTACATTTAATATAAAGTAAGACATTATGTCTTTCAATCTTTAGAAACAGGGCTGCCAATTTAAAACATATTTAACTTTCGTGCAAAATTATAAAACAACTAAATTGATTACTTTTTCCTAGCAATGATATTCAATTTACTTATGTCTGATTTATTGGATGTTATGCTGTAATGGTTCCAATTAAAACGTTGATATAGCAGTTGTGATTACATATCAAAAATTAGTCACTAAAATTTTATCATCATCATCATTACAGCCTTTCATAAGTCCACTGCTGAACATAGGCCTCCCCCAAGGAATGCCACAAAGCACGGTCCTGAGCCACCTTCATCTATCGACTTCCTGCATATCTTACCAGGTTGTCACTCCATCTAGTGGGGGGACGCCCTACACTTCGCCTGCCGGTACGAGGCTGCCACTCGAGAAAATTTTATGCTATACAATAATTCAGTTTTATCAATATTTTATTTAGAAATTTTGTAACAGTTTAATAATATTATAATTTTTATAAATTATCCTTGATTTGCATAAAATCTCTTTAAATATATGTGCTAACAAAGTCAATGTTTTGTTTGTTACAGTGAGATCATTTGGAACTGAGGATCGTGAGACACAATTTCCAGTGGCACCTCAGAGTCAAGTGTATGACTACATCTTGTTCCGGGGAACTGACATCAAGGACATCCGTGTGCTGAACAATGTTCCCTCTTTGCCTAATGACCCTGCAATCATGCAAATGTCAGTACCACCATCCCTTGGTGGAGCAGGCAACCAGGGACAATATGCGGGGCAGTTTAATCACCCAGTTGTGGGTCAGACGCAGTATCCTCAATATCATCCGATGTCAGGCTTTCCTAGCAGTGTGCATGCTCAGCTTAACAAGACTAGTGAGTTATCTCCACAAGCATCAGTGGATTTGGCACCACAACCCCAGCCAACTGCTGCTCCGATAGGATCAGGAGTGGTGCATCCTACAAACCAAGTGAAAGACCAAGGTTTATTCTATTTCAAAAACATCAGCTTTGGCTTCGATTAGTGCTACTTTGCGATTTTTCCATGATCTCAAACAAATGCTTTGATCTCTTTTTGGACAAAAAATTTAATCATAATATTAAAAATCAATACTTACTAAGTTCTTACTACAAAGTATTTGGTTGATAGCTGAATCATAATACTAATATTTACATTTTTTTACCTACCCTCATGTTGTTTCTTATTATTGTCATAGTAATAAGAGCAATAAATAGCTTAACATGGTGTTGCAAGTAGTGTTAACATCCTAACTTTCATGCATTGTAATAACAACTAGATTTTACTTGTTTGTCCAAAAGGAGGATTATAATTTTCAGGTTTATGTATATAAATGCTGAAGTCTGTCTATTTGTTACCTTATGTAGCCTTAATGACAAAATAAGTTTAATTGTAAGATTTAGTTTGATTTGTCCTTCATCCTCAGTGTCCATTGACTACATTTTCCGGTAATACTACTAACATTTGTAATAGGATAATTGCTTGTAGTGTATTTTTTTTTTCGTTATTAATAAATTTCTGTAGTCATGTGCTTTGTTCTTATTAATAATTCAAAATTAAAATAATATTGCATTTTATATGATACACAATCATTAAAAGTATATTACATATACAAAAACTTGCATTTATACACTAACCATTAGATTTTAGTGTAATTTACTTTGTCTCATCTGCATGCCAAACTTCATAGTTGCCATCTACCCAAGTCTGAGAGAGATATATGGCTAGGACTATGTTGTTTATGGTTGAATGATGATGATAATAATGATTTATAGGTTAACATGTAAAACGTTTTATTTATGTGCTAACTGCATATTTCGTCAAATAACTGCTATTTCTATTAAATACTATTAGGGAAAATTTAATAATTTTTTGCAGTGCTATTATATTTTAGAATTGATATAATAACTACAATATAATCAACTAATTACTTGTAGCTTGTATTACTAATCATAAAATTAACTATTAATTACTAAAAATCGCAATCTGCATTTTTGTTCCTTGGTCTATTGCTTGAACAATAAAATTTTTATTACTACATATATATATAAGAAAAATATCACTACTGTATAATTTTTTTTTAATGTTACCATTTCCTTTCTAAATGTTTTTATTGTATTTACGCTTTTCATTCTTTGCTTTGTTGCAGTATCATGTGGTGCACGCATTGCTTTATTATTATAATTTTTACACTTTTGGTTCAATTCCACAATATTTGTTTTGTGTATATAGTTAACTTTCAAGGTCAAGTCTTAAAGGTTTCAAGGATTAAAGGTTAGGTCAAAATAGTCAAGTCAAGGAGGCTAATTTGAGATTAAAACCAAGTTATACTTAATTCGCACTTATGCCTAATTATTACTTTATAAATTGTGTTTATAATTATGTTCATAGGTTCAATGCTTGATCTTATTGGAGGTGGAAATCAGCAGAATGCTTCACGCTCTGGAACTCCTGCTGGTGGCCACAGGAAAAGTCCTACTGCCGATCAAGGCACCCAGGTAAAAAGCAGGATAAATGTTTTATAAGCAATTTCAATTTTTATTTGAAGGTTGAAGGAGAATGTTAAAGGTGTAGCAAATAATAAATTTTTAACAAATTATTATAGTTAAGTATTTTGTAAAATTTGATAAGAATATGATTTAATGTGTAGTAGTGTTGATTTAACAAACAGATGACAATTTTTAACAATATCAACAAATAATTCAGCATTTTTATCTCTGTTAAGCTTTCTCAAGATTAATAATCAACTATGTCATATAATTTTACTTTTCTATTTCTAGTAGTGTCTTATAATTTTATTGTTTTCTTTGAGTTACATAAGATTTTTATGTAACTCAAAGAAAACAATAAAGTAAAAATAAGATATGTTAAGCTATAAAAAAGTAAAGTAAAGTTACAGCCTATATACGTCCCACTGCTGGGCAGAGGCCTCCTCTCATTTCTGAGAGGGTTTTAGGACAAGGAAGTGTCCGCCGTGCTGCCCCAATGCGTGTTGGCGAACTTCACATGTCTTCGAAAATATTTTTTTCTTTTTCTCAGACATGCAGGTTTCCTCACGATGTTTTCCTTCACCGCCGAGCACGTGGTAAATCAGCACTTAAAATTGCTATTAACAAGTTTCATTGGTGCCGGCGGGGATCGAACCCGGGTTGCTCATGTATTGTGAAATTTACCGCGAGTGTTAACCATCTGAGCTACCACGGCTCGGCTCTACTCGCACGGCTCTACTCGGCTGTTAATCTATAATCACATACAATTGTATGTGATTATAGTTTAACATATATTATAATAGAAATTTTTGCTAACTCTTATTTTAATCATCAATGATCACTTAATTAATCCACTACGTTTTGGTAAATGAGGTGAATGAGAATTTGACGGATTTCATGCATTAATTTGTTAGAAAAGTGTAAAGATTGTTTCTTTCTTAAAAATTAGTTGTATTTTATATGAACTAAATTATAAGTGAATAAATCAAATTACAGACAATCCTTAACAAGTAGAAGAATTAAAAATACTTCATTGGGGCTGATTTTCATTATACACAACATGCATAGTAATAGCAACTGAAACATTTTTAATTAAATTGCACTTTTTAATGATGATGACACTATGTGAACAACTGTGTAAGAAATAAGTCCCAACCTTAATAAGTAACCTTAGTCCCAACTAGTGACTTCTGGTGAGCGTAGGATTATTAGTCGTCAAAAAAAGTGTTTAGTATGTACTCAATTATTTGAAATTAAAATATTTTATTAAAATATTAACTGTATAGTGCTGGTGTAAGAATATCACCCCATATCTTCTTTACGTGGGTGTCTTAAGAGGCGACAGAGGGAGACTAAAACAGGAGGCGTGCAGCAGTATCTCCCTGATAACAGCTTAAAATAATAAAGAAAACTGTGGTTGCCAACCAAGCGTGGCAACTATGGCAAAATCCCCTGTATGAGGCACTCTATGGGAAAGGTCTATGTTCAGCATTGGACTTATATTGGCTGTAATGGATGAATTAAAAATATATTGAAGGCTAATGTGTTGGCTACAGGTGGGGTCGGTAGCGGGCGGTTCAGGGCAGCGGGACAGCCGACGCGGCGGGCCGCAGAAGGCGGGCCAGCAGCGCGCGAGGCCCACGTCCCGCACCCGCCAGCGCCTGCCGAGCGGCGGCGCGGCCCCCGGCGCGGCGCCCGCGCAGGCGCAGCCCAACGCTGCGCCGCAACAACAGCACCAACAACAGCAGAATCAACAGCAGAACCAGCAGCAGATGCAACAACAGCATCATCATCGTCAACCCGGTAATTATTTTTACTACTTGCACTAGAACTGATACACACCATATACTGCCACTATTGCAATTGGTAATAAGTACTGATTAGCCATATGCTCCTGTACTAATGGATACATTTTTAGAGGAAACTCACTGAGAAATTCATAATATTTTGAAGATATGTGATTCAGCCAGATTATGGCTCCAGCCAAAGCTAGTATTCGTATAAAATGCCCGTTTACCCAAGATCCAGATTCCGGATGCGGTAGGGGCTCTTGGGTGATGAGTATATTGGTTTAATTAAATGCAAAAATGAAAATCTTGGCCTTTATTCGTATTTGCATATAATTTAAGAACTTAAAGATGCAATAAAACTTCTATATTAAAAGATAAATACAAAAAAGTAATGTTGTAACATTATAGTATTATATTATAAACTATAGAACTGTTATGGGTGGTATTGGGCCTGTTCTGTTAAGTATCTAATTTTTTCCCCACCAGAGCTAATTGTCACTGTTGCTTTTTGATTTACAGTAAACACAACAATGCCGACTTTAAAGTTTTCAAGTTTGGTTATGTTGTGGTTGCCTCTTGAACTGTCTTAACTTATTTCTGATCCAACCATATATGAGTGTTACTGTAACATAGGCTAGATGAGTATGTGCTTTTGTGTTAACACTTGTACTTGTGGCTATATAATATCTTTCATGCTATTTGCTTTCATGTAAAGTAAGAAGTGGGACACAGCAGCTATGGTTTCAATCATTCAGTGCAATACATATTTTGATTGAAAACACTATGTCAACATGAAATGATATTAAGATCTTTTTACAGTTCTGCTGTAAGGAACCCTTTATATTTTTTCCATCTGTCTTAATCTGTCACAACATTATAATTTGTACAGTCAATCGGGGTAACTTTGATTAACAAGGGTAACTTTGACAGTCAAGTCGCAAAATACTTTTTTATTTTTTACGTGTACAACATTTAGTGCATAACATTAAATTTATACAATTCGTGTACTTAACAAACTTCGTAAACGAACCCCCTGAAAAAAAAAGAATGTGTCTTACGAAGTTAATGTCAAAAACTTATTTAAAAGTACCATGTGCAACTGTTGCCTTTTTGCAGTGCTAAACTTTTAAAACTTTAAATGTAATTACCAAAGAGTTTAAATGAAGATAGGATACTCTCATGCAAACGCTTCATGACGCCTAAATAATATTCTTTATTCACTGTTTCTCCCTTTGGAAGGAATTCGGAGTGAACCACACCACGGTAGTCAAAAAAAACTGTCAGCATCACCTTGATTTTGGAGCGACTTTGCCGCGGTTTTTTGGGTTTCGGCTCGTTTTCGAGACGCCATTCTGAAGACTGTTGGCTTGTTTGCATGTCGTACTCATAAACCCATGTCTCGTCGCCAGTTATTATACGTTTCATAAAGGTCGGATCCGTAGAAGCTCGAGAAACCATGTCTTCAGCGACATGCTTTCGCTGCGCTCTTTGAACAAAATTGAGCTCTTTTGGAACTAGTCGAGCGGCGACGCGTTTCATGCCTAAAATGTCAATGAGAATTTTGTGGACGGACTTAAAAGATATGTTCACCTCACTAGCCAACTCTCTCAGACTCATACGTCGATTTTCGAGCACTAGCTTCTTGATTTTGTCGATGTTTTCTTTGGTCGTAGCGGTTGAAGGTCTACCAGAACGAGGCAAGTCTACTACTACTTCTCGGCCTTTAAAAGCCTTATACCATTCATAAGCCCTTGTTTTCGATATACACGATTCGCCGTAGGTATTTAGCAACATTTTTAGTGATTCACCACATGAAATATCATTCGAAACACAAAATTTAAGGCACACTCTTTGTTCAACAATATTTTCCATTGTAAAAATCGCCGAGAACTCAAAACTATGACCAACAAAAAGTGTAGTTTAAAACAAATTAAATGACAGATCCCGCTCAAACTTTGCGCGCTAAATCAGTACAGTGCTACCAACATGCAGTAAAAAAATTAGAACGACCTCTTTTACGCGGGTCTTTTTATTGACATATTCCCGATACTTTTTACACAGAGTAGTATATGACTCCACTGCATCTGAAATTTGTTAAAAATTTACACTTATGCGACCCTGAACCTATAAAATGTTTAAAAGATAAAATTCCTGCATATAGGGGTTATAACTTTGACACAACAAATTTGCCAGTTTTTGATATATTTTATGATTTTTATAGGCTTTAAATATCTTGAGAGTATGAAAACAAACCTGAGAGCAAAGATTAAGTAAACTCTTTTGTCTCATATTGACCATAGTAAAAGTTAACGAAAAAAATATAGTGATGATCTGTCAAAGTTACCCCGATTGACTGTAGTACTTTTATAATTTGTAGTACTTTTATTGAAATTTGATAAAAATGCATAAGTATATTATCCTTTAGAAAATAGTCTTCTAAAAGACAAGGTTTTTTTAGAAATTAAATCAAGATTTTGTAATATCTACTTAAATTGTTTAAGTTTGTCTGTGCTGGTCAAATTTGACTAGGCATTCTTTTTCTCTATAACCTCAGTGGTATGGTGCCTTTAGTAAACTGGAAAGTTGTTAATCAAATTTCATATTTTCAAAATATTGAATAAGATTAAAATACCATGTCTGAATGATTTTTTTGCCTAGAATATAAATGCAACAAGTTCAGTTGAGACAACTGTTAGTAAGAGAGATATTAGCTCACTTGCTTTATTTTGACACAGGACAGAGACATGGGTGCAACTATACACATCATAATATTTTATGTCAATGATATTGTAACAATGATTTCAAATTGTCCTTTATTACCCACCATATGAGATTGCTCAATCTCGCCCAGCAAGCTATATTCAATTCAGAATTTAATGACTTGATGAACTTCTTTCTATCCACTCAGGTCAGGGTTATGGTCGTGGAGGCTGGCGGGGCCGACCGCGTGGTCGTGGACGTGGCTTTGTGCCTCGCAACAAGAACACACTCAAGTTTGACAATGATTATGATTTTGAACAAGCCAATACCGAATTTGAAGAACTGCGCAGCCAATTTGCCAAAGCAAAGATCTCAGAGGGAGAGACCAAGGTGGAGGTAAAATGGATTTTTATTTTTATCATATATTATATTTTAGGCACATATTTTTTTTCCTCATTAAACTGAAATATCTTCACATTTTGGTTGTTAACAGCTTATTATGCCGATAAACTGTTTTTGTTAAAATTAATTATTTTTCCGGTTTACCACTGTACTGTAAAAGCAATGTAAAATAGTATATTAATTTTGAATGAAATATATTTAGTACACACCAGTCAAACGTTGTTTTATTGGGTTAGATAGAACAATGCTTTCAAAACATACTCTCGTGGTCTTTATTGATTGTGATGCTGCACGAGTAAGTGTACAACCACAATATTTAAGAAAAGCCCCATGTCCAACAGTGACATGCAAATGATAAGATTTATTAAATAAAAAATACTACTTTATGATAAAATTTTAGTTAAAAAAAGGCCTGCTGGGTTTCTTGCTGGTTCTTCCCAGGACAGGATTTTTTTCGAATCAGTGGTAATGTACAAAATGACTCGACAAGAATTAATTGTAATCAATATTGAATAAAAATTATTCTATTCGAATGTTATGTAACACATGCACAACTTCTCGTCAGGTATACCTCAAAACTTGAAAACAAGACTGTACAACCAGTGCGTGTTGCCAGTGATGACCTATGGAACTGAGACGTGGTCCTTCACTGCTGGCCGGATCAGAAAGCTCAAGGTCGCTCAGCGAGCTATGGAGAAGGCTATGCTCGGAGTATTCTCTGCGTGATAAACTTAGAAATGAGGATATCCGCAGTAGAACCACAGTGACCGACATAGCCCAATGGATTAGTAAGCTGAAGTGGCAATGGGCCGGCCATATAGCTCGAAGAACCGACAGCCGATGGGGAAAAAAGGTTCTTGACTGGCGGCCTCGTACCGGCGGACGAAGTGTAAGGCGTTTCCCCACTAGATGGAGTGACGACCTGGTAAGATATGCAGGAAGTTGATGGATGCAGGTGGCTCAGGACCGTGCTTTGTGGCATTCCTTGGGGGAGGCCTATGTTCAGCAGTGGACTTGTGAAGGGCTGTAATGATGATGATGAATATTATGTAATATAAAATATTAAATTTTGCCATCATTACTGATGTGATATTAGTGTGATGTACAGGGTGAAGTTGACAAGAAAGATGACTCCGGCAACGAGACTGGTGCTGGTGAGCCTGAGGTGGATGATGACTCGGCCTTCACTGGTTATGATAAGAACAAGAGTTTCTTTGATAACATCTCCTGTGAGGCTGTTGAGAGGTAATTTCTTTATAGTTCGGCCGTTCAGAGAATGCGTCCCTGACACGTCGCGATTGAACTGACGACGTAACTTTGTAATGGCGTTGCAGTTACGATAAAAATATTTTTGCTGGTTGTTTACCGTTTTAACAATTGATGAGCATTAAAACAACATTATTATATCAATAATCAATGAATGTTATAATTTTGTGCCAAACTGAGTGTCAAATAACTTGGTAAACAATATTTTTCTAAATCTATACTGCACTATTACAAGGTTATGTCAGCGCTTTATATTTGTAGTGCTGTGCTAACAATAACAGGCAATAACAGTATATAGTAGTAATCTGTTCTTATACAGTTATACTTTATAAAATAATATGTTTTGTTTTTCTTTTTAAGAATTTGAAATTAATGGACTATAAGATAACTTTTATTAAATATAAAAATAAAACTACGACCAAACCGAACGCGCGAAAGAAAGTAGCATTTTTATATTTAGGTTGAAAATGGTAACCCCAAATGGCGTTATGGGCAGCCATTTTGTGACGCTAAAACAGTCGTCTGTTGTCGTTTCGTGCGCATAGACCACGTTCTTCAAGTGTTTTCGATCTGTTTTTATTTGATTACCCGGCTTTCATTTAATGGACTGTTTCTGCTTTTCAAACTGACATCGGCGCTAAATCGGACTTCGATTGTGTTTTGTGTGTTTTTCAAAAACCACAAATGACTACCACGAGGAAATGAATTCCACTACATTTAAAGAGTAGTTCCAGAACGTGCTTTTGCCCAGCCTACCAGAGCCTTCTGTAATATTCATGGATAATGCCTCCTATCACTCGGTTCAAATACAGAAACCACCTACCCAAGCTAATAAAAAAGAAGAAATGGTGGCTTGGTTACAAGCAAAAGGCATTGACGCAAATATGCAAATGCTAAAACCAGAGCTAATTAAATTAGTTAAAGAAAATAAACCGGCAAATGTGCGATACGAAATCGATGAACTGGCCAGAGACTCCAGAGAGTACGGTCATCGCGTTCTAAGAATTCCACCGTATCATTGCCAATTTAACGCGATTGAGCTAATCTGGGCTCAAATAAAAGGTTACGCCGCCCGCCACAATACTTCCCCGCCATTCAGCACGAAAAAGATGATGACCCTATTAAAAGAAGCCTGCGGGGAAGTCACAAGAGATGACTGGGCAAAGGTTATTGAGAAGACTAAAAACCTGATTGTTGAACATTTTGACCGAGATATCAGCATTGATTCTGTTATTGATAATAATATAATTATACATGTAAGCGAAGATGATGATGAAGACACCTCAAGCGAATCGGAGTCTGATTAATATTCTGTACGCACATTCAATTCAATGTACTTTATTGCATAGAAATACAGATCGTAACTTTGTAACAAAGAATAAATAAAACAATTTTATTATATTAATATTACCTTTTTCCACTTAAATTACTAAAATATAAATTTTAAATGATTCCGCCAATTTAAAACGAAAATAATCTTAAAAATAACGCGGCGGTTTATTTTGGAGGATCGGTAACGAACTCGGTGTTATGTTGTGCCCATCACTAGTCGTGACTAACTGATAGGTGGCAGGAACGCATTCTCTGAACGGCCGAACTATAA
Source organism: Parnassius glacialis (assembly GCA_033319125.1). NCBI lineage: Eukaryota > Metazoa > Arthropoda > Insecta > Lepidoptera > Papilionidae > Parnassius > Parnassius glacialis. The sequence goes on from JAVANC010000018.1 coordinate 35,241,292, forward strand.
TAACTTCTTTTTCTTGTTAAGATAAACAATGACTGTAATATTAGTCGTATTTATCTAAAGGTCCAAACACTTAAATGTTTACCTGTAGGTTTTTTTTTATTTGTCAGCTATTCTAGAAAGGATTTAAAAGGCTAGGGAGTCTAGAAAATGTAAAATTATTTTTGTAATTTGTATATATTATTTTTATATACAAATGTTGAATACAAGGAATGAAGTTATTTTAAAGACTATATTAATTAAGTGTATAACTTTTATAATATTATTACAATGTTTTCTTAAGCAACTTTTAGGCACTAAACTAAAGTTTAGAAATTATATTATAATTATGTGGGAAATCTAAAATGTGATTCTTTATAGATACATACTATTACATATAAAAACACTATAACATTTGAGCTTCAGAAAAAAAAATTGAGATACCTAATCTAATAAAATATTCTGAATGTGTAAACCCAACATTTGCTAGCTTTAACATTATTTTTGCTTATTTTATGAAAACCAGTAAAAAGTCCTATATCATGATACAAAGCCTGTGTACCACTGTAGGAACCTCATTTGTATTTGTCTTTTGTCTCTGTTATATTCTGTGACAAGGGAACCATGCAGGAAATAGCTCAGCCAGCCAGCAATAAAGCCAAAGGTGGGCGGTTACGGCAATATGTACATACTGTGGACAAGAATCGTGTCCAGCTGTGGACGACTGTCGCTGAGACGAATGTTTGATGTGGTGTTCGTAACTGTTGTAGATCGAAAGGGCGCAGCCAGCGAACGGACTGGCGGACCGAGCGCAAGCTGAACTCGGAGACGTTCGGCGTGGCGTCGGCGCGCCGCGGCGCCTGGCGCGGCCGCGCCAACTGGCGGCACAACCCGCACAACCCACACAACCCGCACAACTCGCACCATCAACCGTGAGTATTTTGTCCATAACCAACAACTCCGGATTTTTTTTGTTTTAAAAGTAACTCGATCATTTCACCGATGATTCTCTAGCGGTATACAACTATTCCGTGACGGCTCCGTGTCTTAGCAATGAGTTGTAATGTTTGAGGACCGTGTGTTCGAATCCTGCATAGAACAAGTATTTGTATGTTGTACACATAATTGTTCTGTATCTGGATGTTTATATCCTTGTGAAGTTTATACAGGGTTATTTTTCAAAGAGTAGCCAAATTTTAAATTTGTTCAAATATATAAATAATGATATACCAGTACTACCGTTGTTTGAAAATACGAGTAAAATTTCTATTTGAAATTATTCCCAATTGAATGTGATTTGTGCGATTCAATTCACGATTTTGCTGATGGATCGACCCTTACGAATGTGTGCCTGCATAGTAGGCGTTAGATATTTGGAACGACAATCACTTAAAATAATGGATTACTACACATTTTAAATTTAAAAGATAAAAGGGACCTAATGTTTGAAATTTCTTTTAATTAATTTTTGCTTCACTATTTGCTTATAATACTTATTTATTTATTAGGATTACCAACATAAATTACAACAGTAATACAAAGATCATTTTCTTAACAAATTCAACACATTATAATTGTATTTCTTTTTATGGGTAATCACAACATGCATTGATTATTTTGTAAGGAATAAAAATTGAATTACATCATTGAATAAATACAAATGACTAAAAAGAAATAGAATTATTTGACAACATTATAAGTATCTTCATTGTCATATTATATTATATTAAACAAACTATAAAAATCAAAAACAATTCCAATGTTATAATTAATAATTAGTTAACTCATAGAAATTGATTAATTTTGATTTGAAGGTGGATAAACTATCGCAATTAATATCGAGGCCAGAAATCTTCGAGGACAGTTCGTTATAAGTGCAAGCCAGTCTGGCTAGAGGGCAATACTTTCCCAAGTTAGACCTATAAAGGGATACATTGAAAAAGGCGTGTGGATTTCTAGGCATTCTTTATGGCGCCTTAAAGTTAAATAATTGAACTATTGCTGGACAATCAATACTATTATTGAGCGTTTTGTATAGGAACATCATGTCTGAGATACTTCTATGTGATTGTAGTGATGTGATGTTAAATTGTGCCAACTGTCTTTCGTAGGAATCATTAGTTTGATAGCTATTCAAACGGTACGGAAGATGACGCAGCAGTCACTTTTGTATTCTTTCGATTCTAATGCTATGGATTTTGTAGTGTGGATTCCAAATTTGACTGCAGTATTCTAGTTTACTTCTAACCAGACTACTGTAAATTTTGATTGTAGTAGAGGGCTGCTTGCTTTTATTGTGAACCTTCTCTGCCTTGTCAATTAAATGTCAATCTCCTTTTAACCTAATGGTTTGACTGGGAGAGAATGCTCTACGGCATTAAGTCTGCCCTGTGTTTTACTGTGTATAAATATATAAATAAAGAGTGTAGCATGATGTGGTGCTTGGAGCTAGAGTTTGATGGTGTTGTAGGAGTGTTTAGTGTATAGTATCGGCGCAGTGTGAGAGAGGGCGGGCAGCTAACGTAACTGAATGGCAGTATGTCGTACTTCCCCAGCTGGCGGGCGATGCGCGGCGCGCGCGGCCGCGGCAACAACATCCGGCAGCCGCGCCCCAGCGCGCCCGCCGCGCCCGCGCACGCGCCCGCGCCGCACGCCGCCGCCGCGCATCACTCCTCCGCCGCCGGTCGGTACCACTCCACACCACACCACCAACACCACTAACACCTACGACCCGGACCGCTTAGCTCGCATACCATTAAAGCCTATTAAAGTCCACCGCTAAACATAAGCCTCCCCCACAGATTCCCTACTCTTCATCATCGTTAGTCCTTCAAAACTATTTATACGTGATAGAGCCATACTGCGGCTATATTAGTAGTATAGTTGTAGCAGGAAAGGGTCGGCTCCACCAGGAAAGGACCACACCCTCATAGAATACCAGCATGAAATAGCAGCTTGAAGCTGCTGTGTTTCGTATGGTGAGTGTAGAGAACCGGAGACCCTTTTTACAGGAAAAGAAGCATTCCATCTTAATCCTCACGAGTGACAACACATCTGCATTTTGATGCTTTATTGATTATATGTAGTAGAGTTAGCGTGCCACACTGCCCTGGGACCAGGCAACCCCAGAATTAGGCTAGTCTTACCTTGGCATGCGGGGCTCTGCTGGGGGGGACAAAACTATCCTTCGCTATTCGTGGGAACGCAATGGATAATCATAAAAATAATTTAATTAACCAAAATGGTGGCGATGTGGTTCGCCACCCATCACGTCTCGTTTCTCGCGGGGGCGAAAAGCGGCCCACGGAGAGCCGCTTTGCTACGTTGAATGTAAGAGGAGGAATGGATGGTAAGGTAGATAAAGTATGTCAGATGATGCATAAACGTTGCATTGATATTCTGTGCTTGAACGAAACCAAGAAGAAAGGATGTGACACCACGGTTAATGGCCCCTACACGGCATACTGATCGAGAGTCCCCCAAACCAGCCGAGGCTGTCAAGGTGTTGGTGTGATTCTTTCATTTCGAGTGGTTGAATGTGTGATGGAGCATGAATGTGTAAGCTCAAGACTCCTCTGGATTAGGTTAAAAGTCGGACTCACTCGCTTGTTTATCCTTGGGGTCTATGCACCGACGGATATGCGTGCAGGTGGGTCATTAAAATCACAACAAGAGAGAGAGGAGTTTTGGGATAGCATGAGAGAGGTCTTGAATAAATGCGGAGAAAATGAACGGATCGTGATGTTAGGGGACTTTGTAAAGCGTGATGGGTATGAAGGAGTTCTGGGTACGTTTGGGGACGAGAGAGTGAATGACAATGGGAGAAGCCTGCTGCTGTATGCTTGGAATGGAATCTGTGTGTGGCCAACACAATGTTTAACCACAAAAAGATCCATTTGTATACAAGAGATGAGGGTGAGTCTAGAAGTATGATTGATTTTGTAATTGTGGATGAAAGACTGAGGAAGAAAGTTCTAGACACTCGGGCATACCGCGGTGTAGGCCTCGACACAGACCACTTCCTGGTCATAGCCCGAATGCGTGGCCTCTTTAAACGGTGGCGACACCGAGAGGCCGAGCCTACGAGTGTTTTGGACAGAGTAAAAGTGGAAAATCTACAAGAAAAAGAAAAGAAAGAAAGAGTATGTAGAGAAACTGAAAGAAAGTTTTAAAGGGATAGAAGAGATAGGAGTGATTGAAGATTTGTGGGAGACATTTAAGAAAGGGTTCGTAAATGTTGCTATTGAGGTATGCGGGGTAGCTAAAAGAAGGAAGAGAAGAAAGAATGATAACGTGTGGATGGATAAAGATGTACAAAGGGTTGTGCAAGAAAAGAAAAAATTGTGGTTGGATTGGTTAGCAACAAAAGCTAACCATAAAGTCCAAAAGGCAATGTATGACGAGATAAAGGAAGCAAGAACGAAGTATAAAAGATTGAAAACAGCAGCGAAAGAAATTGTGTCTAGAAAGAAAGAAGAATGATTTCGATAGGAGGCTCACTGAAGATTTCCAGTCAAACATTAAGTTTTTCTGAAAAACCATCAAAACAGCCAGAGGAAAAACTTCTACCTCGGAGCTGAATACAATCAGGAGTCAAGATGGGAGCATTATAAAAGGTGAAGAATGTGTGTTAAAGAGATGGAAAGATTATTTTGAAAGTTTGTTTGAAAGAGAGGAAGTGCAGGTACAGCATCTGCCACCTTCCACGGAAACTAATATAAATGTTGATGAAAATGAGATAAGCATAGATGAAATAGTGAAAGCGTTGAAAAGTATGAGATTAGGTAAGGCTGCAGGGTATGACAGGATTACCGTCGAGATGCTGAGGGCTGGACAGGGCCTGGTGGCTAGTCAGCTGTACCGCCTTTTCAGTCTGTGCTGGCGAAATGGGCAAGTACCAGGAGACTGGTGCAAAGCCGTAATCGTGCCATTGTATAAGAGAAAAGGGTCACGGCAGGACTGCATAAATTACCGTGGTATAAGCCTTCTCAGCGTCGTCGGTAAATTGTATGCGAAAGTGTTGATTGAAAGGGTTGTGAATGAAACAGACGAGAAAGTATGGGATGCACAAGCGGGATTTAGAAAGGGAATGGGATGTACGGATCAGGTCTTTTCCTTGCGGTGCATAGCCGAAAAGTGTTTGGCTAAAAACAAGAAAGTCTACTGCGCATTCGTAGATCTAGAAAAGGCCTATGATAGAATGGTGAGGAATGAATTGTGGTCAGCACTGTCCGTGAACGGTGTGAGCAGTATCCTCATACGAGCATTGCAATCTCTTTATAGGGATTCTAGTGCTTGTGTAAGGATAAACGGGGCATAAACTGAATGGTTTAATATCGAAAAAGGTGATAGACAGGGATGTGTAGCGTCACCGTGGCTGTTTAATCTGTTCATGGACAATTGTTTGACAGATTTAAAAGAGAATGAAAGTGGGTTGAGAATGAATGAGTTACTCGTCAAATGTTTTCTCTATGCTGATGACCAAGTATTACTTGCGTCTTCGGCCGAGGAGTTGCAGGAGATGGTAACTGCTATGAGTGGATCTTTTGTTAGAAAGGGAATGAAGATGAATGTAAGGAAGACGTAAGTGATGGTGTTTGAAAAAGATGAGGCAGTGACAGACTGCAATATCGTGATTGAAGATGAACGAATTGAACAGGTGAACGAGTTTGTGTATCTGGGTTCAAAGTTTACAAGAGATGGAAAGTATCAGAGTGATATCGAAAGAAGAGTGAATGCAGGAAACATGGTGAATGGAGCTTTGCACTCTTTTATGAGCAGTCGGAAGGTGTCTAACAAGGCTCGTTTGGCTGTGCATGAAGGGGTGTTGGTTCCGACACTCATGTACGGAAGCGAAAGTTGGGTATGGCAGAAGAAACATGAAAGCAGAATAAATGCAGTTGAGATGAGAGCATTAAGAAGTATAATAGGAGTTAAACTGAGTGACAGGATAAGAAATAGTGAGATAAGGAAACGTTGTGGTCTGAAAGAAGATGTAGTGACAAAAATTGAGAAAGGTATGCTGAGATGGTTTGGCCATGTCGAGAGAATGAATGAAGAACGATTGACGAAAAAAGTGTATAAGGCGAGTGTGAATGAAAGTGTTGGAAGGGGTAGACCTAGGCGGACATTTCTAGACCAAATCAGGGACGTCTTGAAAAAAGGCCAGGTCAAGAGTACCCTAAACCGTAGAGCATGTATGAAGGGAATAATGAAAGTGGACGGAGCGAAACAAGTATGTAAGGATCGTAGCAAGTGGAAAGAAGTGGTCTCTGCCTACCCCTACGGGAAAGAGGCGTGATTATATGTATGTATGTATGTAGTAGAGCCATGCTGCGGCTACATTAGTAGAATAGTTGTAGCAGGAATGCGTCGTCTCCACCAAGGAAGTACCATATCCTCACAGAATACCAGCGTAAAATAGCAACTTGATGCTGCTGTTTCGTATGATGAGTGTAGAAAACAGGAGACCCTTTTTACTGGAAAAGTAGCATTCCATCTGAATCCTCACAAGTGACAACACATTTGCATTTTGATTCTTTATTGAGGATAAATGTAAATGTCTGAGTCACAACAACCACCCACCATCAGATTAACTGTGTGCACATTTGTCATCCTATCCAATAAAAAAAGTCAATTGCTTACATAAGCCTCCCAAAGAATGCTACAGCATGGTTCTGGGCCACCTGCATCAATCGACTTCCTACATATCTTACCATGTCACTCCATCTAATGGGGGGGGGGGGGGCAACCCTACATAATTAAGACAGGCGATGATGTGAAGCAGTACTATACGTGTGTCCTAAATAACATTTTGTGTGTTCCTAATTTTTGTCACAATATTACTTTTAAATAGTAACATGCTTTAATCTGAATAATTCAGGAAACTGTACAATAATATCTGTACAAAGCAATTAGTAAATTTGATATTGTTCAAAAAAGTTTTTAATCTGTAGCTGTCCATTTAGTCTCAAGAATAAAAGAAACACGAAAGTACAAAGTTTACCATATTGTACGAAGGTATTGATTTGATTTTATCGTCACACTTGGCGGGTTTCTGATCACAGTACTATTATACGGCGACGCTACGCCTCGTTGCCGTTTCGAATATACAAGATGATTATACCGTCGTCTATAGGATGCTGAACTTTCCCACAGTTACCTATTACGACACCTATGAGACTAAATGAACTGAATCAATCACTTACACTGCCACCACACTGAAGTATTAATGAGGTTTACTTATAATCTGATTTTTAAAATAAGATTGAAGTGACAGATAAACTCTTGGTCCACCTGATGGTAAATGACTACTGTAGCCTATAAGCACTTGCAACAAACTTCAAACGAAGAATGTTCGCTTATTAAAACTAAGATGGAATGCCTCACAACTATACTGGCTTTCTGTATTATTTTGAACACAGCAGTGCATGGTAATGCTGCTTTGTGGTAAAAGTAATTAAGAGAAGTAGTTAGTAAGTAAGTAGAAATAATTAACCTTTACAGATAGACTCCTAGGCAGAAAAGGAGTTTTGCCTTTTTTAAAAAAATATGTTCTGAAATGTGAATGCATTGTAATTATAAATTTTTCCATTTTTTCTACAGCAAAGTAGAAGATAGCATGTCGCAGGGAGTACACTGAATCTTAATTTATTATCGTGTGGACTAATCACAAAGCAAACAAGTAACGGAAAAGCGTGAGATGGGGTGATTTAAGTGTGTTATGTAATCTATTTAAAAAAAAGCTGAAGTTGTATTTGTGGGAAGAAATTAGGGATGTGATTTTAAGAAGTTGGACATTGTTTTGGTGTGATAGTGTTGTATCCAATAAATGGAAGGTGTCAGCCGGTGATTCCCGCAACAACGAGCAAGCAAAATGTCTACGTCCAGATGCATTCGCACTTAGTATAGTGTAAAAAGAGTAGGTGAGCAAAATGTGTTCTCTATTTTGGGCAGTTTTATTGACATCCCTAAATTTCGACATCCTTGTCTATATTGAAGCTATGTTAGGCAGTGTTCTGTGATTCTGGATGTCAATATCAGAATTGTACCATGTAAATTGACTCCTCTTAATTCTATTGAGGCTATGTAGCAAGCCCCTGCATAGTATTAAATGTCATGCCCAATGAATTATATTTTCATAGCTTCAAACATATTACGCAGTTGTGCCTATTAAAGTTGTAACAAGATGTTAGATTATTAAATGTGTTTTACTACGGTCAAGTTTCAAAATCTCAGTTTTATTTTTAATTTAAAATAGCAATGACTGAATGTTGTAACAGCGGTCCTGCAATGAATGTGTTATGCTGACACTATTAAATCTTAGCTTATCGAGATACCTTTGAGCATGTTTAAATTGCTCTGCTGGCCAGATTATTCACGAATTTTTAGGTAGATTAATGAAACTACTCAAGGTGTCTTCGGCTTTAACTTAGAAATTACTTGAGTAAATTGTTGACCGTAATTTTATTGTTAGATAATCAATGTGATGGTGGGACTGCTGATGTGATCTGATGACAGTATCGCTGGATTTGGAGTTATTATTGTAAAGTCTTAATGGACTACTTTTTATTGGAGTGATTTTTATTGTAAAGGGATACTGTCATGTTTCATGATATGCCACAATTGGAAAAAAGTTACAAAAAAGTTGTTTTATCATACAATTTATTATTTTTAGTGTTTTCAAAATCTTAATTAAAGAATAGGACTGTCGTTACTAAATTGGAGTGATTTCATTATTCCAGAGAAAATATTGTTGTATAATTAAGATAGTCCTTAGACAAAATTTGAAATACATTTTTTTGACTAAAATAATATATATGTAAATCTGTCACTCAAAAACTGTACCTGGTGATTGTATTAATATGGAAATATACATTTACTACAAATCTTCCATTTTACATGTTTGTTTTTATTTCAATGAAACAACAATAATATTATCTTTTATATTTTATTGCAAATTAACCAAAAGCTAGTACAAAAAGTATTTAATGCTTACACTACAACAAACATACAAAAGTTAGTCATAAACACGGAATTTAAACCAAGTCATATAAGTAACATAGTCAAATAACTTAATGATTTCTTACATAACATTAATTACACACATCAAATGGAACCAATTTTTTATGATTTTTATCGCATTTAATTTATTTATTTTTATACATCCCCGTATTTTAAATGTTCCTGCAGTCTGTGAACATTTAAATGCATTTGAATAGGATATAGAACGAAAATTAAACTGCGAGTAATTGGGAAGTCAATGTATGGCAAACTCACAATGCTATGTAAGTCCCTACCTTAAAATATGGTAGTGAAAGTTGGGCATGGCAGAAGAAGCACAATAGTAAAATTAACATTGTAGAAATGCAGTAATTTAGTAGTATGTTAAGTGTGATTCTGAATGATAGGGTAAGCAATTGTGTAACAAGAGAAAAGTGTGGTTCGCTAGTTGTTGCGACTAGGATTAAGAAGGAATGCTTCGGTGTTTTAGACATGTAGAAGGAATGTATGTGGAAAGGCCGTCAAAGCAAATTTATGCTGCAGAAAGGAGTGGTAGTCTGCAGGGACGCCCCAGATAGAAGATTATCGACCAAATTGGCGATATAATAAAGATGGTCCAAAAGGTAAGGTTGTAATGCTTAGGTATGTTTTGGGTGTCAAAGAAGTGAGAAAGATGTGTCAGGGTTGTGTTGAATGGAAGTCCTATGTCCTAGTCTCTGTTTACCGTTCTGGGTGACAGGCATCAATTTATGAATTATGATGAAGATGATGAAGATTGGTAAGTTAAACAAAAAAAAAACGTAAAAAATAAGTTTCATTTAAAGTCAAAATATATTCAATATTTAAATTAAATGTTGGAATAGATGTTGCTAATTACGCGATATATCAGAATGAAGAAAAAAACTATAATTGAAGACCGATAATCTATTTAAATGTACTACTAGTGTACATGGTAAAATTATTTAATTTCAATTAAAAATCATATCATGGGTGTGATATTTTAATTATATTAAATCTTTAATCTATGCGCCACTTAATGACGAAACAGGATTTTCATGTGGCTTAACTTGCATTGCCTGTTGCTACCATAACAACACCTTATCTGGTAACAAAATGTCTTACATCCGAAACATAACGCTCCAACGCACACAAATGATTAAACTTCAACTTGTAAACAAAAATTTTCAACCCTCCTTAGGTTACTATATAAGATACACATTAAAGTTTATATTTCTATTATTATGTTACGTTATAATATAAAAAATGATTTCTTATAAAATATAAATGCTCACTTCTGTCGACGGTGACTACACCTACTAAAAAATATTTACAACAATCGTTCTTCGCAATTACATGATAGCTCATACAAGTTATAAAAAGTTACCATTCATAAATATTTTATAGTAAGTTTCAGATAGGTAGGTACGTATAAAATATTTGAGCCTAAGGCTCAATATACATTAAGGCGGAATGGAAGCGAATTATATTATACATAGTAAAATTAATTTTATGTTAATTATGTAACGTGCAAACTCGTACAATTTCGTTCAAAAATTCACTTCCATTACATTCCGCCGCAATGTAAATTGAGTCTTATTTTGGGGTAAAATAAATGTACCTAGATTGTCATTTTCCTGCATGCAAGCAGTGTGACATTAAGTTAGGATTACCATTTTGTAATTTGATATGCCAGTCAAAAGGCTAGAGAATTTTAATATTTTTATCTATTCCAAATTGGAAATTGGAAAACCGTAATTGAGCAAGTGGCTTATGAATTTATTTAGAAGTACATAAAACATTATTGAATTTCTCTGAATGCAGGTAATCCTACTTCTAAGCACCTTCACATACTCCTTATATATATTTTTAAAGTTAGTAGATGATCTACTTCAATGCTCTAATCCCTTACAGGTACTTAGATTTCATACATAAGAATATTTGAAGCTATATTAAACAAATAATAATTGTTACATTGAAGTAATGTGTAGGTACTACGTACGAACATTACATTATATTATGTAGTACCTAAGTACATTTTACTTCAATAAATTGTTATTAATTATATGATTTGCAAGCTTTATAGCAGTAATAACTAAAACTTATGTTGGCAATAGATACTGAAGTACTAAATACAAAAATTTTAACTTCGATGTCGATGGTTATTTTAAATGGTTGGCGTGTACAGGCACAGAATTATGGAGTGTAGAGAGAAGAAGGACCATCTCTATATATAAAAAATGTCCCTAAAAACGTGTCCGATAAGGGTGGCGCTGCAGTAGCATAGGATAAATAAAAAAAGCGCCAAAATAATTAGAATAAGATGGAAAAATAAATAAGGACCGACCAATCCGCGGTTTTGTACTACGTAAATAGTTGAGATTTTGTATACTGGCATTTTACTAACTACTCTAGTCATGAAATTTTTTAAATATTTGAATTCAGCTGACTTCCCTCCGTTCACAACAGCTATCTTCATATCGTAGTTTTTCAGACGCCAGCGCTATTGTGGTAGGTTTTGGAACCTCTATTTTCAGTAAATAGTAGGACACTTTTTCAACTTTCGCCCCTTATAAGATGGTTCTTGTACTCTACACTCCATACACAGAATATATATTAGTTGGCACAGGTCCTAAAGTGTGAAAAGTATCAGCTATGATTTTAGCTATATAGAATGTCATTGGAAGGATGCAGGTGGCTCTATCGTATATAGGGAGAGACTTAATATGTTGAGCAGTTTACTTGTGGTCAGGTGCAGTGATTAAAGAATGATGATTCTCTTAGATAGTACATGGTGAATAAAATCAATCAGTACCTTATATTTTTATAATTATGACAAAGGTCTATTTTCCCCGGCGACATGTATACCATATTAATTATTTATAGTGCAATTTAAAAATTTATGTTTACTAAATATTAGTATTGAGCCCAACTTTTATTACTATGAAAATCGAGCTAATTGCTATAACCATAGTAAATCATTTTTTTCATTACATCTAAATTAAAAATTGTTAGATTGAAAACAGATCAATTAGAGAGAGTGTGTGTAGTTTAGATTTATTTCTATAAGCGTATGGTTCAATTTCCCAGTCAATGTCAACGTTGTGTAGAATCTCAATTGTTTTTTATTAAACATCAATTGATGCCATACAGTATCGCCAATGCGTAACATTCATGGTAGCGATTAACCGCGCCATTCCCGCGGCGGCTGGCCGTTCTCGACGACCCACACCGATCCACTCTGTCCTTTCATGAGGATTTCTATTAGAGCTCTACCCACATGCTCGGGGCTGAAAAATAAAATTTATATTACTGACGAGCATTTGGCTGCGATGCTTCGAGGCGCGTAGTAGATTCCCGCGCCAATCAAGTATATTTGTATTTAATTCATTTATTACAACCCATAAAAATTCCATTGCTTAACATGGGCCTCCCTCATGGCAATCTATGTAATCGTAGTTGACAACCGCAGTTTTTCTTATTTTGTAGATTATCATGATGATGCTGTTTTAGTTTTCCTAGTCCTAGGTTTCCTGTCACCTAGGATACCTAGGATAATGGATAGGCCATAGGGTAGTGGATTCTCGTACGCCGCCACTACATAGTAACAGGAAAAAGAAAGGTTTGTCAAGACTGAATAGCTTTGTGGCTATGCAAATTTAGTCGTTTTCCAAGGCATACGATTTATAATTGGATAAAGAAACGATGAGAACTTAGGTAAAAATAGATACAATATGATTCCTCAATACAATATTAGTCAATGAATGTTGAAAAAAGCAAAAATTTGGGTTTACAATGTTGCGAACTGCTGTTCATTGAATCCAGAACCCGCAACGTAGTTGACTGATACTCTAAACATGGGGTTACGTGGTCGTCAAAACTATGTATTGTCCTTACCTATGAAATTATCTTTTTGTAATACTGTAGGTTAAGTTCTGATAGTTTGCATTCGACCCGGAAAATCCAAATTATCTGATTTTCTGAAACTCTTTTGGATAATGAAGCAACTTGTTTTGATACTATTTTTTCATATTATTTGTTAACTATAACTTACTGACGTCTTTTATGTTAAAGTTGTCTTTGTTTGTTGGTAATATATAAATAGTTAAATAGGTTCTTGCTAGCTAAACAAACTAAGTTATTTGTAAGCCCATGACGTCATGAGAATAAAAATATATCTATCTAGTTTGTATAAAGTAACAGGCCTGTTGCGTTTTATCGTAAATCGAAACGTAACAATGACAAATAGTTCGGGCCAATCAAAAAATTCGAATTTAAATAACGGTTCTAGACTTACAATACACGATATCATAGTTTGATTTAACACAGTAGTTCACCTTTTATGTGCATTTGTAATTATCTTTCAATATAGAAATCCTGTTTTCATCCTTTAGTTCTTAAATTATACTCAATTAATACAATTAAAGTCAAGATTTTTATTTTGGGAATTCGACTACATCAATTTATTATATACATCACCCAAGAGCTCCTGCCGCATCCAGGATCAGGATCTTGGGCAAACAGGCCAACTAATTGCAAACATAAACAACTCACCTCTGCGTCTTAAAATTCATGTGATCTCTTTGCCTCGCCGAAACAACTCACCTCTGCGTTTTACAATTCATGTGGTCTCTTTGCCACGCCGCCTCATATTCAGACGACATTAGCTGCTTTCGGATCTCTTTAACGAGTCCCGTATCCGTGAGTCCCGGACAGAGGACCATACTTCGAACTCCTGTCAGATTCACGTGATACTGATCCTGCAAAATGTGTAAGCTTTATGTTCAAAATTAAACTTAAAACTTAGGCCGAATATTGATTGTGAGTATTTTAGTACGTAGATGTTCATTTTTACAGTCAGATTTAAGAATAAAAATAATCTTACGAGCATATTTAGTATGAGAATGGAAGGTCTCATTTTCAGGCATTATGACAGAATTTAGAGCAACAAAATGAGCAATGAGACATTTGCAGTTATCTAAATATACCTTTATCTTAGATTACAGATGCGTTGTTACTTTTAATAATATTATGGGTCGAGAACACAGTCTATCTGATGGTAAGTGGATATTGTGGTCCATAGACATCATCTACGTCCAAGTTCCAAGAATTAAGATTCATCATAAGCTTTATAGCTCAACAATTGGTGAATTTTTTAATTTAATTATTCTAATAGTCTTGTTTTTTTTTGTGTTATCCAAAAATGTTAATTATTATATAATATTGTTGGGAATAAGGGTGTGGCGGGGCTGTCGTCGCGCCACAAGCGAAACACATCGAGCCGCTAACAAAGTTCCGAAATTAAAGTAATATAATATATAGAATAGCTCCGAATTATCACCAGGAGCGTTGGCCGCTCCCCGGGCAGAACACGTTGCCCGGCGGGAGATCTCCCCTTTTCCTTCCACCCGCCACAAGGGTAAAAAATAAAAGGAAATACGAACAAATTAAGGTAGAATGGTAATCTCCCACTTGTTTTAGCAATATAAAGGATCGCACAGGCAACTAAGAAGCATCAGTCTGTAATTCTTAGTCCCACTCTCGTTACTAGTTACTATGCCCGTTGGGGTATTCTACTAGTGTAGGCAAGGAAGGTCGTGTTGCTGAGACGCTGTCCTGTGTTACATTGAGATGGCTAGTGATGCTGTTGGTTTGCATAATTTGGTGTTATCATGTATTTGGGTCCTGATAGTAAGCAGGGTTTGTTACCGAGTAGTGTTCTTTTATTTAAATACCTTTGAGGATAATTTCTAACATCAGAAGTGGAATAGTTTCTTAAATCGGAAGTGGGATAGTTTGTTACAATATTATAATACCTAAATCAAGAATATAACCAAAGCGTACCCCATAAGCACGAGTGAGTCCAACAACGGCATAATTAGTTGCGGTGTAGATAGGCGTGGAGACCTGTGGCCTTGCAAAGGCTGTTGAAGCGGTGTTAACAATTGTACCACCTTGCCCGCCGCGGTCCTTGCCCATGAACCGATAGGCTAATAGTGTGCCACGAATCACGCCATTCTGCAATTTTAAAGTTTAAAAAAGGCGTCAAATGTCAATCGAAGATACGTATTTAGACAAAATCTAATTTAACTGGAATTTAGAGTACTTAAATAACTTCCTTACTTAACGCCATAACAAGAATGCGCTGATTTAAAGAAAAAGCTACCCCTTTCTTACCGCGCGGCATGTGTCTGGCAGATTGGTCAGCGCAAATTTGAGCCCCTGGAACTGGTGATGTTCTCATTACCAGTTGGTGGTTAAGGGTTCGGCATTTTTAGATGAACTCTTCTTCCATGGGTTTCTAGAAGCCTCATACATTAATAGTTCATTAAAATCTGCAGCCGACTAAAACAAAGAAAGCCACAGATGCCTTCGCTACCTCTGAGGATTAATATGGAATTCCTCGCAGCCTGTTATTATTATATGGGCTATTTATATAGTACTTGAGGGTAATATGGTCATCCAGTTAATATGGTCACTTTTTTTTACTTCTTATAAGCCAGTGCTTGACCACAATCCCACCTGGTGGTAAGTGGTGATGCAGCCTTACATGGTAAATCGCACTGTCTTAGCGTAACAAAAGCCTATTCACTCTTGCCTTGAAGACGCCTAGATTGTATTCGGACGGAAAGAGACGCCGGCAAATTATTCCACTCCTTTGCTGTACGCATTACAAAAGACAAAGCAAACCGTTTGGTTCTAATGCGTGGAATATCTACAACAAAGGGCTGAAGACCCGCCGACCGTCTGGTTGTCCGATGGTGGAAAGGAGAGGGATGAATTAAGGTGTGTAATTCCTGCGCACACTCACCGAAATGCATCCTATAGAATACCGAGAGACTGGCTACTCTGCGCCTGTGCTCGAGGCTGACAAGATTGGTTTCAACCAAATCAAGGTCACCAATGAGCCTCTTAGCACGTCTCTCCACTGAGTCCAATGCTGCCAGGTGGAATTTTGCAGCACCAGCCCATATGTGACAGCAGTTTTAACAGTGGTAGAGCCACGCGGCAGCTTTTGCTGTCGCACGGATGGGCCGGCTCGAACCGGGGTGGTACCACGACCTCACAGAAAACCAGCGTGAAGTAGAGGTTCACCTCTGCGTTTCGCTTGGTGAGTGCAGGTGGCCGGAGGCCCTTTTTACTGGAAATGAGGCATTCCATCTTAGTCCTCACGGGTGACAACGCATCTGCATTTTGAATTGTAATAGAGGGTAGATGTAGATGTCTATGAGCCGCAGCAACCACTTACCATCAGGTGGACTGTGTGCCCGTTTGTCACCCTTATCGTATAAAAAAAAAAGTACTCCATGCACAACCGGACTTGCGCTTCATATAAGGTAAGAAGCTGCCCCAGCGGGAAGTACCGCCGCACCCTTGCAAGGACACCAAGTTTTCTTGCGGCTGGTTTGGCTCTGGACTCAATGAACCGCCCATAGTTTAGGTTCGGAGAAAATTTAATCCCTAACAACTGAAGGCGGTCAGTGTACTCCAAGGATACATTCCGGAAAGTAGGAGCCAAAGTGAGCGGGCTCCTTTTAGCGGTAAAAAGAATGCTTGTGTTTTGGAGGCGTTAAATCTCACGAGATTTGCATCGCCCCATTCGGAGACTGCCTGTAGTGTGAGACTCATACGCTCAATCATAGCCTCTCTTTCTGACTGGATTTGATCCCAACTGTCCCGGGCGCTTGGTTGTTATCTCTCCACAACTATGCTGTCGTCTGCATACCCATAGACACCGTGAATGAGCAGATCATTTATATGCAGCAGGAAGAGAGTTGCGGAGAGAACGGAACCCTGAGGAACACCGGCGTTAGTCGCCACAGTATTGGATGAGCAGCCATCAACGACGACCCGGAGAGACTGCCAGGGGATAAGCCGTACGCTGAAAACTTGCCCAATAGACTAGCGTGCTAAACCCTGTCAAAAGCCTTCGAAACATCGAGGTAAACAGCAAGTGCTTCACCACTGTTCTCGAGGGCTTCGCCCCATATGTGAGTGGCATACGCTAGAAGGTCCCCAGTTGATCGATTTCGGCGAAACCCGTACTGGCGATCACTGAGGAGATCATTTTGCTCTAGGTAAACCATGAGGTGGGCGTTCAATATACGCTCCATAATCTTGCAGAGTATGGAGGTAATAGAAATTGGCCGATAGTTGGCGGGGTCGGTACGGCTACCTTTTTTAGGCACAGGCTGCACATTGGCCAGCTTCCAAGATTGAGGCACTATTCCAGTCCTGAATGAGAGGCGGAACAAGCGTGTCAACACAGGAGACAACTCAAGTGCACATACCTTTAGAACTATAGCTGGTATACCATCAGGTCCACTAGCTTTGTTCACGTCTAGATTTCGCGAGGTTTTAAAAACCTCCTTGTTGGTGATACGGACCTCAGACATAGAGGTACCGCAGTAAGGTAATTGAGATGGTACGCTGTTGCTACTGTCCAAACGCGAATTGCAAGCAAAAAGAGAAGCAAATAAGTCCGCTTTCTCCTTAGGCGCATGCGCCAGTGAGCCATCTAATTTTACCAGCGGAGGCAGTGTAGACCGACAGAAGTTTGTCTCGACCGCTTTGGCGAGAGACCAAAAAGCTCTACTGGCAGATGGTTTGACAGAGAGCTTTGTGCCGATGCGTTTAATGCGGTCGAAACTGGCTTGCCGACTTGGTTAAAGGCTCTCTTCTTAAGGCTAACATCCGGAGCTTTACGGTCTCGACCATCGACCCAGGATAAGTACGCCATATGCTTGTGCTTTTCAGAACGAGCGCACTCGGCGTTAAACCAAGGGCGAGCTTTCTTATAACTCAAAAACTACAGCATTGTTTGCATAGATGGTTTTGTGTTACGATAGCTCTTCATTAGTCAATCAATTAAAAAAGGGCGCTGCATTATCGACGCGATTTTTAAAGTTGCTATTCTAGTAAATATTTTAGTCGATTTTAGTACAGTGTAGTGCAGTTATTTATTTTTAAGATAATTTTTCGAAGTATTCCCAATTATTGCCAACACTTGTTTGCTATTTTCTCCTTAATATATTAGTTACATTATACGACTCTATGTTTTTGTCGCTGTCCTCCTCCTAGTTTTGGTTTTATAGGACAGCAAAGCTGAGCAAAGGTGACCATATTACCCTCGCGTACCTTACTCTTTATTTCCTATACAGCAGTGCAAACATATTTGGCGGCAAATATAGGTAGGTAATACCTGCTCAGACGGACGTCTAGGCAGCACAGGAATTCTACCTCCTAGCACTTTTTTGTAATACTAAATATTATAAACTTACCAAATTCACGTCAACTTCGAGTTCCCAAAATCTATCATTCATAACTCCGGCGTTGTTTATCACTATGTCCAGTCGATTGAATACTTTTATTGTCATCTCGAACGCTTCTATAAAGCGAAATATTTTTTTAATTAATTAATTTTATAACCATAGCATCTAGTTCTGGCTAGCATCTGGTAAAAAGATCCGCAACATTTCAAAAATACTTTCACATTAAAAAAAACAGTTCACTTAACTACACAAAACATTTGGTTTTTATAGATAATATTGACAAACGAGTACCCATACATCTACATTTATCCTCGATTAAGAATTAAAATACAGATGCGTTGTCACTCTTGAGAACTAAGATACTACACTCAACATAAGAAACACAGCAGCATTAAGCTGCAATTTCACGCTGGTTTTCTGTGAGAGTGTGGTCTTTCCTCGGTCGAGTCGACCTATTCTTGCCACAATTATGATATTATAGCTGTAGCATGGCCGTACTACTTAGGTAATATGTAAGTCATAAAATCATAATATAGCTAAGAAGAGGTGCCGCCTCCCCAGAAAATCTAAAGAAGAATGAATACAAATAACTATAAGAAAAAGATCCAACGCTGCCAAGCAGTGCTTCAATTGGGAAGAATCTGTGCCGCCTGGGCTTACTCAGGAAATGATGTTGGCTACGTTCATGCGTATAATGTGTGTCAGTGTTACATGTATCTAAAAAATGGGTCAATATTTTTTATGTATTAAGTGTGTTATATATGCTCAAAGAACGATCAAACGCACATTGAGCGAAATTACCGTACAAAACGCTTTGTACTACTGGTCGGCTCTTTCAAACTCCATCATCAATACATCGTTTCACAAGTCCACTGCTGAACATAGGTCTCCCCCAAATAACGTCACGCAACACGGCCCTAACCTACCTGCATGCATAGACTTCCTGCATACATCAACTTCATGCTTCGACTTCTTGCATGAACCGACTTCTGTATGCATCGTCTTTTGCATGCATTGACTTCTTGCATGCATCGACTTTCTGCATGCATCGACTTCCTGCATGCATCGACTTGCTGCATGCATCGACTTCCTGCATGCATCGACTTCCTGCATGCATCGACTTCCTGCATGCATCGACTTCCTGCATGCATCGACTTCCTCCATGTCTTACCAGGTCGTCACCCCATCAAGGCACGATTATGAGGCTGTCAATCAAGAACATTTCTTCCCCATCGGTTGTAAGTTCTTTGAGCTATACGGCCGGTAGTTTGCCACTTCAGCTTACTGATCCGTTGGGCTATGTCGGTTACTCTAGTTCTAGTACGGATATCTTCATTTCGAATTTTATTACGCAGAGAAACTGAGCATAGACCTCTCCATAACTTGCTGAGCGTTTTTGAGCCATTACGACCAACAGTGAAAGACTGCATGTCAGATCTATAGGTCATCACTGGCAATACGTACTGTTTGTGCACTCTTATCTATGTACCAAATGAATAATGCAATATACCAACTGTGATGGACTTAATACCTAATACAATATTTTCTACAACGTGTAACAAAAACCCTGTGGTTCCCTTTGAGTGCGTTATCAGAGTCAGTATTCAAACGTAAATAATAAATAACTTTTACAAAATAACTTTTTTCAAAAAACAAAAAACTTTTCAAAAAATTATTTTAATTTAAAAAAATCTGAAAATTGTATGTGGTTTTATTATATTTAACTGAGACGAGCATCGGTGAAGGGGGGTCTTTCACAATCCTCTTATTCTCTGGATAATGCAGAGGTAATAAAACCACATACAATTCGTAAATCATTTTTTTTTATTAAAATATTTTTTTAATGTTTAAGTTTTTAAAAAACAAAGTTATTACTTTACGTTTGAATACTGACTCTGATAACGCACTTAACGGGAACCACAGGGTTTTTGTTACATGTTGTATACACTGAAATACCCAATTTTTGATGCGTTGATATTAGGATTCTTAATACTCACCCTCATATTGCGGATAGTCCGTGACGTCACATTGGCAAAACAATACGTTCTTCCGGCCATACTTCACACCCAGTTCATCCGACACCTGTTCTCCGATTTCAGAATCGATATCGCATATTGAAACCTGTGAAATGACAATCGTGACTTACACTAGATTTGTTTTATGCCATTTAAACATTACTATTT
This sequence comes from Parnassius glacialis, assembly GCA_033319125.1. Lineage (NCBI taxonomy): Eukaryota > Metazoa > Arthropoda > Insecta > Lepidoptera > Papilionidae > Parnassius > Parnassius glacialis. The sequence goes on from JAVANC010000018.1 coordinate 35,261,723, forward strand.
GGCCCGGCTGCCCTGGAATTCTCAGAACGCCACTACAAGATTTTTTAAACATGTTAATGTTACAGCTAATACACGTCCCACTGCTGGGCACAGGCCTCCTCTCATTTCTGAGTGGGTTTTAGGGCAATGAAATTTCGGTCGCGCTGCTCAATTGTGTGTCGGCGAACTTCACATGTCTTCGAAATATTTATTTTGTCATGATGTTTTCTTTCACCACCGAGCACGTGGTAAATCAGCACTTAAAATTGCAATTAACAATTTCATTGGCGCCTACGGGGATCGAACCCGGGTTGTTCGCGTGCTGTGAAATTTGCAGCGAGCGCTTAGCCCCTGCTACCACGGCTCACATTACATATTTAAGCATAATAGACTACAAGTAAAAATTTTAATCATAGTGGTCTTAGCTTACTAGCTTTTTTTTTTTTTTTTTTTTAAATCTCTAATACTGCAGCCCTCTGACATAGAGATCAGAGTCATTTTCTATCTGTAATTTGTAAGCACTTTTTTGTAATTTTAACATTTAAATTAAAATAAATAAATAATCAATCACCACATTATTCTCACAAAATCATTTTATGTTACGATCAGTTCATTCTCTCTGAATATACTTGGTATATTCACAAGGAAGCACCGAATGGCAATCTTGCATTTGCAATTCTCGCCCTATGTTTATTTTGGTGACACTAAATTATTGACATTAATTTGATACCTACAAAATTACTATAACTAACATTACATTTGATATAAAATAATAAATATATTGAATTCACATTTTTTAATTGTTATTGCCTTTTTTAATCATTTTTATTATCATTTACATATTTGTTTGAAATATATTAAATTGTGTAAAATTGTAAAAAATTGTATAAAATTGTATAAAATTGTATAAAACTAAAAATATAACTTAATTTCGGTTATTTTTCACGACCCCATTAATAATTTCTTCGCAGAATTCAATAAACTTACTTCGAGTGACTTTACTATCTAATAATAAATATAATTTCTCTTCTTCCAGTCTTGCTCCGGTCGACGTCTCAAAATCGTACCTTTGTTTGCAGAACCTGGGACACTCAAAAAGTACGTGCAGCACGGTCTCCTCAACTCCTGGCTCACAGACGCATGAAGGGTTCTCCTTGCATCGGAATCGGTACAGCTTACTAGCTTGGGTACCTCTTACTTATTCCTGACGCCAAATAGCAATGCTTGCACTGCTGTGTTCCGAGCTGAACGGTAGATATAGAGAGGCAGTATAATAATAAGCAGTAAGGCATTCCTTCGTAGTCCTCAGAGGTGACAACGCATGTGTAGCCTTCTTTATTTGAAGTTTACTGCAGGTGTCCATGTGCTGCAGTAGCTACATATCATCATCATCATCATTACATGCCACAAAGCACGGTCCTGAGCCACCTGCATCCATCGACTTCCTGCATGTCTTAACAGGTCGTCACTCCATCTAGTGGGGGGCGCCCTACATTTTGTCCGCCGGTATGAGGCCGCCACTCGAGAACCTTTTTTCCCTATCGGTTGTCGGTTCTTCGAGCTATATGTCCGGCCCATTGCCACTTGAGCTTATTAATCCGTTGAGTTATGTCAGTCTATCTGGTTCTACTGCGGATATTCTCATTTCTAAGTTTATCACGCAGAGAAACTCCGAGCATAGCCCTCTCCATAGCTCACTCAGTGACCTTAGGCTTACTCATCCGGCCAGCAGTGAAGGACCACGCCTCAGTTCCATAGGTCATTACTGGCTACACGCACTGGTTGTACAGTTTCGTTTTCAGGTTTTGAGGTATACCTGACGAGAAGATGTGCCGTAATTTACCGAACGCTGCCCAGTCGAGTTGAATCCATCACCATCAAGTGGAGCGTAATTTCGTTTGTCACTTTACAATTGACAATTTTATCGAAAAAAAAAACAATTTGTCGTTGACGCCAAAAAGGCCCCTTTGCGGCGTTAGCGATGAATTAATCGCTTTAGGGATGTCTACTCAGCATGTGTTATCCTGCAGCATCCCACGGACATTTTGCTTGCTTGGAAAACAGACGTTTAATACGAGATAAAAAAATTCCTTACTTTTTGCTTTACTTATCATTATTTTCACGTGGTGACGGCTTAAAAGAATCCATAATTTATCGCATATAATCCCGGGTGTGTTGTAAGAGGCTACTTTGGCATATACCAGAGAGATCTCAAGAGTTTTTGTAGATGACATTACCATTTCGTATGATTAGCATGAGCTTTATTCATGATGATCGTTACAAATCTCTACAAGACCTCCTCAAAGGAATGAATGCCACACAACACGGTCTTGGGTTATAGAATCAGGTCCGTCAAAGAAATAGACCCGTCGTACAATAAACCAAAAACACTGATCACACTCTTAATCTCATGACTGAAGACAAGAAATAAAATGCAATTTTCAACAATAATATGACAAATATAACAAATATTACTGTATACAGACAGCTGTACAGACATCTCCAAATGCATGCGGCGAGACTTACACAACTTCAATACAGTTCGTATTTAAAAAGCGATTGAGCGGAAACAAGGCTCCAAACTCGACATTTCCGGGTGACCTGAGATTTTGAGTGAGGTCGAGAGTTTCTACAGCTGTATATAATATACTGTCGTGCCACACCATAGATTATGCCACACGCACGCGCACGAGAACGACCCAAGAACATGTCGCATCCGAATCCGACACTATTTCGGTCATGTCCCGGGTGTCAGTTTGGGCCAGATTAGAATGACTCTCCTCTTTAGCACCTTAGCCGGTAATCCATATCACATTCTGAATATGTCGTCTTCAAGTCGTCATGTATGGGTATCATAATGAAATGGAATATAAAATAAAGCAATATAAAAATATTGTTGAGGCTTTAGGATTTATGCAATAACAATAAACAAACGTTAATAAACCTAGCAAGCTAACAGCAAAGCAAAGTGGCGAAGCAATCAGCTATGTAGCGGTTTCTAACGGAAAAAAAATTCAAAATAGGAAGTTCAGATGCCTGGGTGATCAGTAATCGATTGCTGAAAACAGAATTTGAAAATTCGAAACCGTTCTCGAGATAATCGTGGGACAGACGGACAGACATCGTGAAATCAATAAGCGACTTTACAAGCTTCGCCACTTAATAAGTATATAGTAAAATTAACTGGATTTGTTAGAAATGGTTCATCCAAAGCTTTCTAATATTTATTGAAATTTTCAAATCCAAAAACATTTATTTCGGATTCTTCATCCATATGACTCAGTAACCATTGAAACTTGCCCCAATATTAATGATATAAATAATTTGGTCTTGCTCCTGGCTGAGAAACCGGCGTATGTAAACAAATCCAGTGCCCTAGCAGTGGAGAATTCTACCTATTTGTCAATTCGCTTCTTTTGCGTGTAATTGAATAAAAGCTAATTTCTGGATTCATTCAAAACTAAATGAAGTCGTAGAGTATAAATAAAAAAAATTACCATTCTCATTATTACCTTGCAGTCATCCGCATATTGTAGGAAGTTTTATTTACTTTCAAATTAGGTATACCTTACCAAAAATACTAGATTCTTATTTTTTTTTATAGAATAAGAGTGACAAACGAGCACACAGTCCTCCTGATGGTAAGTGGATGCTGAGGCCCATAGACACACATCTCTCCTCGATTAAGAATCAAAATGAAGATGCGTTCTTCCCTGAGGTTCGTCCCTGAGGACTATTTTACGCTAGTATTCCCTGAGACCCTGATGTTTCCTCGCTCAAGCTGACCCATTCGTGGTTTGACCATAATATAGCTGCAGCATAGCCCTGCCACGTTTAAAATATTATTTTTCAAAGACTATCTATTATTTTACTTTAAATGTCACTGGGCTTATAAAAAGTTTCCGCATTGAGCTAATTTGCAGCATAAATATTTTAATAAGAGTTCAGTTACCCTCAGACACTGCTTTGCCATGAAAGCTATATCTATAGTAGACAGTAATTTGCCCTTTGAGATAATGGAACAAGACTAATAATTTAAGCGTATGCTTTAGTTTTGACTTTTTATAAAGATATTAAAAATCTTACGCACAATTTTACATATTATGTTTATAGAGTGGCATGTCTAACAAATGGATCTGGCCACCTAGTTACTACCACCTAACATTTGTTTTACGACAGAACAAAACGGACGAAAATCGTCACATTTAGTTAAACTGCTCAGTACGATCAATAAAACGCTATACTAACGTACGTGGTAGAGGTACGTTTTGTACGTGGTAGAGCCATGCTGTAGCTATATTAGTAGTATAGTTGTAGCACGAATGGGTCGGCTCGACCGGGGAAGGACCACGCTCTCACAGAATACCAGCGTAAAATGGCAGCTTGACACTGCTGTGTTTCGTATGGTGAGTGTAGAGAACCGGAGACCCATTTTATTGGAAAAGAGTCATTCCATCTTAATCCTCACGGGTGACAACGCATCTGCATTTTGATTCTTTATTGAGGATAAATGTAGATGTCTATGGGTCACAGCAACCACATACCATCAGGTGGACTGTGTGCTCGTTTGTCACCCTATCCTATAAAAAAAATATAACCTTTCTTTCACTCCTTGCGGTATAGCATCCACTACCGGAGTCAATTCGCGACATAATTCTGCTGTGTTACAAATCACTATTCAAGAGACGAGCCTTTTTTACTGCTAACGAGACAATACGTCTGTCCCCAGGTGACAATGCATCTACGTTTTGATTTTTATTCCAGAATAAAATGTACAGCACCTACTTACCATGAGATGGACTGTGTTCGCGTTCGTTACCCTCAATCGTATAAAAAATATTAGCAAAAACCTGACTGCATTTTCTCGCTAAACGTCTACTTAGGCTCTGGTCAAGAAATTAATTTTTTTTCAACAGACCGGTTGTCGTTGAGCGGTCGTAGATATATCATCATCATCATTACAGCCCTTTAAAAGTCCACTGCTGAACATAGTAAAGTAAATAAAATATATTGGTAAATCCAATTGGGCATACCTTAAGCGCATTAAAAAAATTACGTATAACATGATTATACGGAATTATTAAAGTAGTTTAAATACATTTCGACAGCACTATCGGCTTCAACACCCTCGAAAACCATGAAAATGACACCCATGATGAAAAAATTGATACCTATTGCAGCCGCCATCTTGGATTTACATTTCGACAGCACTATCGGCTTCAACACTCTTGAAAACCATGAAAATGACACCCGAGATGAAAAAATTGGTACCAACTTCAGCCGCCATCTTGGATTTACATTTCGACAGCACTATCGGATTCAACACCCTCGAAAACCATGAAAATGACACCCAAGATGAAAAACTTGATATCTATTGCAGCCGCCACCTTGGATTTACATTTCGACAGCACTATCGGCATCAGCACCCCCGAAAACCATGAAAATGACACCAATGATGAAAAAATTTATATCTATTGCAGCCGCCATCTTGGATTTACATTTCGATAGCACTATCGGCTTCAACACCCTCGAAAACCATGAAAATGACACCCATGATGAAAAAATTGGTACCTACTTCAGCTTAAACTTAATACAAAGGTACTCTGTGAACTAAACTACTCTGTGGCTGTAGATCCCCATTTACAGAAACAATTTATATACGAGGCAACCAAATCAACGAAAATTTCGCCATTTTGGAGCCGAAAAAAATTAATTATAGCTAAACAAAACAAAATTACACTGCCATTTACATTCAGTGGCTTCCCACATGATAGATGAAGAGATTAAAAAATAGATTGAGTTAAACAATTGATATTTTCAAAAGTTATAGTGTTTACAAGCCACAGGGACATGATAAATCCACACCATAAGCCACTAAAACCCTTTTGCATACCTTAAGCGAAAGCGCAAGGTATGTTCTACTATCGCCTAAAAATTAAGATTCCAACGTTTTATCGAATAAAATCGTATCTAGCAATCATATTATACATATAAATGATATAAAAAGCACATTGTTAGAAAGATAAATGATTGTTGAACTTATTTTTTTTTTAATTGATTAATTGCTATTTACAAATAAAAAAGGGGTTTTTGTGGCTTATGGTGTGGATTTATCAAGTCCGGAAGGCTTGTAAACACTCTAACTTTTGAAAATATCAATTGTTTAACTCAATCTATTTTTTAATCTCTTCATCTATCATGTGGGAAGCCACTGAATGTAAATGGCAGTGTAATTTTGTTTTGTTTAGCTATAATTAATTTTTTTCGGCTCCAAAATGGCGAAATTTTCGTCGATTTGGTAGCCTTGTATGTAAATTAATTCTGTAAAGAGAGCTAAAGACACAGAGTAGTTTACTCACTCACTCAGTTCGACGCACAGAGTACTTTTTATATACTGGTCAGTCGCCGTCGTGAGTGGACATTGTTTCGGATGTTTGCAGCGGCTCAAAAAGATCGCTGTACAAATACACAATATTCGAATATCCAAATTTCTTAAATACCTGATTATTATAATAATAAGAGATTTATTTATTACAATATTTTAAAAGCACAGAATAAATAATAGTAGTACGTACTAAAAGTAAGTAGTATCAATTTTTTTGTCATGGGTGACAGTTTGATGGTTTTCGAGAGTGTTGAAACCGATAGGGTTGTCAAAATGTAAATCCAAGATGGCGGCCGCAATAGGTATAAATTTTTTCATCTTGGGTGTCATTTTCATGGTTTTCGAGGGTGTTGAAGCCGATAGTGCTGTTGAAATGTAAATCCAAGATGGCGGCTGCAACAGATATCAATTTTTTCATCATGGGTGTCATTTTCATGGTTTTCGAGGGTGTTGAAGCCGATAGTGCTGTTGAAATGTAAATCCAAGATGGTGGCTGAATTAGGTACCAATTTTTTCATCGTGGGTGTCATTTTCATGGTTTTCGAGGGTGTTGAAGCCGATAGTGCTGTCGAAATGTAAATTCAAGATGGCGGCTGCAATAGGTATTAATTTTTTCATCATGGGTGTCATTTTCATGGTTTTCGAGGGTGTTGAAGCCGATAGTGCTGTTGAAATGTAAATCCAAGATGGCGGCTGAATTAGGTACCAATTTTTTTTTCATGGGTGTCATTTTCATGGATTTCGAGGGTGTTGGAGCCGATAGTGCTGTCGAAATGTAAATCCAAGATGGCGGCTGCAAAAGATATAATTTTTTTCATCTTGGGTGTCATTTTCATAGTTTTCGAGGGTGTTGAAGCCGATAGTGCTGTCGAAATGTAAATCCAAGATGGTGCCTGCAATAGATATCAATTTTTCCATCATGGGTGTCATTTTCATGGTTTTCGAGGGTGCTGAAGCCGATAGTGCTGTCGAAATGTAAATCCAAGATGGCGGCTGCAATAGATATCAATTTTTTCATCATGGGTGTCATTCGAAAGGTTTTCGCGGGTGTTGAAGCCGATAGTGCAGTCGAAATGTAAATCCAAGGTGGCGGCTGTAATGGGTATCAATTTTTTATCATGGGTGTCATTTTCATTGGTTTCGAGGGTGTTGAAGCCGATAGTGCTCTCGAAATGTATTTAAACTACTTTAAAAAATTCCGTATAATCATGTTATACGTATTTTTTTATGCGCTTAAGGTATGCTCAATTGGATTTTCCAATTATAATTATAACTTTTTTTATTTAAAAATAGCAATTAATCGATTTAAAAAAAAAATATTAATAAGTTCAACAATCATTTATCTTTCTAACAATGTGCTTTTTATATCATTTATATGTATAATATGATTGCTAGATACGATTTTATTCGATAAAATGTTGGAATTTTAATTTTTAGGCGATAGTAGAACATTACCTTGCGCTTTCGCTTAAGGTATGCAAAAGTAAAGTTGCAGCCTATATACGTCCCACTGCTGGGCACAGTCCTCCTCTCATTTCTGAGAGGGTTTTAGGGCAAGGAAATGTCCGCCGCGCTGCCCCAATGCGTGTTGGCGAACTGCACATGTCTTCGAAATATTTTTTTTTCTTATTTCTCAGACATGCAGGTTTCCTCACGATGTTTTCCTTCACCGCCGAGCACGTGGTAAATCAGCACTTAAAATTGCAATTAACAATTTCATTGGTGCCGGCGGGGATCGAACCCGGGTTGCTCGAATACTTTGAAGCTTACAGCGAGCGCTAACCATCTGAGCTACCACTGCTGAACACAGGGCTCCATAATAGATTGCCACATAGGGATATTTATCATAGATGCCCGCTTGGCAGAGTTGTTATCAAGAAAATGCAGCTGCCTGTTGTCGTGTTTTGGTTTCCCTCTATCGCTTCTTATGACTCCCACGGGATGATATGGGGTAATGGATTCAAATTGATTCTGCACCGCACTATACGGTTAATAAAATACACAGCATTTTAGTAAATAAATTCTTTATAAACTTTACTATGCGAGGGCCCCATGAAATGACAGTCGCTACAGCAAATGATACAAATATAAAAGTCATCTCTCAGAGAATTGCACCATTTTCTCACTTCAGCCGGCCTTAATATCGCTCCGGACCTTATCGAATTTATTAAAATTAAATTAAAATTATTTACATTGATTATGTTATTTACACCAATGAGCATGCACGAGATTTTGAATTTATTTGAAACCCTGAGTAGGTATCCTGCCCGTTCTATCCTACGGTTCGCTAAGATTTAGACACATGGTCAAAATATGTAAGAGTGAAAAAAATTTTTTTAAAAGGATATAATTATAGCCTCATAAAAACCATAGGTATTACGTTCAATGAATGGCAGATGTCAGAAATAGAAATGCAAATGTAAATAGATTTTGGCGAAGCAAGTTGTGCCGTCCTAAATAATTGATTATCAAATTATAGATTCCGAATTCGCGAAGGTGACAACCTTCCTTGCTTCCAAATGATGGCAAATATTGTAGTGGATATAGGTTATTTAACGATTGGTTTAATTTTTTTTTGATTGAATTTTAAATTGCTATAACTAATATATGTGCTGCTCCCAGTCAATATTATTAGTTTGATTATTCACTGTATAAGTAAATCACCAGGGTTTCGAAGGTCGATCAGCGGGTTGCAAGTGCAGATAAGCTTAAAATTATTGGAAAACGTTAACATATTCCCTATTACAAGCCCCTTCTCTAAACGTGCTATACACATTCGGCTCAAAACTATTCGGCACACCCGGGCGTTGAACTGAATAATGTACAGATGAATGTTCGACAAAAAGGTCGCTCATCGCACACGTTACATCAACTATCATACGTTACAAGGATTTTTTTGACAAGATTCTAAATTAACAGAAACCAACGCCTCAACCCTGAATCTCGAACAACGGTAAAAATGCATTATAGGCTAAAGCCACAAAAACAAATTTTGCCATCCGAACGAACCGGATATATTGCATACCTTAAGCGAAAGCGCAAGGTAATGTTCTACTATCGCCTAAAAATTAAAATTCCAACATTTTATCGAATAAAATCGTATCTAGCAATCATATTATACATATAAATGATATAAAAAGCACATTGTTAGAAAGATAAATGATTGTTGAACTTATTAATAATTATTTTAAATCGATTAATTGCTATTTTTAAATAAAAAAAAGAGTTTTAGTGGCTTATGGTGTGGATATATCATGTCCCTGTGGCTTGTAAACACTATAACTTTTGAAAATATCAATTGTTTAACTCAATCTAATTTTTAATCTCTTCATCTATCATGTGGGAAGCCACTGAATGTAAATGGCAGTGTAATTTTGTTTTGTTTAGCTATAATTAATTTTTTTTGGCTCCAAAATGGCGAAATTTTCGTCGATTTGCTTGCCTCGTATATAAATTGTTTCTGTAAATGGGGATCTACAGCCACAGAGTAGTTTAGTGCACAGAGTACCTTTGTATTAAGTTTAGTTCGGCTTCAGTTGCCGTCGTGAGTGGACATTGTTTCGGTTGTTTGCAGCGGCTCAAAAAGATCGCTGTACAAATACACAATATTCGAATAACCAAATTTCTTAAATACTTGATTATAATAATAATAAGAGATTTTTTTATTACAATATTTAAAAGCACAGAATAAATAATAGTAGTACGTACTAAAAGTAAGTAGTATAATTTTTTTTGTCATGGGTGACATTTTCATGCTTTTCGAGGGTGTCGAAACCGATAGGGTTGTCGAAATGTAAATCCAAGATGGCGGCCGCAATAGGTATCAATTTTTTCATCATGGGTGTCATTTTCATGGTTTTCGAGGGTGCTGAAGCCGATAGTGCTGTCGAAATGTAAATCGAAGGTGGAGGCTGCAATAGGTATAAAATTTTTCATCATAGGTGTCATTTTCATGGTTTTCGAGGGTGTTGAAGCTGATAGTGCTGTCGAAATGTAAATCCAAGATGGCGGCTGAATTAGGTACCAATTTATTCATCATGGGTGTCATTTTCATGGTTTTCGAGGGTGTTGAAGCCGATAGTGCTGTCAAAATGTAAATCCAAGATGGCGGCTGCAAAATATATAATTTTTTTCATCTTGGGTGTCATTTTCATGGTTTTCGAGGGTGTTGAAACCGATAGTGCTGTCGAAATGTAAATCCAAGATGGCGGCTGCAATAGGTATCAATTTTTTCATCATGGGTGTCATTTTCATGGTTTTCGAGAGAGTTGAAGCCGATAGGGTTGTCGAAATGTAAATCCAAGGTGGCGGCTGCAATGGGTATCAATTTTTTCATCATGGGTGTCATTTTCATGGGTTTCGAGGATGTTGAAGCCGATAGTGCTGTCGAAATGTAAATCCAAAATGGCGGCTGAAGTAGGTACCAATTTTTTCATCATGGGTGTCATTTTCATGGTTTTCGATGGTGTTGAATCCGATAGTGCTGTCGAAATGTAAATCCAAGATGGCGGCTGAAGTTGGTACCAATTTTTTCATCTCGGGTGTCATTTTCATGGTTTTTAAGAGTGTTGAAGCCGATAGTGCTGTTGAAATGTAAATCCAAGATGGCGGCTTCAATAGTTATCAATTTTTTTATTATGGGTGTCATTTTCATGGTTTTCGAGGGTGTTGAAGCCGATAGTGCTGTCGAAATGTATTTAAACTACTTTAATAATTCCGTATAATCATGTTATACGTAATTTTTTTAATGCGCTTAAGGTATGCCCAATTGGATTTACCAATTTATTTATTTATTTATTTATTTAATCTTTATTGTATCACACCTTAAACTAAGGATTACAATGGGCGGACTTAATGCCATATGGCATTCTCTACCAGTCAACCCTGGGAGAATTAAACAAGTATAAGTTGGTAGGTGTCGGAAAATGTTAAAATTACTAGACATAATATATTGTATATAAACATAAAATATAGTTCGCATACGTTCTAATATTACATATATAAAAATAATATAAATTAAGAAAATATTAAATAATAATATATATAATAAATAATATAATAAATATTGTATGTATAATATATAAAATAACTAAAAAAATAAAAATAGAAATCTACGATCAAATGCAGTTTTCCTTAAGATAATGTTGTCGGACCTGTCTCTTAAACGTGTGCTTATTCGGTGCTTTTCTTATATCAACGGGCAGGGCGTTCCAGAGAAGTATTGCCTGAACTGTAAATGAGGAATTAAAGAAACCAGTATTATGCTGAGGTACATGAAGCTTAAGGACGTTAGTGGAACGAGGTTCACGCTCTAGAGTTGGATACCGAAAGTGGAAGTTATCCTTAAGATAAGAAGGAGACGTCGGATCATTTAATATAGAAAAAAGGGTTAGTAAGACTCTGGAGCAACGCCTCTGACGAATAGAAAGCCATTTAAGCTTGGAACGAAAAGCAGTGATGTGGTCGTATTTTCGTAAGTTGAAGATAAATCTTATACAGTTGTTGAGAAGGCGCTCCAACTTGTTAAGAAGATTTTGCGATAGGTCTGGATAGCACACATCTGCATAATCTATAATAGGAAGTATAAGGGAATTAACCAGTAAAAGCTTGGTTTTAAAGGGTAAGAAATTTTTAAAACGATAAAGCGAACGTAGACTGGCAACAACTTTACGGCTAATTTCCGAGATCTGTACTCGCCAGTTCATAGAGTGATCTATATGCAAACCCAAATTAACTATGGAATCAGAAAATGGAATTGAAATTCCATTGTACACAACTGGTTCAAGGTTTCCATAGTCAATCATATTCAGCATTCTGGAGCTACCAACGACCATTGTTTTACATTTTGAAAGATTTACTGAAACACCAAATTTGTTTGACCAGTCACGGATGGCCTCTAAGTTTGTGTTTAATTTCCTGATTCCATTATTTATATCATCGATACTGCATTGTACATATAGTTGAAGATCATCAGCATACAGATGGTACGAGCAACTGAAATCATTAGATATTGAGTTTATAAATAGCGAAAACAAAATGGGAGATAATATACCGCCTTGCGGTACGCCAGTTTTAACGTCAGCCCAAGCAGAAAACTGCTCCCCTGACCTAACAAGCTGCTGACGACCGCGAAGATAGGATGAGAACCACTCCAAGGCTGGAGATGAGAATCTGAGATAAGTAAAAATGGATAGGAGGATATCGTGGTCGACTGTGTTAAAAGCATTTGAAAAGTCAACAAGCACCACCACTGTAACTTTTCGTTCATCCATCCCTTTTCTAATGTCATCCGTGATCTTAATCAATGCAGTGGTGGTACTGTGACCAGAGCGAAACCCTGACTGAAAGATATCCAGTAGGTTATATTTTTTTATGAAAATAGATAACTGCTTATGTATATTATGTATATTATAGTAGTGGCTTCGAGTTAGTTTAGCTGTGGGTCGTGTGCCGGCTCGAATAAGGGAGACCTAGGTGGGTTGACACAAAAATTACATTACAATGCATAACTCGGCACTATATAATTCTACATAAGTGAAACTTGTATGATTGGATACCTAGACCTGTACACCATTTAATTCATTCTTTCAGAATGAATTAAATAGTGATGAATAGTAATGAATCTGAAAGAAGCGAAAGAGGTATGTAAGGATCGTGACACTTGGCGATCTGTTCTCTCTGGCTACCCCGTCAGGGATTGTGCGTGAAGATAAGTATAAGTATAAGTATTTAATTCATACACATAGCACATATTAAATATGCCTTTTTAAAAGATATTTCTGAAAACAAAAAAAAATCATGGCATTATGCTGAGTGTGCTCCTGTTCCCAGATGACGCCTTGACACATATGAGTATTGGTATTGTATAGTTTGTAATATGTAGTATATTGTAATTTGTATTGTATAGCCAATATTATTTGTAAATTATGTGTTTTTTTTATGTTATCTGTGATGGCGTCATTTTGGAGAATAAACCTTTCTTTCTTTCTTTCTTCTTTCTTGAAAACCCACATCAACTCTCCGTGTTTCAACTCTCCTAATACCGAGGTAAGTTGAAACAGTTTCAGAGGTGAGTTGAAACGTAAATTTGAATAAACCTAGCAAGCTAATATCATAGCAAAGTGGCGAAGCAATCAGCTTTGTAGCGGTTTCTAACGGAAAAAAATCAAAATAGGAGGTTCAGATGCCTGGGTGATCAGCAATCAATTGCTGAAAACAGAATTTGAAAATTTGAAACCGTTCTCGAGATAATCGTGGGACAGACGGACAGACGGACGGACAGACGGGCAGACGGACAGACGGACAGACATCGTGAAATCAATAAGTGACTTCGCAAGCTTCGCCACTTAATAATTAGTTTATACTCGTAGTTAAATAAAAAGTTTTTTAAGAAAAATTGTTTTATTTAAGAAAATAACAAAGTAATTGAGGTATTTATAAGAGACCAATCGATATAAACACTAATAGCTAAGTAATACTAAGGCACATCTTATAACAGTCTTTGTTTTCTACCGACTTCAAAAAGGAGACGGCACTCAATTCGACTCTATGTTTTTTTATGTGTGTTACCTCATAACTTTTTACTAGGTGAACCGATTTCGATGATTCTTTTTTTAATTGAAAGCTGGTGCTTCACATGTGGTCCCATATAAATTTGATGAAGGTTTGACTAATAGTTTTTGAGTTATTCTTAATCATTTATATTGAAGTCAGTTGTAGAAAATTTTTAATTTTAAATTATAATAAAACAGGGTTGGATGCCGTTCTATAAATAGTTTTAACCACACTTCTCCAGCCATTTCATCTCTGTTCCAAGAAGGAGGGAACTTTTTATCCTTCCTTAGTGCAAAGACCATAGTTAGCTGCTGAACACAGCAGGAGATACTCGCACAGAATATTTTCTTCTTCTGTAGTAAATACTAAAGCTTGCGCATATCCCATAGTTACTGGTTTTGGGTCATCTTTGCTATGCTTGTTTTGTTTTTTTTATATAACGATATAAAGATGAGCAGTTTAAGTCGTAACCTTTAGCTGCATCTCGAAGGCTTTTTCCTATCAAATTAACATCATCTGCTGCTAGTTTATAAATTTAAATACTCGCTTCTCCTCTGTTACTTTTCCGAGTATATTTATTAGGCATTCTGAAACAGAAAAAATTAGATAAAAAAAATCGTTTTGGTAACGCCTGAACTGTTTTCAATTAATTAACCATCAGAACCATCTCACAAACACGCATGCTTTTAACCTTATAACACCCTCATTATTTCTTCGGGGATTAAAAAGCTAACCACTTGAAATAGTATATCATAAATTTACTGTCGAGGACAGTTGAAACAAACAAGGTGAGTTGACACAAGCTGTTTCAACTTACCTCCGTAAAATAATTTACGACTTTCTGAACATGATCACAAAAGTAACCTTGAAAATCACAATCTAAGCACAAAATGAAGTTACAATTTTAAAGAGCGATAAGTAACCTAAATAAAGATCACAATTTTATCACAAAATAGCTAACACTATTAAGTACTGTACACCATCAAAATTACAAACGGAAACTTACTTTTATACGATTTTTGAGCACTATCTTCGTGGGTACACAACCGCTCGTCGGACGCCCTTGGCGTATACCAAGGTGTTGGTTGGTGTATCATGGAAGCTCCAAATGCGCCATTGCCGAACTTCTAATACTTATAGTTACTGAGATATCGACATTGTTGCAAGTTACCTTTGTGTCAACCCACCTAGGTCTCCCCTACGTAGACAGTACAGCTTAGAGGCCTCCTATATTAAAATGTGGAGGCGATCGTACAATTTATTATGAATTGACGTAGGCGGTGGTGAGCAAAGTTGAGTGACTGAGCTCTGAGCGCTACTTTATCAACCTACTTCAAAACAGGAAGATGTCTTCAATTCTTCGGATTTTTTATGTATATTCTGCGATAATTTGTTAACCACGTTTTTGTACGTGGTAGAGCCATGCTGCAGCTATATTAGTAGTATAGTTATAGCACAAATGGGTCGGCTCGACCGGGGAAGGACTACGCTCTCATAGAATACCAGCGTAAAATAGCAGCTCAACACTGCTGTGTTTCATTTGGTGAGTGCAGAGAACCGGAGACCCTCTTTACTGGAAAAGAGGCATTCCGTTTTAGTCCTCATGGGTGACAACGCATCTGCATTTTGATTCGCAAACGAGGATAGATATTGATGTCTATGGGCCACAGCAACCAGTTAATATCAGATGGACTGTGTGCTCGTTTGTCATCCTATCCTATAAAAAAACCACGTTGCCAGATTTTAATGATATGTTTGATTTTATATTAGGAAGGGAGTACCTCATAGGTGGCCCCATATAATGGAGACAATTTCTTTTTGTATGGAGAGAGGTGCCCCACCAGTTGTGGCGTACCTTAATGAAATACAAAACATGTCGATTTATTCTTTATCTTTATATATAAAAATTACGTGTCACGCTGTTTGTTCGCGATGAATTTATAAACTACTGAACTGATTGCAATGAAATTTTGCACACTGTGTGCAGTTTGGTCCTACTTGAGACTTGAGAGATAAGATAGTTTTTATCCCGTGACTCTCAATATTTCTTATTACGAATTTAGTAATTTTTATAGGACACAGGGTCGTCGGAGAGGGCAGAACAACGTCTGCCTGGTCAGCTAGTATTCTATAGTTTACAATAGTAATGTTAGTTTTACTGTATCTAACGGAAATACTGAGAAATTAACAATCACAATAGCCTAAAAACAAACTAAAAGCCATTGTCTAGTAGTTTTCACCGGTAAGTAAAAATAGTGCACTGGTCAATAATTAACAAATTGTCTGTACATTCAGTATTTATAGGTACTTTAAGATTGATGGAAAATCCTTTTAGTAGTTCATTCTTCGTTACTTCGTTTTTTTCTGCCGACTTCCAAAAAGGAGACGATAATCAATTCGACTGTATGTTTTTTTTTATGTGTGTTACCTCATTACCGATACCGATGATACCATATACTGATTTCGATGATACTTTTTTATATGAAAGCTGACAGTTCTCGTGTGGTCCCATATGAATTTGATCAAGGTCAGACCAATAGTTTTTGAGTTATTCTTAAATAACTTATATTGAAGTCGGCTGTACAAAATTTTTAATTTTTAATTATTCATATTACGTTAGCCAGAACATGAATATCATAACAACTCCTTTTTTTTCTCAGATTTCATAATTCCAGTTAGATTTTCATAAAATCTTTAGGCCCTTTACTACCTATAATAAATTGGTATCTTTTTTTAAGTGTAATAAAATGAAGTTACGTTAAAATTTCTAGTGGGCTTAAAAACTATTGTCTGCTTTGGTCAGGATCTGATGGAATCTATATGAAAATCATCTGAATCATCACACATGCAAGACACATGAAAACGAATAATTCTTTACTACGTCAAACGACTTTGATGATTATGTTCTTTTATTCTTTTTTAGCTCTTAGAAGTTTCTTTAAAAAGTTTCATCTCGTGTAAAATTAAGGTAATAAAAAAAAAGGTTCGAACGTCGATGCTGGTGCTTTTTTTGTAATCTCTTTCTAGAAAAAAAAGTAGGCCTTATTAACTAAGGTTGAACAAAATATTCATTATAACATAATTTAAAATAAAAAAATTTTGTAATTGATTGTAAAAATTGATTGAATGTGATTCAATCAATGGGCCACACGAGAACTATCAGCTTTCATATAAAAAAATAATCATCGAAATCGGTTCGCCCAGTACAAAGTTATGAGGTAACACATATAAAAAAAACATACAGTCGAATTGAGTACCGTCTCCTTTTTGGAAGTCGGCAGAAAATGAGTTCTTAGTGTTTGTTTCCTTTTTATAAAGTGTTGATTACTGTCAACTATAAATTAAAAAGTTATCATCTGTTGTAGGTACGTTTTTAATTCCTACGCTAATAAGGTAACGTAGCCTCAATTCGTGCTGGCTGTTTATATGTACGAGTGCAACTACAAAGTAAAATATGTCATAAGCTTGTAAGGCTATATGGGTTAAGTCCATTTGTAGTTGAATAGAAAAAAAAAACCACGTGTTTACGCAAATTCAATTAACACCGAACATGAACGACTAAAACTATACAAAGCGGCGATTAATTAAATTTAAGGTAAAGATGAAACTACATAAAAAACGAAAACAACGCTCAAAACTTTAAATGTAATAAATATCACATGTTTCACAATGTTTATGTAAAATCACACACTGTTACTACAGCCCGTCATAAGTCCACTGCTGAGTAGATATGTCTCCCTCAAAGATTGCTACAAAGTACGGCCCTGGGCCACCTGTATCAACCTGGGTGTTTTATCGGGTCACTCCATCACGTGGGGGGTTACCCAAAACAGCGAAACTGCCACTCAAGATGCTTCCTTCCCCACCGGTTGTCAGTTCTTCGAGCTACATGACCAGCCCACTGCCACTAACTTACTGATCCGCTAGGCTTTGTCAGGTTTTTATATTCGTTCATTTTTATTATAGGCAAATTAATGATAATATTTCTACATTTTGCAATTATGGTGTGATAATGTATTAATTTTAATAAGAACAATGTAAATAGTAATTGAACTAGGTATGCTTTACAGTGATTATCTATATCTAATGATGTGTGAAAAGAACGTCACGAGGAAAAATATAAAAAGACTACGATTTTAGGATTATGGATATAACCGGGTCGCCGAAAAAAATCAATATTACATTTACAATACAAATTGTTAGTGATAAGATGACAAATAATCGTTTGTTTTTAACACTTATTTGAAAGCACATTCAAAGACTTGTTATTTTTGTGTCGTACACACCTTGTTCATTCAACACACGCATAAAATCGAAGCGAATATTGCTTAGTAGTAATACTACGCCGCTCCGACCTAGTGCGTAATGTCCTTACCTTAGCTCCTTGCTTAAGTAACTCTTCACAGTAAGCGAGGCCGATGCCGGCAGCGGCTCCGGTGATCAAAGCAACCTTTCCTTTCAGCTCCATCACGTCGTATTTTCTATTTAGATGAAGCGCCGCGCCCCAATGCGGCCGGTACTAATGTTGCGGTGAGTGTGCAGCGTTTCGATCGCGACGGGAACACCGGGTGGGAAAGGGGGGTAGGACGGGGTCAATAAGGGGTGGTGAAGTTTTCTCCCCAAATTCCCCTTCTGTAGTAAAATATACGCACGATTGCACGCTACTCTCGCTATCTGCACCTACTCGCCGATTCAGTCCCGTATGGGCAATGCGGTTCATGGGACACTCACGTGTTCTATAAATAGTACCTACTCGTAGTGTCATACAAGAAAGTTTGTACCGTAAATAGTACATGCAAGAATGAAACCAAAACGTGTTCTATTGATTTATTTTATTTAGAATTCTCGAATACATACAGCGTACCATAATTTAAGGTAGAAAATATTATTTCACATGTTTTTGGATTTTATAAGTAGACACAAAAATATCACAGATACAACAATACGCCTAAAGACATCCAAAACGCGACCATGATAATTTGCCGCGAGCTATACACAAAGTACGAAAATAAATTTAATCACAAACTGATTAAAATGCAAAACTTGAAAATTTACAAATTACACAAAAAATGTTCTAAAATCACATAAAAATACATATGTCATGATTTTCTTTAAGTTTTACATATAATAGTTATAATATATAAACAAAATTAAAGTATGTAATCTGTACATTTACAATAATCATGATTTACGATCCATAAAAATAAACAAATACTATGTACAATCAAAATATCACAGTATGTTATTAATATTACAACAACCTTAAGACATGAACAAAGGATAAGTACGATATTCGACAATCACATGCTCGCAAAACGCTTGTAAAAATTTGAAAAGAAAATGCTTCTTTTGACCGTTAAAATAATGTATAATATAATATAGAATTCAGATTAAAATAATTTAGTTCTATGAATACTACACACGTCCGTCGCTCATATTTTACGGTACTTTTAAAATTTAAATATCAAAAATACACCTAAACAACTTTACATACAAGTTTGTTACAATTTTAATAGTAAACTTTTAACTGTTTAAATAAATTGTTACTGAATAGAGGAAAAAAGTAAGTGTGTTTCTAATGATGAGCCTGATCAGCTCCAGCTGCTGGTACGGCTTTTGCTAAATAGGAGAAAGAGCGAGCATTGGGCAAACCGGCGAGGACACAAGCGCTTAGTGCTGACCGATTCAAGTTCATTGGGGCAGCGTCGTACCATTCTAGAGTATCGCCGTCGTAGCATTCCACGTGGGGAATTGTTGTTGAGCCTGTAAATGCAGACATTATATCAACAGCCTTTTCAAGTTCACTGTTTGACATAGACCTTAACAAGTTTTATTCGGTAGCTTTCCGAACGGAGACCCCGAGATACTTCGTCTAAGCTAATGATGGGGTATTAACCTTTAACATGATGACTAAGCCACATTAAAACGGCCTTTCGAGGAATGCAAACGAGGTCTGTCTATACTTATCACACTAGGCAGGCGGGTTGATGAACCCGGAACCGATTACCCTCTTTCTAATAATACTTCTCTCCATTTAGTCTGTTTTGATTTAGCAAAAATACAAAAATGTTAGACTCGGCAAAACCGCTGTTGTCAGAAACTTTTAGTCTAATCTCTTCCCACTGACAGTTGGTGTTCAAAGCGGACTTTCGAGAACGTGTAAGTCCGCCGACACGCAGTATGGCAGCGCGGTGCACTCTTCCTAAAACTCTCTAAGGACTAAGAAGATAAAAATTTAAATGTAAATATTACCATTGAAACCTCCGATGACAAAAATCATATCATCTAATAAAACAGTTGCGAAGTTACTCCTTGCGCTGAACATTTCCGTTATTTCCTGCCAATCACCACCTCGATGGGGCGTAAATCTTTCACCTGATAATCAATACATATAAATAAAATCGAAGTGTCTGTCTGTAACATCGAAATAATTACATACCTTTAAAATATTGAAATTTTTGTCTGTCTGTTTGTCCGAGCTAATCTGTAAATGGCAGAACCGATTGTAATGAAACTTAATCGACAGATGGAGAGAAATTCCAGGAGTGATCTAGGCTACATTATATCCGAAAACTTGATTTAAAAAGAAAAGATAAAATAAATGGTCTCTGACTAGGTATCTCAAATCTAAATAACGTCACATTAATAGATACTACTCGGGCAAAGCCAGGGTGGGTCGCTAGTTATAAATATGTGGTCCGAGCCGTCAAGGTTGGTACGGTCTTACGGTGCGTACACATTATATAACATAACATGTTATTAAACGTTGTTGTATAACATGTTTCAGTAATGTCGATGCTGAATTTATAAAACGTGTTATATAACTCGAACGGCAGAACGACAAACGACAATGTCATATAACATTGTTATATTGCATTGTTATTCTAATGTGTACAGTATTGTTATATGTTGCAATGTTGAAAAACAATGTTACATATAAAACAAAAGTTACACAACATGTTACTTAATCTGTACGCACCCTTATGCCGCCAAACAGCGGCTAATGCTGTGCTCCGGTAAGTATCCCTAGGAGAGTAAATAATGTAAGCCCTATAAAGTCTATATTAACAGTATATTACAATAATTACGTGTATATATTAATAACAATATATTACGTGTATATATTAACAGACCGTGAGGCATTTTACTTTAACTTTCAGAGGTAAAAACATCTGTGGTCTATTTTCCACTGACTTCAAAAGGAGGAGGTACTCCATTCGACTGTATGTTTTTTTATGTGTGCTACCTCATAACTTTTTTCTAGATGAACCGATTTCGATGATTCTTTTTTTGTTTGAGAGCTGGTGCTTCTCATGTGGTCCCATATAAATTTAATCAAGGTCTGACCAACAGTTTTAATTTATATTGAAGACGGGTGTACATTTTTTTTTATTTTTCCACTTGTGTTGATGTGGTAATGTGCGATGAATGAAGTTGGTTGCAGGTTGCAGGTGTCCATAGGCTGCAGCGGTAATTTACCAACTTACCGATAGCTCGTTTGACACACTAATATAAAATGCTGCAATTCTTAATATATTTACTTTCAAGTATCTAATTATTTACGGATCCTTTAATATATCTTTCTATTAGTTTATAATAATTATTAACATAAGTTACTGGCGTTATTTAATACAATATCTTATTAATAATATTTCTAATTTACCAACGTGTATTGTACTATGTTTTCTATAAATTATGAATAAGATCAATAATTAAATTTCCTTACTCTATTCTTAAACCAGGAGGATGGATCTACTTAAGTTTTTGTTTATTTAAAGTTAATTTATTAAACAAAAAACGTATATTTTTTAATCTGCTTTCGGTTGATTGAATTGTCTACTCTTATAATGTAATTTTTTGGTGTTATTTTATTCAATACTATCTGTAAAACATTAGCGAAAACATCACTACAACTCACTGTATGTAACGAAACTAATGGTATAGGAACGAATAGAAAACTATTTCTACAGGTGGCAGAGCAGTGCTGCAGCGTATTATAGTTGGAGCACAGAATAAATAATAGTTAAAAGAAGCTGTAGCACGAATAAGAAAACGTATAGAGAACCGGATACCCTTTTTACTGGAAACGAGTCATTTTATCTCAGTCCTCAGGGGTGACAACGCGTCTGTATTTTGACTCTTAAGCGCGGATAGATGTAGATGTCTATGGGCCACAGCAACCACTTACCATCAGGTGGACTGTGTGCTCGTTTGTCACCCTTGAAACAAATATTATTTTTGTAAGAAACATTCGCGTGTGCGCTCACCATCTCACCAAAGTTTGATGTATACGGGTTTAGTTTTTAGTAAAGAAACATTAATTTTTCTTAATTTTTTCTTCTTTTTATATTTTAATAAACCTAGCAAGCTAACAGCATAGCAAAGTGGCGAAGCAATCAGTTTGTAGCGGTTTCTAACGGAAAAAAATATTTTCAAAATAGGAGGTTCAGATGCCTTGGTGATCAGTAATCGATTGCTGAAAACAGAATTTGAAAATTCGAAACCGTTCTCGAGATAATCGTGAGACAGACGGACAGACGAACGGACAGACGGACAGATGGACAGATGGACAGATGGACAGACGCACAGACGGACAGACGGACAGACGGACAGACATCGTGAAATCAATAAACCTAGTAAACTAACAGCATAGCAAAGTGGCGAAGCAATCAGCTTTGTAGCGGTTTCTAACGGAAAAAAAAATTCAAAATAGGAGGTTCAGATGCCTGGGTGATCAGTAATCGATTGCTGAAAACAGAATTTGAAAATTCGAAACCGTTCTCGAGATAATCGTGGGACAGACGGACAGACGGACAGACGGACAGACGGACAGACGGACAGACATCGTGAAATCAATAAACCTAGCAAGCTAACATGGCGTTACAGTAATCGTAACATGGCGTGTCTCTTTGACTCAGAATATTAAAATATCTACTTTTATGAAAAAAGTAAAACTTGTCTTCCCCATAGAATAGTCCGAATAGTCAAATATCATGTTAATATTGTATGGATATAAATAGGTATTATTTAAATATATAGTAATATAACACACCTGTTACCTAGGTTTAGTCTCAGTGCATGTGTGTATACGTTATACAATATGTTAGCACTACATTTTAACTCGTAATTGTTAATAGATAACTATGAACTCGTATATAACTCTTAGTTAGAAAATCACACACCGACTTGTCTGTGAAGTCACAAGGCTCCAACTGAAAACCAGCGCTGTATTTGCAGCATTATGCTGAGTTGGAGACCTATTTGATGTCACATTTTCATACTGATTTTTTTTCCTTTTAACTTTTTTGTTTGTTTGTTTGTTTTATTATTGTGTATGTACTGCTTCTCAATTGTAAATGCGTAAGCAGTGTTAAACTGGTACATGCATTCTTTTTCCCCTTGCTTTTGTTTATAATTTTTTTAATGTGTGTATATCAAATAAATAGTCCTTTCTTTCTTTCTAACAGCATAGCAAAATGGCGAAGCAATCAGCTTTGTAGCGGTTTCTAACGGTTGCCGTTGAGCAATCAGTTTCAAAATAGGAGGTTCAGATGCCTGGGTGATCAGTAATCGATTGCCGAAAACAGAATTTGAAAATTCGAAACCGTTCTCGAGAGAATCGTGGGACAGACGGACAGACGGACGGACAGACGGACGGACAGACGGACGGACAGACGGACGGACAGACGGACGGACAGACGGACAGACGGACAGACGGACAGACGGACAGACATCGTGAAATCAATAAGTGACTTCGCAAGCTTCGCCACTTAATAAGTGACTTCGCAAGCTTCGCCACTTAATAAGTGACTTCGCAAGCTTCGCCACTTAATAAGTGACTTCGCAAGCTTCGCCACTTAATAAGTGACTTCGCAAGCTTCGCCACTTAATAAGAGAAAAGTTCCTAACTGAAGTGGTTTTAAGCCGTTTATTATTCATTTGTTTTAGTGAAGGAACCTATATAATATATTATATTTATCCATTATTCCTCCTCCCCACAGATTGCCTCGTGGATGAGACTTGCCATAACTGCCACACTTGACAGGTGCGTTGGCAGCTGCAGTTTTTTTTTTATTTTCTAGGTGTTACCAGGAAGACGCTGCTGCTCACCTGATTTGGTTCCTACTACCGCGGCATATTTGTACAGACAAAATTACTTACTTAATCTCGCTTTTCTACATTGACATATTTATCTAATAAAAATAAAAATTTTATCGATATTTCTTACCAGTATTCAACCTGCTGTATCCATTAAAACCGCCAAGCGCATACAGCGAGTCTCTGTACGCGATAAGGCTTACGCCCGAACGCGGGCTGAGCATCGATCTGATGAAACTCCATTGCTTCGTCTCTGGGTCGAACATCTCCGCAGAACTTAACACCTCTTGCCCATTGAAACCGCCAACTATGTAAATCTGTTGAAAAATGTATATAGTATTTATTTATTATACGATATTCTCTTCTTTTTCTCAGCGTTCGTTTAAAAAATATTATGATATTTTAGTTTCAACTTCTAATCTTAAGTAACCCTACTGTAGGTAAATCATAATTAATAAATTATGATTTTTTCCAATTTTTCTAAGTGATATATTTTGGATAAACTGTGATGGACGGGAACTCTTGAGCATTTTTTTCGAAAATAACGTTGAATTATAGTGATATTTAAAACACTAAAACAATTAAACGTTTTTGAAATGGCACTTTAAAAATTAGAATTTTTTTAATTAATAAGATAATTTTTTCAAGTAACAGAAAACTAGACATTTCTAATTTCAAGTGATGAAGCTATCGTTTAGATTTTAGCTTATCTTGTTCAATAAGATTGATTGCCCAGAAAGGCGTCTACGTATGTTTACTGTAGGTAAATTTATTTTAAAATATCGAAACTTGTTGCTTGTTATCCAGCTTATTGTTCCATATATCCACTGTTCTACTGTATTATTGACTTTCCCTTG
Source organism: Parnassius glacialis (assembly GCA_033319125.1). NCBI lineage: Eukaryota > Metazoa > Arthropoda > Insecta > Lepidoptera > Papilionidae > Parnassius > Parnassius glacialis. Next base: position 35,286,596 of record JAVANC010000018.1, read on the forward strand.
ACTATGCGATTGATCCATATTATACGTCGAAAAGCGAAAGATGAAATCACGAAAACAATCTTAGGCATCGCCTGAGATTGGACCAAAGGTTTACGATGTTATTGACAGATAAACTCAAATAAGATAAATATACAGACTTGCATACACTTACCTTACCACCTAAAGAAGCGGCACTTGCATCTGAGCGTTGCTTATTCATCGGCGTAGTCATCTCCCACTGGTTCTTATCAGGGTGATATCGCTCTACCGAGGTCATCCGGGTCCGGCCGTTGTAACCTCCCAATGCGTATATTAAACCATCTAAACATTTCCAAAAAATCATGTTTTATTTTTAATGTTCTAAAATCTGCCGATTAAAGACGAGAAAAGACCGATTAAAATAATAAAATACTTATCATCTATGTTTCATTCAATCATTAGTTTATGCGAGAGTTTTTGTGTGAATGTTTATCAAATATAATGACCAAGAATGGCCTTCATGGTAGAATGATTAGACATTTGTCAATCTGGAATAGAAAGAAACGCTCGCTGTTGTCCAGGCTATGCCGGATCATCGTTCATCATCATCATAATTACTGCCTTTGAAATTTCATTGTTGAACATGGACTGATAGAGGAGATATTTACCATAATTGAAACGCTTGGCAGGCCATTTGGCAACCGCAGTTTTTTGTTATATTGAGTTGGGATGCTGCTGCCAGCTTCTGTGTTAGTATCACTCTAGTCCACGACATCCACGGCGTGGTATGGAGTGGTGGATTCACTTACGGCATCACCCAATATTGGTGAGGCATTGAGTTATACAAGTGTAACATATAAATCAATGTGGTGAGGCGTCAAGCTGCGCCGGACTTAAATAGTAGTTTAGTACAGCACTCTGAGACAATTGGAAGTGTCATATAATTAAAGGCATAGAACCATCGATCACTAATCATAGAACAGAAAAAGATAATTGAAATGCATTAAAAACGGAATGGGCTTTAACTGGGTTTCAAGACACACTTTCAAATATTGAGTCACATTTATTTAATTTTTTTTTATCATTGTAATCATACTAATTACTATTTACGACTACTATTTCTTTCATCGGGTATAAACTTTTTCCCGAATGTAAACTAAATATTGGAGATAGGACAGTTTCGCCTTTATCGTAAAGACACAATGATCACGAGCCCGGGGCCCGGACTGACAGGATCACCATAATGTTAAAGTAAGTGTTAATGTTTTTTTTTTACAATTAAATCAATCAATGAAAACGCAGTTGTTTCTTTTTCAATTGTTTTATATTGCAAGCAAAGTAATAGCAAACAAAAAGCGCACTGTGTGCAAAGTAGGTACTTATACACAATACTTTTAGCAATGTAATTCGATCAGCAGGTAGTGCAGGTAGGCGGATAGGTTTCCGTCTCAATTATTCAACGTGCAATGCCTGAGGTCACGCATAATAAACTTCTGCAATGTATAAATTCACTATTACCTAATCTACATACAGTTTATAAGTATATTATGGTAGAGCCATATTGCAGCTGAGCATGAATGTGTTGGCTCGAATGAAAAAAAAAACACGTTTGCACAAGGATCCTTTATCATATATATTAGTTCTCAGAACTGACATCGTATTTGCGTTTTGATATTCTTAATCGAGGATATCTGTAGGATATCTCAGCATCCGCGGACTGAGAAATGGTTTATGATAATATATTACTCTTCTTTTGGACTCCGCTGCTGTTGGGTAAAGTCACATATTTTCATTACAATTCATTGAAAAATTTCACTACTTAACAAACTTACCATGAACCACAACGCTAACGTAGCATCTAGCCTGGTACATGCAAGCTCGCTCGTGCCATACATTCGACACGGGATCATAACATCTGACTGTGTTGAAGTGATCACTCCCATCGAATCCACCGATCATGTAGATAAGGTTGTTCAGCGTGCAGAGACCGTGGTATGCTCGTGGCGTTAGATCCATGTGGATTGAGAGAAACCATCGGTCAGCCCTAAAAGATCACCGTGGTATTATATTTAAAACCCTTATTATATCCTAGAAGGGTCTATCGGAAATCGAACGCATTAAACGTAATCGCAATGATGGTTAAACGCACGAAGCCAGTTGCTCGGAAATACTATGCTAACATATCAGCACGTAATACCGTACAAATAGACGTAGACGCTGCTCTGTCTAAATATATTAGATCTGACTACCTCGTGATGGTTATTTACCTATTGTACCAATTATATTAACAATTGTTTTGGTTACCAAAGCCTCGTTTATACATTCGCAAGTTTCACCTCGTGCAAGTAAGTGTCGTTTGGAGAAATAGTTGGCATATCCATCCTCTTTCTCGCTCATGCCGCTGTTACTATATTTACTAGCAGAATTTTATCAGCGTAAAAGAGAAACTTGATGTCGCTGTATTTTATAAGCGTAGAGAATCGGAGACCCTTTTTACTGGAAATGAGGCGTTCTATCTTAATCATGTAGGGTGGCAACACATCTAAATTTTGATTAATAATCGATGATAGAAGTAGGTATCTATGGCACCAGCATCCACTTACTATCACGTGGACTATGTGATCGTTAGTCGTCCTCAATCTATAAAAAAATTAGGTACCTATGGTGAACATTAGGACACAGGTTAGTTCCTATCTTACTTGTATATCTCTCTCAACTCGCATCCGCGACGTTGGAATAAATGTTCACAGACCGATTGCATATACAAAACAAAAAACTATTTCCTATTACTTTTTGTATAAAATGAGAGGAGCTTGAATAATCCTTGATTAACTGGAAGCTTGGTATCATAGACACAAAGCTTATAATAATAAAATAAATATACACAAGATTTTTTTAATTTGCTACGCTGCGTTTATCAAGCAAATTTACGAGTAGATAGTGTTATACAAATAATGTTGACGCACTTTACCTTGTATCATAAGTCTCAACAAAGCTGGTTGGGCTACCAGCACTCCAACCACCCACTGCAAATAGTATTTCGTAGGGTATTCGAGGTCTCGCCAAAGGGTCGTTTAAATCCGCCTCAGTACCTGGTCTAGAGTCCAATAATGTAAGAAATACCACAGCGGGGTATAGAACTTCTTGACATTTCTAGAAATCGTATATTTATCAGTTGTGTAAAGTGTATTAACATATACCTCTCAAATAATCGTCTAACTCATAAAAGCTCACCTCGTCTTCTATTACTGGTTGCCATTGAAGTATTTTTGATTTAAAATATTTATAACTTATGTGACCATATCGGACACAAGATAACAAAGCAGGGATATAGACCCGTCTATTCTCAAGATCATGTTCTACCCATGTTTTAACTGCTTGGAAAACTATTTCTTCATTTCGAACATTTAATTCATCATCTCTCAATATGTCCTCTAATTCTTCGTAGGACAACGATTTAAACTCATTACATTCTTTAAGAATCCTAGCAAGTTCTGTCTTATATACAGTTTGCCTTTTTTCTCCAA